>OW679200.1:137576381-138042215 GCA_940337035.1 Agriotes lineatus
TCTAACGGCAACGGTACAGACTTTACTACTATACTGCTATTACATGCTGTGTAAACCTTAATAAGTAACTGGTGGTTGCATAAAAGCTAAAATCTGACTACAACTTGGCTATATTGCAGTGGCCTAAACGAACTTCAGTTCTCAGCTGCAGCTGGTGTTCTACTATCGCTAAAATGCTTTGTAGCTATAACACAGTTAGATATGACTTGTTTGATTTTGTAGTATTCACAGCTATAGTAATGACTTAGATGTTATATCGCAGGTTACAAGTACATGGATTGTGAGTTCGAATCCTCATTACGATTATTTTTTAAATAGCTGAACATTCTTAGTTTAACCTGTGTACCAGCTTTATAGAATATAGAGTAACGATTAATGGCTTAAGGTACGGAAATGTTGGGTTCCCATAATGAGATAAAACGTGTAAATACCAGTTAGATTTTAAATTATTCCCTTGCAGCCTTATTGGAAAATACGACAGCCTATGGAAACAATTGAATTTCAACACAATGAAAATAAAAAGCGTTAGATAGATGAAGTTGAAGTTTGAACATTGTCCCTTGGTGCATGTATCTCTATAGAAACTTAATTATACGAGTTTTTGTACTACTGTGAGCTCTGCTGTGGCTCTGAGTAATATGTTAAGATGGATGGACAAATTAATTCCTTGTCCCTTATTGTTGAGGGAAGCAGATTCCATTATTAACAGACATAAATTACTCTTGTTAAGCCCCGAGTACGTACGGCAAGAAAAATAGTAAACGATGCAAATTAGGAGGCAGCAAACAAAGAGCAGCGCAGCTTTTTCAGCCCGGAGCGGGCGCGGTTTCCAACTATTTATCAATCAATCAAGAGGTAGGATGTAGCGAACTTGCAAACAAGGCCGGAGTTTTATTTCCGTTGACGACGGGGACGTCGCAGCGGTAAAGAATCGCTAACTTGGGATTACAATCATTTCAATTTGTCATCTGGCCGAGGAAAACTATTTATCAATGAGCCAACTTTCCCAATTATTCTTGTCCTAAACGTCGGGAATACCAAATACTTTCTTTAAAATTTATCTCGCGGCCCGCAAAGCGCCTTTTTATAGCCGGCCATGCCCTATGTCCTGTAATAAATTTTATTAGGAAATTTGGGAATGGATAGGCGTTGCTAATGGAGGCGGGTCGACGTCCACAGAGAGGATGTAAAAATACTGCATGCGTTTCTTCGCAATTTCACATTTTCTAGAACCAAGAGAAAGCAACATTTCTAAACTTACAATATTCTTATACAGCCATGGTGACAATTTTATGAAAACAATCGACAGAAAATATACAGCACAATTCTGTTTGATAGAAATTTTGGCCCACTAGTTTGGAGGTTGGAGCGTTGGACCAGCAACCTATCATCCATAAAAACAAAATTCGGTAAAAAATATCAAGAGGCCTAGGAAATTGGACGTATCACAAAACCGCCAATTGCGACAAAGAAAAGGGATATGAATATGGTCACGTGAAATATACAAGTAATAAACACTGTTACCATCAATTCGATTCGTCGGCCCTACCTCTCAAAATTATAACATCAATGACTATGAGAATACAATTTCCGGCTGCGGCCAAATTAGGGAGACGGGTGCAGTTCTTTAAGGATTCGCAATTAATTAAAAGCCGAAAAGGGCGCCAACGAATCTTTTAACTAACGACAAATGTATCCAGGCATCATAGAGAATTTGTGAACTCAAGGTAGCACAATTATCAGAAAGTAAGCACACGAATCCAAATACCAGTAGTAAAGAACAAGACAAAATTTCCATATCACAGTATAATTGTCACCATTCAGTAGCATTTAGTACAAATTTTAGGAAATGATTGGTAGACATTTTAAGTAATTATTGGTCGATTTAAAGTGCGCAGGTATGCAGCTCGTCAAGCGACCTGTGCATAGCGGCCGGAGTTCTAAATTCTGACTGAATTAACTAGGTATACAGGTGAAGCTTTCTCACCGATTCACTGTTTGCAGCATTCAATATCTTAACTTAAAAAGGAACACAAAACCTGATTCTAGTTTCTTTGTTGAGCTCCTTCCGCCCACTGCGGGAGTTCAAGCAACTGGACCAGATGATGGAAGCGATAGGCCGCCAAGCATTCAAAGGTTGGAACTGCAGGTATTGAATTCAATCCTGGTCAAAAACGATGGGCTCAAGTGCGGGGATCGCAATTTTCCGGAAGATTCGAACTTATGGTTTTTAGGGGTTCAGAACTAGTGATTAAAGAAAGAGAAGAGTCGAAGAGTGGATGCTTTCGATAAAACAGAGCGCGAATAGCTTCGAATGATTTACCCCAGATGGATTTGCGCCACGTGTAGATCACCAATCGTTATCGCCAAACCAGGCGCGATAAACCATTTCTCAATTAAACTGTCAGGGCTGCACCAATTTGCACATTCTGCGAGGACCAAGAACCAAAAACCACATAAAATAGGTACCTTGGAACAAATATGTGTCGCTAGACGAGGAAATCAGGCAAATAATTCAAATTTGGAAAAAAATTACAAAATACTTAAAGTGAAATTTTCAAAGAGCAGTACATTACATATTTAATTATAGATATTTATAATCAAATACGACGATTGCATTTAGTAATGCAATATATGGAATCACAAACACCAAATTTTATTTTATTTTGGTCACATTTGTTGTAATAAGAGCTTCTTACAGCCGAAATTCTATTTACGACATAAGACAGGAAACAACATTATCCCTATTACCTATAGGATATCATAGAATTGTTACAGTCTGCTAAACGTAATTATTGACTTCATCAAATAGTTAGGTTATTCGTTACTTGAGGCAACAAAATTTTATCACTAAATTTCGGTGCTATGTGAGATTATTAAAGAGCGTCACTTGTCAATTTGGTGACCCCATAATTGTACACCGTTAGCGCTTAAAATTCTAGAACCCTGCCACCCGTTCTGTAGTATCCGACAACGCTGCTGGAGCCGGCGCACATTCAACTGCTACTAAACAATTATGTAGCATAGAGACTTCATCGACCAAGGGTGTTTTTATCCCGAGGTAACGCTGCTGAATCTCTAAGGAGAAAGGCGCAAGCACTTCCTCAAAAAAAAAAGCTGGCATAGTGAAAGTCTGTTACTAAATCCGCATAAGCGACTTGGAGATTAAATCTCCCGATATGAAATTCCTACCCCTCATAAAACGAGCTTCGGCCATTGGATAATTCGAGGATTGAAAACATTCATTTTTGCAACGTATTGCAATTTTGCAATTCTGTAATAAACACAAAATTTTAGATATAGTGGGTTATGTTGACATAAATATTTACCGCAAAAGATGAAAAATAGTAATTGATGTACCATCGATTATTAAAACGCGTTCTTAGCGCTTCCGGGAGATTGATCGAAGACAATTCACCGAAGAAAAATTGACCGAAGGAATATTGACCGAAATGCAATTGACCAAAGCAGCAACTGATCGAAATGCAATTGACCTAAGTTAAAAGACTTTACTCACAATCGGTTAATAATAGGTACGTTTCTAACCTTCAAAACAGTAGGAAAGCGAGTCACTGTTTACTTTACTCTCCTACTTAGCAGGGAAAGGTTTTACCGGCTAGGTATACGTCACTTTAACTGAACTTGTCATGTTACCTAGCAACAGCGTCGCAGTTTCCTTTGTTAAAGTGACTTATTAAACTGCGATAAAAATGCGTATTGTTTGAAACTTACCTAATTAAATAAATAAATGACAAAAACCGATTGTGAGTAAAATAGTATACATACCACGGTGAAAAGTTTCATTCCTGTCTCGAGATAAATATATCTCGACAGGAATGAAACACTTTCCACCTCGGTATGTAATATACTATTCCGTTACACGTTTCTTAAGCTTAGAATTGACAGCATAATGCTGGCGTGTTTAAAAGTCGGCAAGAGACACCTTTGTAATTTCTCTATTTCTTTTCTGTTTGCTTTTTTATTTTTTTCTTGCTTTTATCTGAATGTTTATTTATTAAATCAAAAGCTGGTGTTGTGCGCAATTCTTCGTAAAAAGTCTTGGTTGTTATCTATCTTGTAATTGGCAAGAAATTTTGCAATACTCTCAGTACAGATACTAGTTAGTTTTAATTCGAACAATTATTTAGTCGGTGAACTGCGTATCGAAAATTATATTTCAATCAATCATTGCTGTCAATGATATTTAGATCAATTCCTGTTTCGATCAATTGTTTTCCATTAATTTTTTTCGGTTACTTTTTCTAGACCCCGTTTTTAGACCACATTTTGAATCGTAAAGTATTTTTCACCCTCGGGCGATATAATTCTATTTCGCCCTCCAAAATGACATCAACCGGCGATAATAGATATTTATGCATTAAGGGAGATATGAATATGCTTTTCCCTGAGGTCAATCGAAGGTAAAAACATGAATATCTCCAGTGGCGCATACAATATTTTGTTTACGAGCGTGTTAGTAAAAATAGTATGAAATTTCAAAATGTCATAAGTACATTTAAAATAAGAATATGTAAGTAACATCATGGATTGTTTGAATGTATGGTTGTTAAGACGTTGTTTGTAGTTGCATGGTTGCCATGAGATGGAGGGAGAAATAATGTGAAAAATCCTTATGGAGTTATGCGTAGCTTCCCATATTTTGTATCTATGACGTAAATGAACAATATCATGTTGATAGTAAATAATAGCTATTTATATATCTAGGGAGCAAATAAATTTTTGTGATAACATTTTGTTAAATTTCCAAGCGTTGTCAAGCTGTGGTGTGGTATCCATGGAGATATAAACACAAATGCGGGAGGTAAAAAATATTGGCTTCCGCTGGTTGGAAATTGACAGTTTTGTTTCCTAAAACTAGGGTGCAAAAGCCGACTTTCTATACAGCGAGTAGAAAAAAGTATTTTTCGGGACGTCATTTTAGCGGGCAAAAAAGAATTTTATTACAGCAGGCTGGCATGTATTCATTAAAAACATAGCTGCGAATAAACTATTCAGCTAAAATAACTGTAAAAATTGCCCTGTTTTTATTGGCAACGATAATATATCTGTAAACTGCATAGACCTTTTTATATTAAATTTTTATGGTACATGCAGTATTGTATGCACATCAGGCGTAACCTGCGTTTTACGCCCTGGATGCATATATAAACTATTTTGCGCGACATCAATGGCAATGTTAAAAGACTAGTAAAATAATTTTGTTATTTTGACATTAATAATTACAACTAAAGCGTTGACATTCTAGTACAGGATTGCAAATAAAATGTATAACAAATATTTTGGCCTAAATGTGAACCTTTTTTAGTGACACATCTAACGAAAATTTGAATATGTGAAGTTGTCTGCCTTGCCTTACCCCCTAATCCACATCGAATTCTTCGAATGTTTGCCCACTGAGCCTTACTATTACCATCAGTTTTTGTTTGGATTATTGTTATTAATTCTTGACTGGTATGTAGTTCTTCTAATGTTTTTGACACTCAATTGAATGCAAGATATAGAAAGGCTGTGATTCTTAGCTTGTCTTCCAGGTCGATAAAGCACCTGTTCATTCTCTAGTTTATCTTCAATTTCGTTTCGTAATGATTTTTCGATAAGTTTGGAGTACATTGTACTTGTAAGCGATAATTAGCATATTTCTCTGTAATTGTAACAACTTCTAGTTTCTGCGTTTGTGTGTATGAGCACACTCATAACTTTCTTCCAATCCGTTCGAATCTGTTTTGTTCTGCAGGTCTGTAGAAATACTGCCCTTAGCAATCTTATGACTGGCTGTCCTCCTTTCTTTAGTAATTTCGATGCTTCCTCTTCTTCTCCCTCCGATTTACCGACGTCACCTTCTTCGTTTTTAAATTTGTCTTAGTAGAGGTTTCTCCAAGCTCTCAGGATTCGTCCAGTTTTAGCATTCAGTTGTCCTTGTTAATTTTGCATGTTTCGTATCTGTTTTTCTTGATTTTCTTTTAACACTTATATTGCATTCCAGAATTGTTTTTGGTTTTCTATACAGTTTTGTTCTAGTTTCTGTAAAACTCTTGCTAGGAGGCCTCGTTTGCTCGCATTGCAGCTTTTTTGCCTAATTTTATTTTTGTATATAATTTAGTCTATCGTCTTCTTTGAAATTTGCACCGTAGTTCCTTCTTCTGTTTGGTTTTGTTATTTACTTAGTAATTCCAGTGGGTATTTCTTTTTGGAGATTTGATTTCTATTTTTTTATATTTCAAGGGGGTCTAATTGTCTTTCTTATATTTCTATGCTTCTGACTTATTTTTGATCGTTTTCTTGTAAGTTTTTTATCTGAGATTTCCAATATTTCTGTTTGTTTTTGTTGTATTCGTTCACGAATTTCTTTGTTCTTTAAATAATATGTCTGCTATGAAGAGCCTATTATTGGTTAGTTATATCGTGCGTTTAAAAAAAACTCACTTCACGTAGAACTTGGATAGAGATGAACTGTGTTCCAATTGACTTGAGTGTGTTTTAAAAAGATGTCACTTTGAGTAAACTATAACCAAACTAAATCTCCTCTTGATTTGAGTAAAGTTGAATTAAGGGTGATATAACTATACCTATCCAAAACCTATCCTAAATGAGTATTTTTAAACGTATGATATAATCGACCATGCTCTTAGGTTCAAGTTGTTCAGTATCATATGTAATTTTATGTGTACTTTTATAAATAAACCCTTCTAATTTATTTTTTCTTCTACTTCCATGATCTGCCATTGTTCCATCTCTCACCTACATAGTATTTCTGATATACGCGTTTCAGTCGCCCATTACAAAATGTCTTTTTAACTTCTACTATTCCTAAAATTTGTGATGTGTTGTTTTTAAGAGTAAATTAAGTAAAATTGCAATTTAAGGGTTTTTTTGCGATATTTTAATGGTATCTGTATAGTACATAAGTTCTGAAAGCCTGACATAGAATTTAACAATAAATATAATATAACATTAAACTGTTGTATAATATTGAAGAATGTTCCTATATGGGCAGAAATATATGTCAATAAATGCTAAATTATTTAATGTGAACGGCTGCTGATTAAACTAACAACTAATAATGGATAGTATTCAACTACCTATATAATACATATTTAAATATGCATTAGAACACAATTGGTTAGTAACTCCCAACCACAAAAATATTTCACTACAGCTCAGTACGTATTTCGACAGCTTAGTTGTCATCGTCGGTAGCCTTGGAGAGAAACTAATACGACAAAGTTGGGCGAAGATATGCTCTTCAACAAAATGAGCACTCCCTCACATTTTAACGCTATGTATACTCTCTGACCCGGATGGCGTGTTCTAAGCGACCAATAAGGTGTCAACTTCAATAGAGATTAAAGATCAGACTGGGAAATGGGCCCTCCACCTGTGTTTAAAAGTTTATTATCTTTATTCTTGAAAATGGTCAAACTTTTAAAATAATTTAACTGATTTGATGAAGTTAACGCCTTTACGACTTTTAGGTTAGTTTCCGTAATACTATAACTCGTTTTGTAAATATGTTGGGCAATAGAATTTTTTTCGAATCTGTTTAATCGAAGATGAGCTGCCATATGCTCTTTAAAATTAGTACCAAAATCACAATGTATTTGCCCACCAGCTTAGCTGTCGAAATACGTATTTGGCGGTTGTTAAATATTTGTGTGGTGTCGAATTTTTTAGATTGAAACCACACGCTTCAGCAGTGTTTTATGGATTCGAAGCTTAAATACATTCGTAGGTCATCCTCATAATGTCAAAGAGTATTTGATTTAGCTTAAAAAGTCAATTAATTAACAAAAATGAAATACTTATGGCAAGAAAAGGTGGAGGTGGTTCGTTTTTTTTTTAATAAACTACAGATGCTTGTCGAGTGAAATATGAATTTGAAAACGGTTCGAAAAAATGTGATCCTATTATTATATTTATTTAGAATAGAGAAAACAAGCTCTTAAGAGATTTTCAGGTGTTGCATTAAAAAACCGATATTTTAGTATTTTGTGAGGCTTACTTATTTTCTCTATAACTTGGTGGCTCAGATAAAACTGGATAACTTTTGAATTTCAAGTTTTTTTCTTATAATAAACCCAAAATACACTCTTTATCTGACACATTGATAGAAATTGTTGCTACGGTGTACAGCAATAATTATGTCTTAGAGTTTTGGTAAGTTTATTTAATTGTTCCGATTTTCTATAGTAATACGATAAATACTTCAGATTTGACAGTTATGTTGCGAATACTTAATACTTAGTTAACAGTGTCAGTTTTATCAGTTTAAATCATCCGACGGCGAAACGGGAGCATTATTTTATAAAAACTGGCACGATTTGTTACTAAGCAGAAAGTTTCAGCGATATGGCCCACGATATTTGAAGTTCGAAATGTATTCGATCACATTATTTTTTGAAAAAAAGATACATTTTCATTTATTTTCTCCTAGAGCAATTACCTGCCATGCGTTACTATAAATAATATGCAATAGTATTGTATTTCATGAATTATTATTTTGTTTATATAATAGTATCTACTAGGCAAAACTAGTCGAAGTATAATCGATTGGTGTTCCCAGATATTATTACCGAGTACTGTAATAGACCAGTATTTGGGCTCCCTCTGTCACACCAATCTGACCAAAATATTGGTTGAGTAATACAAAGCATAATTTTATCTTAATTGGATCGGTCGGTAGGATGGGTTGCAGCGGATTGGATATGACGCACAACTCCTAATAGATGCTCACAGGAGGATGGACAGCTTGCGGTTGTAGAAATTTGTGGTAGAGAAGGAAGTTTCCGATTACAGCTGAGTCTACACACTGGTGACTGGATCGAACACCTTTGTGGTTTAATGTTTGCTTTTTTGAACGTGCAAAATCACGTCGGGGTCACCAATTTGTAAGATAACACTATGATTGGTAGTATAAGCATAAGTGCACTAATATGCAGAGCACCAAATGAAAGGTGCTTTCTTGGAGAATGTCTATTATATATCTGTGTGTTATCTTAACAAGGACACGATCATATAACTGTTTGCTCTTTTTTGTTAAGATAAATGGGAGCAGAATAATATTGCTAATTTTTACTTTTGTTCTAGTTTGAGTAACTGTGGAAACCTTCCAGATGCTTTATCATACGAGTAATTGTTTCTTTGTCAATGGTAACTCCCTAGAGAGCAACATCAAAATAAAATTAATGGCAGCACAAAAAAACGTTTCAGGCCAAACAAATCCTCTGTGTTTGCTTACTTTGGCGATTGGGTAAATTACTGTAGTAATAATAATAACAGGTTTCCTATCACTGAATAGCCGAAAAACAATTTAAGTTTTAACCGAAACGAGATATTCGGAAGCAGTTTAGTGGTAATACCAGAAAACGTGGCGGTTCTTCAAATAAAAGTAACACCTAACTCACTATAAAACTGAGCGTTTATACGCATGGAGCTTTCAAATCTTGTCCGACGTCTTGCTTTGAGCAGATACGCAACATATCTCTACGTGCCTAGGCAGGCCTGCTGATAAATTTTACCGCACGAAGTTGTAACTCCATTCGACAGTTTACCAACTTTTCAAACTCCTCCAAGTTTTTGCCATGGAAACCTCACTCGAGTATTATCGCCGATATCAATAAGTGCCTTTTTTGATATACTGTCCCTTCGCTTCGGTTGTGCACTTAATGTGATTTTTTATTGCTTACATTGCTGTTGAAATGCGATTTAGTTCTTTATTTGATTTCTGCATCTTTTCTTAACCCAAATAAAACTTCCGGCGAATATTAAGGCCGAAGAAAAACCACAGGACCAGGCCAATAGCATTACAAAAGTTGGAATCGATAGCTTGGAGCTAGAGCCTCGGGTGGGCGCGTCTAAATAGAATAAAAATTAAAATTTCCATTCGAACACGTACACAGAATTAGAAATGAACTGTAATTTCGCCATACACTATGCATTTTAAACACTCTTTAAGTATTCATTGAATTTTTTCAGCTCGCTCCTCGCCCTCCTGTTGTGGCCGTGTCCTGGAGCGATTGCTTTCTAATAAAAATTTTCCTGAAATATTATACATGTTTCCAATATCTGTCTCTCGGTGCTCGACTGGCAAGAAATGGAAAATTATTTTATATAAAGAGTGATATTTAATGAAATTCCGATTGCTTGGATAATGGGAAAATGCTTGCGAGAAAACAATTAATGGGCACAATTAAGGATACATTTTTCTGGAAAAATCCATGGAAACTCGGGCGTTTCCAATAACCGCGTTTCACTTTCAGAGCTAAAAATAACCGAACAGGAAGCCGGAGAGCAGCGAAATACGAAACACTTTGTTTACTCGTTTCAAGTTCTACACTGCATGAGCTTTTTCAAATGTGAAGGCACAAATTAGTGCGCAAAAAGGAAAACAAAAAGCGAGCGACTGCTACAATTGCAAACACTCGGCTGTTTATCTTGAGCTGCTGAAGTCTGAAATTGCCGTGAAGGCGTTCTGCAAAGATTCATAACACTTTGAGTTTCTGGACGTAATAAGGCGTCAGGTAAAAGGGAGAAGGGCGAAGTTAATTATACGAGCTGGATTCCACTTGATGTTATTCAAATGTATATTTTTTCATTGTTACCCTGCACAGTACAAAGCACAATTTCGCGTTTTGTAAACATTGAGGATTTAAAACAAACACACAACAGTTTTATGTTTGTGTAAACATGGTGGTTGTAACGGCAATATAAATACGAGTAGTTCGTTTAAATCATTATTAATTAGTAACCTACATACACCTAGCACGCCCATCCACTACATATTGGTGCATGGGGATAAAATATTTAAAAATTGCAGAGCAATCAAATTTCGATTTTGACTTCGTTATCCAGTTTTGCAAAAATTTTCATGAGTTCAAAGTCAGTTTCTATAATATTAGATACGTAATGGAAAGCTTTTCTGAGTTACGCAATAGAATTGCATTTTTGTTTTATTTGGCCCTGTATATAACTTATATACACAGTAAATTCAATGTACGAGTATCACTCATTACATTTTCTATAACAATAAGTAGGAATAATTTCACAGGGCAAACTTTCTTAGTTTACATTTTTCATAAATTACTTTTTTACAATAATTCACAACTAAGGTACTCGCTAAACGGACGACTAAAGTTGTAGGAGTAAAACGAATGGTATATATTGTTGTGACACACTAAAGGTGGTTGAAAGATAAAAATATAAAACTAATAAATTTGGAAGATTACTACAATCAAATCTTGAAATGTTTGAATAGAATTGGGTGTTAATTTTGAAATGAATAATGACATTTAATTGAGACAATGAGTGAGGTAATTTGATAATGAAATAACATTTGAGTATACAAATTTGATGGTTGAGTTTAATTTTAATAAAGTTCACGCCAAGGTTACAATTGACAAATGTATTTGTTAGAATGATAATAATTAATAGCATGTAATAATAGGATATTTAAAATAAATAAGTGTGCAATAAGAATTGTATCTAACAGGAATGAAAATTTTGTTTAATTAGTTACTGAAACAACTCATGAAAAATGTACATGTATTTTTGAAATAATTAATTTTGGTAAATAAAAAAATGGGAAATTAATGCCTTAATTTGTATCATTGTCTGGTAAATGCAAATTAAAAGCGGCTATAAACAAATCTACGTGGTGTAATAGGTGAGAATATAACTTGGATTTAATAAAGATATACAATCGGTGAAGAGATTGTACCATATAGTGAATCGGAAATAAATAACACAGAAGATTATATTATTTGAATGGGATTTGGATTTATTGATACATACAAGACATAATAAGGATTTATTGGTGACATTGGTGGTTGCATGGAAGACAAGTCAAGCACTTGAAAGAAGGTTGTCATAATTAGCTGAGTGATTTGGATAATTTTGTGGGCATTGCTGACATCGGACTATCTGCAGAATAAACAAGGTTAGATTTGGATCATCATAATACTGAAACTTACCTGGAGTCGATTGGTGTAACGGTGACGTTTAAAAGGGAGCAGGACTGGATTCTAAGAACAGTAGGAGTTATTGACAGGATAGAAGCAGTTCGAGGGTTGACGGACCATCAATGGTGTTACTGTTTGAGGAATAAGCGGTAGGCGCTGCAGACAGTCGACATCGGAAGCTGTTGTTGGTTGGATTTTACAGTGAAAGCTAGAGAAGCTTTAAGGTTTGTGTAAAGAATTTATAAAAGCTTTTTGAATAACAATCAGTAAAAGAAAGTGTAAAAATAAACTTAATACAGTACTTACGTAGGCAAATTGATTGATAGGTGTGTCAATGTAAAGTATAATCGCCGATACCTGGTTTGGAAAAGTGTAGAAGTCAAGTTGACATTAAATGTCATTTAGTAGTCAAAGATGTTTAAAATACAATTGAAAATTCAATTAACAGATCACTAGATTGGCGAACCACCCTTATAAGAGTACTCAGTTCAAATAATTATTCAAAATACGTAATTGATTTGAAAATTAAATAAGGGCTATCTAAAAGTAAAGCTATTACATAAATATTAGCTTTTTAATGTGGTGCATTGTTGTTACTACATAAAAATATGTATATTAATCTATTCCTATCTTGCACATGAGAATACATTTTGAGCGACGAGAAAAAGCAAAAAAAGAAAGGAGTTCAAGTAGAGAGTAGTAGTGTGTGCTCAACACACGATCAGCGCCACTTTGGCCGGAGTCTCGAAAAAGGGTGGTTGTGCACGTCACTGAAAGCAGCGCCTTGTGCACAACCCAGGTAGGTTCTTCGGGTTTAGGAGAGGTTGCTGGTTCAGGCAAGCGGACTCGAAGAGTTATTCATTCTACTCGGAGCGCGTGCTTTTATACAGTTTCGGGGCCCGCGTTATCTCAAATTCCGACAAGGGATTTTAATAGTGGGAAAAACGGCTGTGTTGAAGACGCGCGCCATAGAGCCGCGCACCGCGTGACCCCCACTCAAAACGTACACTAAGAATACCGGGCTAAAATGCAGCGAGATGGCGACATGCAAATTTGGAATAATTAAAATTATTTCTTTGTCAAAAATTTGCACGTTTTTGATGTTTTATCTATTGTAACCACTTGAGCTTCGCTCTTTTAATTTTCTAAGAAGATGAGGAGCCATTATGGTGCTGAGATGCATATTTAATACAGGTTAAAGATATCAATTGTACCAAACTGTACTCGCTATTTGGCTCAAGATATTTTTGCACGATTACCCAAAGCAGCCAAGAACTCAGTACTTTAAAAAAATAATTGCCATCCTTTGTTGCTGTCCCAGTAATTAAACTAATTTACTTTGAGTGTGTGAAGTATAAACTATACTTGCCCCTCTCTTGCAAATAAATATTTTGAATTTGGAAAGGTGAAAAACTAAGTACGTAGTGAATTTTATTAGTCATTTCATTTGATGTACATGCAGATAACACTATTGCTACAAGGTGTTAATTTTCGAGTCATTTTCAACAGCGTTTTACAGCGATTGCTGCCGATATAACTTGAGTAAGTGATGTACCAGAAGCGAGGCTTTCTTACTATTTATAGGCTAGTTATAATAAATTTGTCTGCTATATTACGATTTTGTAATCAGTATTTATACATTTAGGTGTTTTCGATTGTTGGTTAATAGTAGTAGTTATGAATCTTTATCTTATATCCTACTTATTACCATTTACTAAATGATCCTTGTTACAACTTCGGTTTCAGTTGTTTCTTTTTTGCTACGAATGAGTTGCTTAGTGGTTAGTTGTCTCAAGAAACCAGCAGGAAACGTGCCATGTGAAACTATTTGGCGCCCTCTAATTTAGTTTTCACCTTTTCTAAGCTAAGTTGATCTCGATCAATTCTCTAAAACTAGCCGGTGTCATGTTTTCGTTCAAGAACTGGGAAAGAAATGCCATTATTATTATTTATCTAATTTAAATTTAAATTTTCAGTCTGGGACTGGTAAATTCTACATACATACATACATACATAATCTGTAACCCCTTATACCGTTTACAAAGTGTCAGGGTGCCAGGCGCACCGAGCTGCTGAGGGTATGTGCATTTTTAAATTCGGCGGAGGTACTTGAGGTAGTGGAGCCTGTCTAAGCTAGAACACTAACCCCTCTCTCCAGATGTTCACCCATTCAAGTACTGACCAAGCAAACTGGAGCTTAACTATTACAAGTGCCGTGAGGAGTGCAACACTATTCAGCCGTACTGCCTACTGGTAAATTCTAATACTATTATTAGTTGTTCTTTCTCGCTTTTATATCCCTAGAAAGTTCTTTCTGTTCTTCAGCGTTTTTCTACCTTTCCGATGGGATGGCGAAGCATTGTTTCTATTGACATAACCCTTCTCTGTGAAAAGACGTCATACATTATGCTGAAATAGTAAATTACTAGGAACTTTCTATTAAAACATTTGTCTATTAGAGATTTTTCACTGGAATTCAATTTATCTAAATGAACAGCAAGAGAGCAACGTGATGACTTACGTCCAAATAATTATTTCATCATCTGGTGAATTTTAAACGAAAACCTGATACTTCTTCTAACTTGATATTGAAATAAACCCGTATACGTTTCGCTCGCAATTTTTGCAATTGCCTTGAAAACCAGTTTACGAATATTTTATTTTCTCCACAATTGCGGAGTGGCATTTTCTCGCTTTACACGGCGAGAATGTATCAGCATTTTTTTATCGAAACGCATTTCGAATAAGCATTCTCCGTTTCGACTTGCGTATAAAAATCAAATAAAACAGAAATTGCGTGTAAAGCCTATCATTCGCGGCTGCTGCAAAGTTCGTCTTCGGTTTAGTTCAATTTGCCGAAGAGCGAGGCAGAAAACGGCAGTTCGAGCAGCTTCATTTATGCAAAACATCGAGGTAAACGTAAATATGTCAGCTGTTTGCATCGACCGACGTCGTGTCCTATTTGCGCTTTATTGTTGCGATTGAACGCCGTCGACAAAGCGCGCTTATAGATTGATATGAATTTATGCAGATACGTTTTGACGCAGCTCACAGGACACAATGACGTGTTGCATTATACAAGATGTGCGGAATATGCGACCTTATTATGCCCTTGTGCCATTATAGCTCTCTGAACTGCAGCTGCTCAACCGTGGTGCAGGTCGTGTCTGCGTTTCAGCATTTTCTAAACGGAGGTATAAAGCTTGTCAGCTTTAGTCATGATGCTGGAGGGATTTCAGGAGCCATAGCAAGAAAAACTGATAATTGAGCAATTCATTGCAGAGCTCTATTAGTTTTGTTGCAGAACAGAAGGCCGGAGAACAAAAGGAATACGGTAAGTTTACCTAATGGCTATAAGCGGTACCAAATCAAAAGTTCAGGGAGCCAGGTCAAATCTCATAGAATCATGTGAGGCAGCTTAGATGTGAAAGAAAATACGCTGGAAAAGGTATACAAAGCTATGATATCGGTTCAGTCATTAAAGCTAAAGTATCAAGCTGACCGTTCAGGCAGAAGACAGGAGTAATTCTAGGTCATTAAGAACGAGGCTATCGATCATTATATGATATCACCAAATGAACGAATTCGTCCACGCAAACATGGTAAAGTAAAAAAGTGTAACTAAAATATAAACTCTGCCCTCAGCAAATAAAGAATTTCGTGTGCGCTTACATATTTCAGAATCCACAGATTAGGTACGCGGCACTCGTAACAGAAAGCAGGAATGTCGATATCATACTTGTAAAATGTTCGAAATTTTAACACGTCTGTTCTGTTCTATCTTTAATACTTTGGAGAGTGGAAGCTTGCTGGAAGCAAAAAGACAAAGGCACCCATTTTCGAAAGTTGCAGGACAACGTCGAAGTGGAAATTTTAAAAGAAACCTAAATGTGAGCTTACTGTCACCTCGAGGATGACTTGACAGCAGACAACACACAGTAAATGTTGTCAATACAAATAATCTACAAGAAGAATAATGTTAATGCAAAAAATTGGAGAGGCAGTGTATGGTAATTATATAATTTTATGAAGACGGTGTTAAAGCACGAACTCTTAAATTCATACGCGAAGCTTAACGTAAGAAATTTATAATTTTGTATGATTTTGATAAAATGATGAAAATGTTGTTACGGTCAGTTTGTCGTTTACTTCTATTTTTGGGTTTATTTACTATCGGCGGCGGAAAAAGATACCAATGGAATTAACCTCCAAAACGTCAGCATAATTACTTGATTTGCTAGGTAAACATTGAACTGCCAAATTCATTAATCAACTTACACTTCGCTTATCAAAGAGATGAATATGTCAATTATTAGAGGCAGTTAATCAGAATATTCCTTTCACAGGGCTAACAAAACCAGAAGACCCCACAATAACTCGAGAGGAGACAAGATAACTGCATGTATCCCCTCTCCCCCCGAACTCATTATTCGTATAAAAATTAAGTAGTTTAAATTAAGATGAGGCAACTCCCCCGTTTACAAAATAAATGGCAGAAAAACAACACCTATATTCTGTAAATTTGCATAACATGTAAGTAGATTTGAGAAAACGAAGCTGAGTTAGATCGCCAGAGCTAACTTTAGTAACTAAAGTCAAAAATAGATGCGAACGTCAAACTAACCGTAAAAATGTGCGGGTATAATATGTTAAATATAATTTCCAGTTGTACAAAGCTATTACGTAAAATTATTAATAGACACTTTATTATATAAAGTCTACAGGATAAGTCTTTACGTCGCTTTGGCATACGCCAGATGTTAATTAACGGACCGCCGCTGATTCTCTTTGCAATTCCAAATCTGCATTTCCTTGTAAAAGAAAACTGAAGACAGACAATATAATGCCGCTTATTAAAAAGTTTCTAAAATGTCCGCCGGAGCTCATTTAATATCCAGGAGGCACTTTCGAAAACAAAAAGCGGCGGCGTCTTAATGAAGTTGTTTGCAAAAAATGAGCGCAGTTTCTGCATCAGCTGCCTCAATTGCAATTAAGCACGTTGTAATATTCAAATTCGGCCTTTGTTGGTGCCACTGCAGCGTGAACCTGTTTATTATCGAGTTGTTTTCCCTTTTTCCTCCTTTTCGGCGGCATACAAAGCGGCGAACTTATGTTTAATAATGCAATTATACACGCGAGGCTGCCATTCGAACGAATTCCATAAAGCAGCGATGAATGCATTCAAATGAGCTGTTGTAATTTGTGTGTGGTAGACGAGCGGCCAATCAACCCTCGACGCCGCGAAATTCGTCCCTGCAGGATCCTCGCAGATCGGGCGTTTTCAATAAGGCGCCCTTTGTGCGCCCGCTTTTATTTGCTTATGATATGCATTAAATTTGTTTAAGTGTCTCGTGATGATTGTACGTTTGATTAATTACATTTTGCTCCTGCCACTCTTTCCATTGTGCGGGCCGGAGTTCATTGTGTTGCGTGGAGGAGGACGCGTGCACATCAGGACTGAGATTGTTGGTTTACCCGGAGAAAGCTGAGCTTTTGATGCTTTCTCTGTAAACAATTGATGATACGAACGTCAATGTGGATTTGGATTGTGCACAGCCTGCTGAACTAATTCGTTCAAAAATTCCTATGCGAAGTACTGACCTTCATTCTGGCTATCAGCAATCTACATATTCCAAGCAATAAGCTTTATGCCGATTTTCTACTTGTGGTACTGTTCCACGATAATGAATTATTTATTATTTGGAATCGTTAATTACAGCCATAGCCAACCGAAAGTCTGTCGGTAGATAAGTTTAGAAGAACGAAAGATCCATCAAGACTATTTTATGGTAAATACAAAAAATTACGCATGATATAAGATGTGAAAGTAAGGGGACATGCAGGGATAGGTAGTGACCTGGTCTAGATGGAAATTATAACAAATGTCGAAAACGAAAAACAAGTAACAAAAAAGCTATAAGATCAACGATAAAGAAGTTAAAAAGATGTGCCAAGATAAATCAAAGGAACAAGTTGAAAAATAAGCAAATACAAAAAGAGAAACAGAAAATAAATCGAACTACCTCAAAGGAAACAATATAAACGATAAATAAGAAAACGTTTTAACGAAGAAGATAAATATAATAGAAAGATACAAACGTGATCTTAAAGAAATAATAAATTTAAAGCCGGAAGGGGAAGAATAGGTGGAAGAAGTGCAAATGGAAATCGATGGAGAGAATAACATACAACCAATAAGCAAAAATAAATTACAATACCCATCAACCAAATAAATTGGTAATAAACCAAATATTGCTTAAAAAAGGCGATATTGATGATTGCCCAAGCTATAAAGGGATTACGTTGACCAGTATACCTGACAAAGTACGTACGAAGTGAATTGCGATGTTTGTTTACCCCTCCGTCTAGTACCCTTTAACATTTAAGTAATTATTTGACTATAATGCAGCGAAACGTCAAGTTCAAATCGACGATCACGGCATAACCCGGAAGAACCTACCATTATGGACAACGGCCGTGAAAGCCTGCTTTCGACAATTATATAACTATTTTACCTTTAGCCTAGCTTAGGGAACAAGAAACTCTTAAAATCTTAGGTATTGGCTTATGAAGGATCATTTATTAAATAGGAATCTGGTTCTCTCTTGCACTGTTGTCTGCTTAAACTTGACTTTAGGTCAGACTAGGCGAATTTGTTTCTATTGGCTTCAAAACACAAATAAAACTTAGATATGCACGAAAAGACATCTCAAATCAAATAACAGAAAACAAGTGGTCTACATGCAAAATATATGAATTAAATGTACATCCAAACACATATATAACCCATCAAAGAAAATGCGTCAAAATAACACTAAAATCTTATAAAAAATTAAAACTTCAAATTTTTAATACAGCCTGCTCACGCCTGCATCTAATCAAATCTACACAATACGCGTACGTAAATACAATCTGGACACGCACTTTACCGAGTATGAATTGTAACACTTTTGTATATCGAATTACCTTCGCTCCGCAGAGTTGTGCAGGATTGCATCATCCAATTCTAGAAGTCGAGGTGGGAAAAGTTCCCACAGAGGTTGCAACGGGGCAATCCCAGCAACTGCTATCTCTGACGTCGCGGCTTCGTAATGACGTACACGAATTTCGTAAATGCCCCTCTGGGTTCTACGTGAATTAGCATTCCCAAACAGACACTTAAAATGTACTCTTTAAATATAGTGAACATGGTGTACTTACGTGTACACGTTGAATAATGTGTTCGCTTTAAATTTAAACGCTGAAAGAAACGTTGCCCTCTGATCTGCAGTATAACTAATGTGCAGCAATTTATTTACTGCGAGGCTTTAAAGCCGCTTGAATTTACTTCGCTCTTCGTATGGCCAAATTCATTTAGTCGTCGGCAATCGCTCCAGGAGATAGACACCTAGGCACTAGGGCAAGCGCCCACACTTTATGTCCACTTCGTAAAATCTGCCCGTGTTAAGACTCACCTCACCCCGCTTCATGTTGGGACGTTGCATTTATTACGACGCAAATATAAATTTGCATTGATATTGCTTTCAGTACACAGGACCGTCTATAAAAATATAAAGTGGCTTTAACTGTGAAAACCAATACTACCGTCGAGGAATGTAGGGAAACGGCGTTAGAGGAGTCACATCATGGATTTCAATGAAAGGGTGGCGCTAAGATCTGATATTCATAATAAGACAATTAGGAGAAAGATTACTAAGAAAAGAAAAAGAAAGCCATATTTATTGCCTCATCGACCACAGAAAAGCGCTTGATAAAGTAAGAAGGTAGAATGTTTGTGAAAGCCTGGGAAATAGAGGAGTGGAAATAAGTATAATAGAAATTATAAAATCTCTATAATAGCAACGAGAATAAAGTCAGGACACAATAAAGAATCATCGACATTCGATACAAAAATGGGTTAAAACAAGGCTGTCTACTATAGTGTATTGTTCTCAGTAGTTGTAGATGGTGCTATACAGGGTGTTATGAAAGTCAATGCAATAATTTTAACCAGTGATAGAGCTCATCAAAATGTTTCTGTTTATTGTTTTTCATTTAATCGCATATTTTTAAATTATGTATCTTCCCTAAATTTGACGAGCCGCTTGGTAAGCAAATCTAACTTAAAGGTGAACGACATAAGTATATTAAAACTGCTAAGTTAAGCTAAGATACCTTGGTGACCAGGTGTGAACTAAAGGTTTTATCAGTACCTATGTAGTTTACGTTGGTTTCTATATCAAATAAATGTGTTCTTGTGCTTTGTTCCATTACATTAAAATATTGTTCCATAACACCCTGCATATGTAAGTAACAAAACGTTCAGAAACGTAAAGGTAATAACATGATAAATATGGATTTATTGGTGCAACACGCTGAAGCCGTTACTGCACTACGAACGGGGTATGTCCGCATAATTATTTCACAATATGCAACTTCTTTGCTAAAACACATTCCAGAATTAGCGATTACGTACGCGTACAAAACCTTATTCTAGTGCACCTTACATTAGCGGTAAATTACACGTGCAACATGAAATAATAAATATAAATAAGAATTAGCTACCGTCCGATCAGAGGCGAAATGTCAAAACCAAAAGATATCACAGACCTAGAGCTTTGCACAAAACCTTGGCCGAACGTTCTCAATTGCAGATACAGCAAGCTTCTGGCTCGAAAACTGAATTAGATGGGGCGTTTATTACCCGAGAAAACGAGATTACGACAGCTCGGAACGGTGGTAATAAAAAAGTTTGCCGGCAGCTAGTCGAAAGGGCGTACTTCGAGATGATCCATTACACCGGGAAAGAGCTGGATAACTTAAAGAGGATTAATTTCCTGAGCCCCACCACTTTTCTCATAATAATACTGAGCCATTTACTAAAAGTGGAAAGAGAAAATCACCCGTAGGTGTGTTGTTGATACTGCTGCAGCGACGTTCTTCCCCGCATGGAACATATCTTAAGTTATTTGCTGCAGCTAGAATTTTTTACACTTAAATACAGGAAAAAACGCATTCAACAACAGTCAAGTCCAAAGAAAACTTAGAATAACTAAAATGCAATATATTAACGTCAAAACACCAAAACTGTTATGTACAATGATCACAGCTGACACGTGTGTCACTGTAATTTGCTTCCACGACACAATTTCACTTAGCGAAAATACTGGGCGTCAACATTAACATAAATTTTAGACAGTACCGTTTTAATATTTTTGCTGCTGTTTGTGTTGCTTGATGTTTCTTCCAGAATCGCGCTTGGACGTGTCGCTGCAGTGCTGTAGAAGAATCCGGTAAGCTCGATAGAATGGAATGTGGCAAGCAAGGCCACCGTAACTGCTGGAAAATCCGGGAAGAAAATCGATAACATGGAATGGCAAGCGATGCTGACGTGCGAGAACTTGGCTTAACGCGTCTCGTCGCTTGTGCAGGAAAATCCGGGAGTGCCGCTAGATTATACGAAACTCCGGTAGGCACTTCTTATTACGTGACCTAATTCTGCAAATTGAATCCCGCTGAGCGGACTGATAAGTTATCTCCGGAAATTAGAAACGTCGTGGTCAAAACACGTAAAGACTCTAGGCACCAACTATACAACTTGCTTAGATGCGGCACCGGAACAAATCTTCTGCAGAAAATTATGCGAGACTTTTAAAAGATATGAAAACCGATTGTGGCGGGGAATAATGAGGTGTTTGCAATCATTGGTTGAAAATAGATTGGGCGCTTAATTCGGCGATGTGATTGGCTGAAGCGCTACAGTGATCGAAATAGCGTGACCAATTCTAGGCCAAGCTTGCGAGAAGTGGTGTCTGCTCAACATGTGTGTTTTATGGCTCACATATCAATCTTGAAATAACTTTTACGACCATTTTTAATGGGCTAGCGGGTCTCTTGATTGACATCTCTAAATTCTCTGCTGAACCTTTGTATTCTATGGCTCATGCCTTAGCGTTTACTGCCGTTTTGACTATTTATAAGGCAGCAAATGGTTCCTTGGGGTGGTAATGTACTGCAGCTGAAACCAAGGACTGTACTTATCAAGGCAGCTGGGCTGTACACCTGGGCGCCTGTCTATTTGAGTAATTTATAAGACAGCGGCTACTTGAAAAGTGGCTAATGGAAATTTGGGGAACATATGCATCAGAAATTCTAGCTAGCATATGAAATTCATCTAACACGTTTTTCTAGGATGTTGTGTGTAGAGGAAGAAACGTTTTAGGACAATAGATTATGAGAAAGCAGCATAAATGCAGTGCGATGAACAGAAGGTTTTTTTCTGGGATGCGTCGATTTCCAGGGTTGGGTTAAATAAAAGGAGTCAATAAACAGCAATGTTACATTTAAATCCGATTATCCGATATGACATTTCTGCGGTGCTTTAAGATGCGAATTTGGAATTCCAAATTACTAGCCTGCATTATGTGGAAGGTGGATAGATTCAGCAATGGTTATATATTTGCCAAAGCCCATTTACGGAACTTAACGCTCAAGTCACAAACACAGAAACGCGTAACTTGACTATCTTTGCTCAGCCTGAAAAATAAATGATTTCTGTTACTCAAAATGAACTGTCTCACCTCGCGTAGACGTTAATCTGCCGAGCTCAACAAAACGCCAAATACGCACTCCCTTTTCTCTTTTTCGTTGTCCAAAAAATATAATCCGGCAATCAATTTTTAACAATCCCAACAATGTTCTGTTATAAAGGTACAAAGATATTTTTTCTACTTTGCGTTTATAATGGACTTATTGTGACACTGAAAACAGTTTCACAATGAAGCTATTATTAAACTGTTTTTGGTAAAATGTTATATCTTAAAGTTGGCAGTATTTGCTGCATATGTCAAATTATCAAACATCACATCAACTGTCAAATGCCAATGCAGTGTTTATTTGATTTGAAAAACGAAAACCACTCAAATAATAAAGCTGTCTCAAACGAATGGAATTTGTTAAAAACGGTAAAGAAAACTCAACATTTAACTATTTTTTGCAGCTGCACTATTAGTACTCGTATTGCAGTTATTGTGAATATTGATAGTTACAGTGCAGGTATCTTTAGCATTAATAGTTATACCAGGCAGGTTTTGAGTCAGTATACTGTGTTGGTAATTTGTATTTCCTTAAAGGTTCACATTCAGCTCATCTGGAATAATTGTTTGCTTTTCAACCTCAAAATTAAATAATGGTTCACTGGAGTAGGAAGTACTAGGTTGTGGTGAGCGAGTTGGGTTAAACATTTGGGCTACTTCTATTTTTTTCTGTAAAGATGTCTCGATGTAGCCTTCGGCTACTGCAGAAGATTTTCACCCTCCGTGCTGCTTAATTGTTATCAAATCACCACCCCTATTAGCCAAATGTGATGCACTTGACTGCCTAAAACAATGTCCAGTGTACCGTTCGAGGTTGGAAAGTTTTAGAAAAGAGGCTATAATTTTTGGAACCTGACCAATCTTATTAATACCGATCGGACCTGTTATGCAGCGTCCGTTTCGATAGGTCAAAAAGAAACGTTTCGTAGCTGCGCTTTTAGGACGAAGGTTAGCATATTTTTTTATAAGACCAATCCATTGCTGCTCATTAATGGCAAACATTCTTGGTAAGTGCGTTTTTGTTTTAGGAACTGTTACAAGAATAATGTCATCTTTAAAATCGAGGTCATTAATAGACATATTAACTAACTCGTCACGTCTACAAGCAAACACCTGCGTAACCCATAATCAGGATAACCTAAAAATTAAAGCTATCGCATGAATGATTCATTTTATATGTAGATTAAACCTACCTTAATTGCCAGGTAAGACAGGTCATCTGCCTCCTTTATAAGACGATCTATTTCCAAACCCTCTAATATTTTTGACTTTTTAGGCTGGTCGCCATCGGATTGCCTTTTGAGAAATCCCTGTAGTCTTGCAAATTTTGAAATATCCAAGTTTTTATAGGCATTTAAGCAAGCCCGTAGCATACTGTAAGAAGCCCATACCGTTGAGGATTTCTTCGTTTTGCTGCATAATAACACAATTAGGAGAAAGATTACTAAGAAAAGAAAAAGAAAGCCATATTTATTGCCTCATCGACCACAGAAAAGCGCTTGATAAAGTAAGAAGGTAGAATGTTTGTGTAAGCCTGAGAAACAGAGGAGTGGAAATAAGTATAATAGAAATTATAAAATCTCTATAATAGCAACAAGAATAAAGTCAGGACGCATAATAAAGAATAATCGGAATTCGATACAAAAATGGGTTAAAACAAGGCTGTCTACTATAGTGTATTGTTCTCAGTAGTTGTAGATGGTGCTATGCAGGGTGTTATGAAAGTCAATGCAATAATTTTAACCAGTGATAGAGCTCATCAAAATGTTTCTGTTTATCGTTCTTCATTTAATCGCATATTTTTTAATTATTTATCTTCCCTAAATTTGACGAGCAGTTGGGTAAGCCAATCTAAGTTAAAGGTGAACGACACAAGTATAATTATTGAAACTGCTAAGTTAAGCTAAGATACCTTGGTGACCAGATGTGAACTAAAGGTTTTATCAGTACCTATGTAGTTTACGTTGGTTTCCATATCAAATAAATGTGCTTTTATGTTTTGTTCCATTACATTAAAATATTGTTCCATAACACCCTGCATATGTAAGTAACGAAATGTTCAAAAACGTAAAGGTAGGAAAAATATAGATTTATTGGTGCAACACGCTGAAGCCGTTACTGCACTACGAACGGGGTATGTCCGCATAATTATTTCACAACATGCAACTTCTTTGCTAAAACACATTCCAGAATTAGCGATTACGTACTCGTACAAAACCTTATTCTAGTGCACCTTACATTAGCGGTAAATTACACGTGCAACATGAAATAATAAACATAAATCAGAATTAGCTACCGTCCGATAAGAGGCGAAGTGTCAAAACCAAAAGATATCACAGACCTAGGTCTTTGCACAAAACCTTGGCCGAACGTTCTCAATTGCAGATACAGCAAGCTTTTGGCTCGAAAACTGAATCAGATGGGGCGTTTATTACCCGAGAAAACAAGATTACGACAGTATGGGGTAATAACAAGCCGAGCTCGCTCGGAATGGTGGTAATAAAAAAAGTTTTCCGGCAGCTAGTCGAGAGGGCGTAGGTTACTTCGAGATGATCCGTTACACCGTGGAAGAGCTCGATAACATAAAGAGGATGAATTGCCTGAGTGCCACCACTTTTCTCATGATAATACTGAGCGATTTACTAAAAGTGGAAAGAGAAAATCACCAGTAGGTGTGTTGTTGATACTGTTGCAGCGACGTTTTTCCTTACGCTGTCTTAATTACTCTTTCAGACGTGTCACTTTAATTTGCTTCCGCGACACAATTTCACTTAGCGAAAATACTACATTAATACAAATTTTAGGCAGTATCGTTTTAATATTCTTGCTGCTGCTTGTGTTGCTTGATGTTTCTTCCAGAATCGCGCTTGGACGTGTCGCTGCAGTGCTGTAGAAGAATCCGGTGAGCTTGATAGAATGGAATGTGGCAAGCAAGGCCACCGTAACTGCTGGAAAATCCGGGAAGAAAATCGATAACATGGAATGACAAGCGATGGTGACGTGCGAGAACTTGGCTTAACGCGTCTGGTCGCTTGTGCAGGAAAATCCGGGAGTGCCGCTAGACGATACGAAACTCCGGTAGGCACTTTTTATTAAGTGACCTAATTCGATCGGTTCTGCAAATTAAATCCCGCTGAGCGGATTGATGAGTTATCTCCGGAAATTAGAAACGTCGTGGTCAAAACACCTAAAGACTGTAGGCGCCAAGTATACCACTTGCTTAGATGCGGCACCGGAAGTAATCTTCTGCAGAAAATTATGCGAGACTCTTTTAAAAGATATGAACACCGACTGTGGCGGGAAATAATGAGATGTTTGCGACCATTTGTTGAAAATAGATTAGGCGTTTAATTCGGCGATGTGATTGGCTGAAGCGCTACACCGATCGAGATAGCTTGACCAATTCTTGGCCAAGCTTGCGAGAAGTGGTGTCTGCTCAACATGTGTGTTTTATGGCTCACATATCAATCTTGAAATAACTTTTACGACCATTTTTAATGGGCTCGCGGGTCTTTTGATTGACATCTCTAAATTCTCTGCTGAACCTTTGTATTCTATGGCTCATATCATAATCTTGAAGTAACTTTTACTGCCTTTTTACTGATTTATAAGGCGGCAAATGGTCTTTTGGGGAGGTTATGCACTGCAGCTGTAACCAAGGACTGTACTTATCGAGGCAGCTGGGCTGCACACCTGGGCGCCTATCTGTTTGAGTAATTTATAAGACAACGCCTAGTTGAAAAGTGGCTAATGTAAGTTTGAGGAACATATGCATCCTAAATTCTAGCTAGCATATGAAATTCATCTAATACGATTTTCTAGGCTGTTGTGTGTAGGGGAAGAAACTTTTTAGGACAATAGATTATGAGAAAGCAGCATAAATGCAGTGAGATGAACAGAAGGTTTTTTTCTGGGATGCGTCGATTTGCAGGGTTGGGTTAAATAAAATGGGTCAATAAACAATAATATTACTTTTAAATTCGATTATCCGATATGACATTTCTGGGGTGCTTTAAGATGCGAATTTGGAATTCCAAATTAGTAGCCTGCATTGTGCGTTGTGCTGCATATTGGCAAGAACAATCCATGTGTTCAGTATGTTATTAACAATAACAAAGTGCGAAAAGTAAGCTCTCATAACGACGTTGGTGTGACAATAAACTCTAATTTAAGTTGGTCCGAACACATAACGCGAATCTGCAAAAGACCAATAACCTGCTATTCCTGCTGAAGAAATCATTTGTTAGTGTATCAGTTCAGACTTACATACTACTTTATAAAGTGCACGTTCGTCCAATTCTTGAATATGCGGATCCGGTCTGGTATCCTGAGCCGGTTCGTGATCAAAACTTGTTAGAGAACTTACAACGTCGTGCAACAAGACTGCCGTTTGGTGTTGTGAAGCCTTCTTACGACGAAAGACTTACTCTGTGCAATATGCCGCATTTTCTTGAACGCCGTATTCGTGGAGACCTTATCGTAACTTTTAGAATATTACATTTTGATTTTGGAGTTTACGTGAAATATTAAATATTAATAACGATAACCGTTTACGCGGGCATAGATTTAAACATAAAAGATGTTACGGTATTAAAATAACTTTACGACACCCACCCAAGGTGAGCATCGCACCACGGAATCAGTCCTGAAAAACTGGCACACTTGCCCTGAAATCGGTTCGAAATAGGCTAATAGGCCACGGCTGGAACGCTCAGGGAGTCGGGCGTGAGTCACACGATACGTTCTGGGCAAGCGTGTTGTGGCATAATATATACAGGGTATGTCGAAATCATGAGGGCGCCACCAAGCCTGTCTTAACCCGGCTAACCGGGCCTGGACGGTTAAACGGGAGCGAAGCATGCACAATACTCCGCCGATAGGATTACTCAAGAGTTGCAAGGTCAGATAACAATTTCGGGATTGCCTTATGCAAGGATTGTAATTAGGTGTCAATCCGACCGCGACTACGCAGCTGTCTCACTCACCTGTACGCTCACAGCTTCCTCGTTCCGTCGTACAATAATCAGTACAATAAAGGGGCGTCTATCTGTAACAGAACATGCACAAGCCGAAACAAACAATAGTTCCCTTAACTAACCAATCATATATTGAACTTCGGGTTACAAAGGGGTAGCAGAATGCGTCGCCCTGTATCTAAACTTAACCTATAATTAAGGGCACCAGCTGGCACGTGCGCTCTAAACTTAACGACAGATGTTGAACATTAGTGAACAGCAATGAGCAGGAATAGGTAGCAATGAGTACAAACATGTACGTGGCCTTAGGCGGCGGGCAGCGACGATTTACATTAGCATTCGCGGCATGAACAGTCTACAAGTCTGAATGAATGCACTGGCGCAGTAATGAGTAATGAGTACAAATATGCACGTTGCCTTATGCAAGGGCAGCGACGATTTACATTAGCATTCGCGGCATGAACAGTCTACAAGTCTGAATGAATGCACTGGCGCAGTAATGAGTAATGAGTACAAATATGCACGTTGCCTTATGCAAGGGCAGCGACGATTTATCTTAGCACTCGCGTTCACAGCGGTAATCAGGTTAAAGACACATACCTTAGTGCGTAGGCGGCGAGGGAGCCTGGTACAGTTGAGTTGCGACAAGCTGCAATCGTAGTTGGCAGGTACCTTCGATGCTACAACGGCGAACGGGGGTGAATGCACAACCGCCTCAATGGCGACGGGAGACACGTCAAGACGCGTACAACGGGACGATGAAAAGAAAGAGGCCACTTTCGTTCTGCTGAACCAAATCCTCGTAGGTCGAGATGAAGGGGGCACGACCCCTCACTTACGGAAGCAGGAACTGGGCTCCAAAAACACCCACGCTACGCCGAAGACAACTCGAAAAACCGCGACCCGCAACCACCACACGAGCGTTCTCTGCAACGGGCTGCGGACAACCCCCACTTAAGGCGAAACAGTCGATCACAAGATTGCTGAAGCAGCACTTGACGGGAAAAAGGGCTGACGCCCCCGCCAAGGGCGGAAGCGTGGCACGAACTCACACACACTATCCGACCTCTTGTTCGTTCGACGGCTCTCGGCTGAATGCCCGAGGAAAGCGTTCGCAAAAGGTCACTTTGGCCGCGTCCCCCACGTGACTAAACCAGCCAATCGCAAGGCGATAAAATGAAACAAGCCAATGCGGGCCACGATGGTATCACGCCACCACCGCGTGCTATTCGGAATTCGGAAAAACGCCATCAGAGGAGAGCTCCAACCGACGGAAAATACTGCTTTTGGGGCTAAATATGTGCGAAATCGTGATTCTGGAATTAGGCGATGGAGCCAAATAAAGAACTAAAAGGGCTTAGCATACGGGCACGCTGCCCTAAAGCCTAGGTGGCTATTTAAAATACCAAAAATGACCTAAATAAGGCGTGAAATGCAATTAAGCATCTGCGACAGCAAAATGACTTAACACTCCCCTTACTTGAAAGAGAGTTCCCCGAAATCTCTTATAAAACAACGAGGCATTTTGCGACAACGTAACGAGAACTCAAACGAAAACGCAACAACGAAAAACGAACGAAAAAAAACAAAACATTCGATACGATAGAGTGCACCCCCAAAGGGATGACGCACACTGGCCACCAGATAGGGTGCAAAGGTGGGAAGAGAGAAGAGGAAGAAGAAAGACTGGATACGCCAGTGGAAAATACGTAAATTGTTTGGGTCAAAATCGGGTAAAATAGGTCTTACACCTGTGGACACTTCCGACCAACCGTTCCAAAAGAACACAGGGAGGGGGGAGGGCATAGAAATGGAAGTCCAAAGTCCCACCCAAGGGTTACCTGAAGAGGGCACGCTGCGCGTCACGAGATCGGCGCATTGTGTGGATCCCACAACTGGTATGAGTACCCAAGAGAAGAGGATGAACCACCAAAAAAAAGGAAATGGTTGTGACAGTAACTGTCAAAAATAGTCATAATCAGTAATAGGAAAAACTCAGTCCACCGAAATCCTCAATCAATGCCGATGCCGGAGCCAAGTCGACTATTAAACCGCAAAGCGCGAGCTCGAAAGTGACTCCAACACCGAACACCAAAAGAAAATCCGGACGAACCAAGTCTCCAAGGGTGTAGGCGTTCGATGACGCATGCCCAATAAATCCTTTTCAGAAATCCATGCGGCCCAAAGGGACTACCTTACGACGACAGGGTCCGCACGAAACAAAATGACCAGAAACCCGCTCTCTTTATGTAATCCCACATAGGTGGTTGAAAATGGCGACGGCCAACGGTACGGTAAAAGAGCGCTAGGCCACGAACACAACAGGGCATCACTACAAAAAAAGTCAAAAATCTTTAAATACTCAAACACTTTACACTTAAGAAACCTCATGCGGACAGCAGCGCATTACTGCCACACAAAGCTCAAAAGCTTCAACGAAACTGTTCACAAAGAACACGATACTTGACAACATGACGTCATCAGACAAAAAGGGTACGGTAAATGACAACAAAACGTCAACAAGTACGAAGCATTCCGACCAGCGGCAAAGACTCGTTAAATGCTAACGGAAAGTGTACAAAACACTGCGATAACTATCGGGGTGTCCACGAAGAAGTCGGTAAACCAGGTTGGGCGGTACATGATAATAATGAGAATGAGATAAAGGCCAAACGAAAATAACTACACCAAACCAACTAAGAAGATGGCCTGAGGGACGTAATAACCGCACGAGCGAATCTCCCCAAGCACACCAACAACAATCCACAACTGATCAACACACCAAAACGCAGTGATGAAGCTGAAAATGAATTCCAACCTGCTCACCAAAAATCAACGCGACACAACACCAAACGATAGCAAAAAAAAATTGTCAAAATCGGTAATCATCAACGTCAAAATCGATAAACCTCGCTAACGTAAACGTCAAAATCGATAAACGTCAGTTCGGTACAACAAAAGTGTCAACTTAGCCCAAGGCTAAACAATGTAAGCGACAGGGAATCGAAACTCCCAATTAAGCCTTCGAAAAGACTTAAAAAAAACAAGGTCGGTACCTTCACTCAACAACATCTGGTACTAAATCCGACTAATACGGGATAAAATCTGCACTAAGTGCAACAAAACATCTCGGTAGTATGAACTGGCTAAGAAAAACAAGAAACGACGGTAAAAATGACGAAAAAGCTACTCAAAATATGAAAAGACATGGAAAAACACAAAAAGAAAACTCAAAAAGGCGATAAACAACAAGAAAACACAAAACTACAAATAGAAAATAAGAAAAGACAAGAAAAAACATATAGAAAACAAGAAAAGAAACGTAAAGACAAATGACAGCTAAGAAAAAACATATACACGGTCAAGAAAACTAATGAAAATAAACTAAGAACAGGAAAAGACAAGAAAAGACATATAGAAAACAGAAGAAAACAGGAAAAGACAAATAGAAAACAAGAAAAGAAGCTCGGTAAAGTATTCTACTAAGAAAAAAAAACCGGTTTACCAGTCCATACCACTTCGAAATGACGAAAAAAAAACATTTGTGACAACAATATCAATGACACAACAAGGCTAAGCGAAGCAAAGCCAGAAAGGCCTGAAAAGCCCCGCGTTGAGCGACAAAATTAGCCTGTTACGGTATTAAAATAACTTTACGACACCCACCCAAGGTGAGCATCGCACCACGGAATCAGTCCTGAAAAACTGGCACACTTGCCCTGAAATCGGTTCGAAATAGGCTAATAGGCCACGGCTGGAACGCTCAGGGAGTCGGGCGTGAGTCACACGATACGTTCTGGGCAAGCGTGTTGTGGCATAATATATACAGGGTATGTCGAAATCATGAGGGCGCCACCAAGCCTGTCTTAACCCGGCTAACCGGGCCTGGACGGTTAAACGGGAGCGAAGCATGCACAATACTCCGCCGATAGGATTACTCAAGAGTTGCAAGGTCAGATAACAATTTCGGGATTGCCTTATGCAAGGATTGTAATTAGGTGTCAATCCGACTGCGACTACGCAGCTGTCTCACTCACCTGTACGCTCACAGCTTCCTCGTTCCGTCGTACAATAATCAGTACAATAAAGGGGCGTCTATCTGTAACAGAACATGCACAAGCCGAAACAAACAATAGTTCCCTTAACTAACCAATCATATATTGAACTTCGGGTTACAAAGGGGTAGCAGAATGCGTCGCCCTGTATCTAAACTTAACCTATAATTAAGGGCACCAGCTGGCACGTGCGCTCTAAACTTAACGACAGATGTTGAACATTAGTGAACAGCAATGAGCAGGAATAGGTAGCAATGAGTACAAACATGTACGTGGCCTTAGGCGACGGGCAGCGACGATTTACATTAGCATTCGCGGCATGAACAGTCTACAAGTCTGAATGAATGCACTGGCGCAGTAATGAGTAATGAGTACAAATATGCACGTTGCCTTATGCAAGGGCAGCGACGATTTACATTAGCATTCGCGGCATGAACAGTCTACAAGTCTGAATGAATGCACTGGCGCAGTAATGAGTAATGAGTACAAATATGCACGTTGCCTTATGCAAGGGCAGCGACGATTTATCTTAGCACTCGCGTTCACAGCGGTAATCAGGTTAAAGACACATACCTTAGTGCGTAGGCGGCGAGGGAGCCTGGTACAGTTGAGTTGCGACAAGCTGCAATCGTAGTTGGCAGGTACCTTCGATGCTACAACGGCGAACGGGGGTGAATGCACAACCGCCTCAATGGCGACGGGAGACACGTCAAGACGCGTACAACGGGACGACGAAAAGAAAGAGGCCACTTTCGTTCTGCTGAACCAAATCCTCGTAGGTCGAGATGAAGGGGGCACGACCCCTCACTTACGGAAGCAGGAACTGGGCTCCAAAAACACCCACGCTACGCCGAAGACAACTCGAAAAACCGCGACCCGCAACCACCACACGAGCGTTCTCTGCAACGGGCTGCGGACAACCCCCACTTAAGGCGAAACAGTCGATCACAAGATTGCTGAAGCAGCACTTGACGGGAAAAAGGGCTGACGCCCCCGCCAAGGGCGGAAGCGTCGCACGAACTCACACACACTATCCGACCTCTTGTTCGTTCGACGGCTCTCGGCTGAATGCCCGAGGAAAGCGTTCGCAAAAGGTCACCTTGGCCGTGTCCCCCACGTGACTAAACCAGCCAATCGCAAGGCGATAAAATGAAACAAGCCAATGCGGGCCACGATGGTATCACGCCACCACCGCGTGCTATTCGGAATTCGGAAAAACGCCATCAGAGGAGAGCTCCAACCGACGGAAAATACTGCTTTTGGGGCTAAATATGTGCGAAATCGTGATTCTGGAATTAGGCGATGGAGCCAAATAAAGAACTAAAAGGGCTTAGCATACGGGCACGCTGCCCTAAAGCCTAGGTGGCTATTAAAAATACCAAAAATGACCTAAATAAGGCGTGAAATGCAATTAAGCATCTGCGACAGCAAAATGACTTAACAAAGAGAAAACTTTAAATCAAGAGCACGACAGTTTTTTCTATGAAACAGAGTTTTCTTAACTTGGAACAATTTACCTGAGGAAGTGGTAAGCTCCGACAATGTAAACACGTTTAAAAATAGACTGGACAGTGCATAGTTCGTAATATTTTTGTTGTTTTTGTTTTGTCGCCCTTGATACTTGAATAATTTTATTTCTTTTTCTAATGTATAATTTTCTTGTTATTTGTACATCTTACTTGTTACCGTTATACTAGTTTAACCTGTATATTTTGTATTGGTTGGGTTATATAGGACTTAGTCCTCCCCCTGTATTTTGTTTAATAATAATAATAATTATTGTTATTATTATTATGTGGAAGCTGGATAGATTCAGCAATGGTTATAAATTTGCCAAAGCCTATTTACGGAAGGGAACGCTCAAGTCACGAACACCGAACCCCGTAACTTGACTATCTTTGCTCAGCCTGAGAAATAAATGATTTTTGTTACTCAAAATGAACTGTCTCACCTCGCGTAGACGTTAATCTGCCGAGCTCAACAAAACGCCAAACACGAACTCTCTTTTCTGTTTTTCGTTGTCCAACAAATATAATCCGGCAATCAATTTTTAACAATCCCAACAATGTTCTGTTATAAAGGTACAAAGATATTTTACAGCCTCGATGTAAGTACTAATGATTTACACTATTTTTTTATTTAGCAACCCTAAACCGTTAACAAAAACGACATACAAAACTTGGAAATCCTCAAAATGTTGATAGCTTGAATATGCACACTTAAAAACGAGATTGGAGGAATGTAGCTTAAGATTGGTTGTGAACATAAATGAAGAAAACTGTAGTACATATGCGAGGAAAAATATAAACTGCTAAGGACACAATTCCGGGAAGGTCTAGGGCAAACGTATAGCAGGAACATGATGGGTCTCGTCTTTACACTATCTAAAAACGTGGTTCAAATGCAACACTAATTGGTGTTGCATTTAAACCACGTTTTTATATAGTGTAATTACCTGTTTAAAACAGTAATTGCAAACATACAGAATGCCACCTTTGTAACTGGGAAAACTCCCGCAGAAAAACTTTAGAAAGATCCAATTTGTAAAGACTTTTCCATAAAGAAAGGATTAAGGCAAAATGGTCTTGCCTCTTGAATTTCATTAGACACTCGAACCAGAAAATACCGGCCTGCTTTAAAACACTTGCTTCTAGCATCAGCAACTCGAATAATGCAGGAAAGTTATTTGCAGGAAGCTCCGAGCGAACAGTTTTGCAGCGGTTATTCGGTTTCAGCCGTCTCAGTTTACAAAATTGAGGTTCTACACAAATTGTTTTACATAAGCCGCATTGTGGGAAACTGATTAAACGTAATTATGTGTATTTTATTCCATACATCCTTCAAGCCATAAAGTCAGCAATGCTTTAACATAAATTTAACCAACCCACGTCAATCTTCGCTCTGGAACTAAGCGCCCTCGATCAGCCTCCTCAGTAAATGTTTGCGTAAAGTCTGGCTGCAATGACCCTGCATTTCAAGGTCGAACTTAACTTGCGGATATTGTGTTCTCTCCTTTTTGGCTGTGTTAGTGTAACATAAGGGAGAAGGGACATTTCACAACTGATCAATGGAATGCTTTGCTTCGTCACAGCTTTGACAATTTGTATTTTAAGTTATATTTTCGTTTTCAGAAACAGTTACACAATTTTACCATCAAAATATAGATATATATTGAGCAGAAGAGTTAGAAGCAAACTTAATAAAAAAATTAACCCGGAAGAGGGAGGGCTTAATTAAATAAACTGGCATTTCCTGCTGCGAGGAGAGAGGCGAATGAAAACGTGTTAAAAAGCAGTTTGGGGCGAAAGTAGCAAAATTAACTGCCAGTGTTAGCCACCATGATTATCCAAAACTAATTGGATAGCTACGCCTAATTTAGCTTACAGGCATATCTTGTTGTTGCAAATTAATAATGTAAACAACATACAAGTGCAGATTCAAATTTCGAGCCAGCTAGAGAGTTTCAGTCAATAAGTGGCACATCCTTGTTTGTATTATGGTAGGATGTTAGTTCAGTTGGGTTAATTTAAAGCTACTTTGCAAAACTATCTGCAACGGGAAGCTAGGTGACAATTTTTACGAAATATTTTTAAAATTTACTTGTGCCATCCTCAATGTGGTTGTGCGTAATTAAATGAATCGAGCGTTTAGTTAAACCCATTATTAAAATATAAATATGGTAACCTTCTTGAGCGGCAATTCAGTTGAATCTGAGCTTAAATTTGAATTTCCCAATCTGCGTTGCTGATTTATTTTGGTTTAAATAGATGGGGTGTTTTGTTATTCCAATATGTTTAGAATTGCCTTTCAAATACGTGATTACAAAAAAAATCTGAGCTTTTCTTGTGGATGGCTTGGAAGGGATCAAGAAATATACAGGTGCTCCCGTTGCTTTTCCAAATTGGATGAAATCGACAACTTTGTTTGATTCCCATAGCGCTACTTACAGATTTTAGTGCATCGGCATCGGCTAAAACTCAGTGAGAGGGGGGTTCGATTCGATAAGACACAGCTTAGGGCGATTTGCTGTCACAAGAGATGTTCATTGTAATTAAAAGAGAACCGGGAAAAGGGGGTGAGCACTGGTGAATGTTGGTTGTAAATAACTAACTGAATTGCCCTTGTAGAAATTATACCTGTGCCGGGCTCCTTGCATTTTCCGAGATACTTGCACCACACATGTAAATACACAAACACACATAAAATGCAATGCGATTAGAATAAAATTGAATCTATTAAAACTAATAGTTCAGATAAATGTTAACGTAAATGGTAAAATAAATAGGGGTAGGCCTAATTAATTGATAATAAATCACTAAAGGAGTCAGCCCACTGGATTAAAATCGACAGCGGTGAACAGCCCACAAAACTGAATAACTAATCAAACAACGCTCTTAGAAATAGCCCCCGCTACTCTAAATATGCATCACCCATCTCAGTTATGAATGTAGCTGACGCAATCAGCGAACTGTGTCGCTCACAGTTGAAAAAAACGTTTCACTTCGTAGCATTTAAGGCACAGAATAAAAAGTAGTTCACAATACCGGTTTTCATGTTAAGCAATGCGTTTTTGTTGAAGCAGTTGAAGCTTCTCAAGTTGTGGCATGGTTTACTTGCGGGTGAGGCGAGAATAGAGAGATCAAATCCAATTTGAAGAGTTCGGCGTAGAAATCCTTGCGAGTGCATTGAACACCTCTCTTGTAGAAATAGCCAAATAGCTTTAATTTGCAAACAAATGCATTGGTACGACAAAGAGGGTTGACTGGCACATGGACACACTGCCCAACAAAAGGAATAACTCACCCCCCGGGCTTAAGGAAAAAAATCACCAACAAAAACTAACTTCTTGCCACTGGCTTGTCATAGTGTTAGATCACAAATGCCACACAAATTCGGTAAGGAGCAGAAGACTACGCAAGAGTATGTTACTTATCTTCTCTGTCTGATGCATACGAAAACGCCAGGATTGCACCATCTGATGCAAGAATTTCCATACTTATACTTTAGCCACGTTACGGATTCATTTAAACAAAGATTTTGAATGTTCTCAGCGGGGCGCATTTTAAGTAAACGTCCGTTGTATATGATACTGCAGATAATTACCGTACAGCAAAACAACGCAACGTTCAATCCTCCTCTAGTCTAAAGACCCGTATAGGTCGTGTTCGACTTTCTCTTCAAAACGGCCAACCACGGAATGCATTTCTATCACGTGATTTTCACCGAGCTCGTGTGTTTCTTTACTTATCTCGCCTTCCTAACGTAGCTGAAGTTTAGAGCGATCCATATGGGCCCACATGCTCCAAATTTTCCGCTGGGGCCAACGGGATAATTAAGGTTAAGCCGTCATAAAGCGTGGGTGCCGTCTGGCACGTAGATGAACAGATGCTGACAAAGTAGGATCAAGGTCCATCTGTGTACCACTACCGAAAATATTTAAAGAAATCTGCACAAAGCGGCACGACAAAGATTAGGAGTTTTTACAGGGCAGCTGAACAAGGCTTGCTTTATTGGAAAACTGTTGTTTTATATGCGGGACGCAACAAATGTTACCAGACACTCGAATTTACACTAAACGTAGTCTAGCAGAGTCCAACAAACGCGAAAAAGCGTTAAATTCAAAAATTTTAGTGCGAAAAAATGGGAGAAGCCAAAAACAGTCTTAAACAGGCAGGCTGTCTTAACACATTACCTGAAACAACCAACAGACGCTGCTTCAGGCAACGCCTTTGAGCTGACAGTCTACTGGGTATATGCTCAGTGCGCACCGAACACAAGAAAGCGTGTCCGTACGCACTTTGGCGCTGTATGAATTACTTAGCCTCTGTTCATGCTGCAATGGTCACTTGCAAGTAACCTAATTTAATTTCAATCACCCTCAGTAAGTGATCACTGATACATACAGCTGTTTAACCACTTGTATTCGTCCTTTTTGGCTTCCCCTGTGATATCTTTATAATTTCGTCAATGCAATGTATGCATGACTTTGGAAACCTCTGTGAAGCTAACCGGCAGCTATTTCCATACTTAACTACACTTGAAGTTTCCTAAAAAATGGAGAAACGCTCGTCTTCAGCTGGTTCTGGGTAGCACCTTTAAAATCAGATCGCCCGGCGATGCATTTATGCCCTCGAACAAAAGCACACACTCGTTTAGCGACATCAAGCCAACACTCTGCAAAACCTTACCACTTGGTACTGCACCACGGCATGCACATACTCATGCGAAAATGATTTGTGTGTTGGTAGAAATGTATAGAACGAAACTGGAGTTATGGTGAAAAATAATGTTGCATCTTATAGAATACACCTTTTTCTATAAATTGTTTTTGAGTTTTTAATTTATTTGTTTTAGAGGCAATCTAATTGAGATGGAGTAATACTTATCAGCTCAGGCTGGCAGTTCTGTCGAGTTAAATATGAAGCGCGATACCTGCAATTATTATGAAATTATATGTTATTGCTTAAATTCTTTTTGAAAAGGTGGAAAATATTAGTCAATGTTAAATATTGAAAGCCATTATAGAATTATCTCGAAACTTGTAGCAACTGAGAGGGTCTATTAATTTTCCTTTTCGAGTGGTTGGCTGGGCTCCTTAAGATGATTAGTCCTGTTGTTATCCGGCTTTTGTTTCTTTAGCATTCTGTACGTTCTCTCGCCTGATATTACGGTGCCACTAGTGTACCTTTACCTTTTCTATTTACTTTTGTGCTAATTCTTAATTTTAGGATGGGGTTTGCCTTTTTCTATGGTTTAATTAGGTTTTTACGTTACTTGTTTTTTTTTTGGGTTTCGGTGTTCTTGCTTTGAGGAATAGAGTTGGGTGTCTTGGCCCTGTGAGTGTGCATTTGAAATTGGGTTGGACGTCTATAGTAGTGTACTCTTTCGTGAGAAGCTTGTTTCGGCGCGTCTTTTCCGCTCAGTAACAAAGACTATTCTTGGTGTCTGAGTTTGAGGAGGCATCTTTGTGGTCGTTTTCTGAGGTCCCTTTCCATTTCACCTAAATTTGGGGTGGCGGTATTTTACGGCGAATTTTAGTATTTCGTTTTCAGGTACCATTTGGCTGTTCATTTCTTCGAAATTTCTATCCTTACAAGAAAGGAAAGGGGGTGTAAGGCTTTTAAAAATACATTTCCCCCAGATTTATAGCACATCCAGCAACTTTGACCGTCGTTTTGTGTATCAGGTTTAAATAAGGATTTTAGAGTATTGGGCAGTAGTTAAAGTATTTGTTTTCAAGTAACTCTTAAATTCTTGACGCTTGACTCTTAATAAGTTTCGCATCATATGGTAGCAAGAATTCGTTTTGATGGCTTATCTAACGCATGTGGTTGACAAGTTGCACGTCAGGCGTGTTCTATGTAACCTTTTATTTTACTCTGAATGGCACCCATAATTTTTGTGCTTTTTGATGCATTCAAAATTGCATAACTTGCCAGATAACTTGCATAGATGTTACTTCTTATAAATTTGAGATTTGTTTCAATTTTGTCACTACTAATCAACCGTTGGTTATTTGACAATTTTAATTGTTTTATAATTTTTATCGTGTATAGTACCATCACTTGTTTACGAATTTTACTTGCTTTGTGTGTTTTTCGAATTTCTTCTGTACTTTTTTCAAGGGTAGTGGTAGACGAATAATAATTTTACTGATAATAATGCGTAATGTTTTTATGACTTAAAATTTACTAGCTTCTATGCTTCGAATTCCCTGCGTTGCGTTGCACACTTCCGTGAAAGGTTGTCTGAATGAGCGATATGTGCGCCGGTGGTAAGCTTTGGAGCGTTCTTTATCTTTTCGTATTTGATCTATGCAAGGCCGTTTGCGCTGATCCTCGCTTTCCATGGCTTAGTTTCTGGGTTTTTTGCTCACCTCATACTCGATATTTGTGGATGGAATCCTGTTGCATTGATCGTTAATGTAAACTCTGGTTGGCATCTGTGTTTAGGAGTAATTATTTTCTCGTCAATATGACGAATGATGCAGCGGCTAATTTTATAGGAAATTTGGAAGCGGTCAGGCCGCCTAGGGTTGGGGTGACTTGACATGAAATCTTTTTTGTTTCTTTCTTTGTTCGAACTATATCGTAGTGATTTGCGCCGTAGTTGGAGCTGCTTGCTTGAGTTACAGTGCTGACCAATTTTACCTACCCTTGTTCCTTTTGATGTTTTGTATTTAAAATATCAATCCCTGGCAGACCCCCTTTGCTATTCTGTCGTTTGTTGCATTCCGATGCCCAAGTATCCATTGGAGAGCTGTGAAGGGAATTCTATTTGATTAGCTATTACAATTATTTGCAATTTTAAGAAAAGTGGTGGTTAATTCTGTTTCTTCTATCGAGAATTTATCACTGAGCCAAGTGTCAGCGTTTTCGCTTGAAATCCTTAAGATATTCTTAAACATCAACTGGCGGAAGTTTTCTAATTTTGCTTTCATACGTTGCCTTTTGCCGTTGCACTGGAAGACCAACGCCTACGATGACCACCCTTGATGCCTCGTCGGAACATTCTGGTAATGATATTCATTATAGCATTTTATCATGCTTGTTTGTATATTTAATTTAATTTCAATTGCAACTATACATTTATTTAGTCTTTGTGTTTATGATGCCGTTGTTCAGTGTGTACTGAAGGATCTGTGATATTTCGATGAGTAATAATATTTTATATAATACGTTTATTGGGTGCACTCTGCGTAATGAAAGTTTTAATCCTGGTAAAGCCGTTTCTATTGCTGTATAATATTGTTGGCTATTATAAATACATATATTTGTCACTATAAAATATGTGGTATTATTTGTTAGTCTACTTTAATGCTCTGCATCTGGCCCTTACATTTCTTTATTTTAAATTATCTTGCAATTGCCTGTCTTCTTTTCGAGTTCATGAGTCTTGTTTATATCTGGGAAGAACATTTGTGCATTCAGCAGTTTTAATTGCATTACTGTTTTGTATTGGAACTCAACTGTCCTCACTTCAGCTAGTCGGCCGTTATATGTTTCCACGCACTCTAGTGATGATTTAGGAATTAATTACTCAAATTATCAAAGGTATCAATGTGTCCGGGGCGTCTTTTCGACAACTCTGACGATATGTGAATCAGGTGATCACCAGCTGATGCTCACTTCAATTAGGGTTTTAAAAACTTCGCCAGAACCGATTACGGACGCTTCTATTTAGCAATTTTTTTTCTCCCGCGATCCCCGTATATTATTTGTTCACTGATTTGTTTTAGTGAAGTATCTCAGAATGTGGTTCCATACAACAACAGTGAAAATAGTAACTATGCATTGTTAACATTCAGTATTGCATAAGCACAAAAAAATACAATGATGGCTGACAAAGAATCCAATTGTTTATAAAAAAGTTTGTTCGTTTTAATGTCAAACAGTCAAATTTAGCAATTATAATTGAATTATCAGGAAGTTTCAGACGACTATCTGGCTGTGGACTAATAATTGCACAATGCTACTAAACTGTCTGGCTAACCACTAAAATGTTATGAAATCAACCACTGGCGAACTTTCGCGTGCCAGCAGCAAGTTTTCAGTACTGTCACATGACAGCAATCAGTAAATGTAGCCTCAACTTATAAAAAAGTAAGAAGATCCATACAGCACGTACGTCCCCAGAAGGCGGCGGCAGTAATGGAAATTGTGACTGAGAATTTGATGACTCCGTGACTGGAATCTTAACGTCCGAGTGACTAAAGATTCTGATGTGCCAAAGCAAAATATGAGAGCGAAAGTGGAATAATGCTGCAAAGCACGTGTTGCACATGCTGCGCTAATATAAGCATATTAAAAATCTTTGTGGTGAATCTGAAATACAAAATTTGGATCAGCGTTCGCTAGGATTCCGTGATGCAAATGCTTTTATTTAGCCATTTAGCATCAATTTGTTATACAATTTGTAGGTGTAAGCTAGGTATATCAACTTTTATAGCGAGTGTATATCGTTACATCCGCTCAGTGCCGGATAGATTTCATAAATGATCTATTTAGAATGGTTTTAAAGATCATCATGGGATGAGTAGACGTTTTTATTTGCAATATGATAATAATATCACATAGTGGCACAAGCATATTGAACCAGAAAACACTAATTTCACACTGGGAAAAGGCAACCAGAAGGTTTACGTTTCAACAATGGCGTTTACACCGATGAAAAGAGTGCATACATCAGGCACAAGGTGCATATTTAAGAATTCAACAGAATAATGCATTAAGTCATAGTTAATTATAGTAGTCACGGCGTTAAGTACATTATATGATGACAACTTCGGAGCGTAAAAAGTTCTAACAACTTTTTTAAACGCAATTATTTTTCACTGCTTCAATCGTAGTAGAGCGCGAAGCTCGCAATCAAGGCCAGAACAAGCTTTCGCACGTCCAATATTGAGCATGGTCAATCCATCAGTAACAGGTTACACGTACACCCTCCCAAAACCGTATTTCACACCGATTATATTTGGAACGAAAACAAGTGACGCTTGTCTCTTCCCACGACAGGGCGTTTAAGTAGAGCAGCGTAATTATACGCGGCACAAACAGGCCGGTGGCTATTAATTACTTTATTTAAAATTAAATTGTGTTTACCAGCAAAACGTGACCCATGATTATGTCAGTCCCGCTCTTGGCGTGCATGTTTTACATGTGTATCGGGGTGCATATTACATAATTTGCATCTGAATTGCTTCATGCTGGGCAATTTTTAGCCGCAACCCGCCACGCTTTGCAGACTTAGACAAGAAGTGCGCTAAATAATCTAGTGATTTTGGCATGGGCGCACTTCTGGGTAGTTTGTAATTGCCGTTTTCGAGAGCGGGCTCTAGAGCTGGAAGTTTTAATTTAATTGGCCGGAAGCTGAGTGAAGTAAGTTTTGCTGAACAAATAAGCTTTGTAATCCTCTTTATAATTTTAAATGTCTAAGTCTATTGTTGTTATGTATGATACTCATATCCATACGTCGAAGAAGTGATTGTTGTGTTTTCAATAAGCATTGTGAATTACTTACGGTGACTTGTATTTAGCAGCTAAGTTATTTCTAAATTAGTTACATAACTAGCTATTTTATGTGATTGCATAGATAGAAAAACACTGAAATTAGGTCCGGCAAACGTGACAGCCATACAAGCGGAGCCTCTACGCGTTCACTTATCAGGAAAATATGCTTACTTCGAGAATAAAGTTCCCTTCAATTCAATGATGCAGAACGTCTAGGCTTACAAACGCGTTGTCAAATTCGACAGTCGAAATGCCCAAGAATCGGCCGTTGGTAACCCAGGACCTGTACGCTACATGGTGTGCTAAAATGTTTTGAACCCATACACCCTACTCTCACATGTGTCTAGGACCGACTGATAACATAATGCATGCGTCTGAAGAGCTGGTTACGATTGCAATACCTCCCAAGCGTTAATCCTTAAACATTAACTACCTACACGAAATTCTTGTCGCCATCACATATTGGCGAACAATTCAAAGCTACATAACAAAACTTGATATATAACTGCCGAAGATATATAGCCATTATATTCTAACCGTCTCGTTCCATGCGTCTCTGTCTTGTACAAGTTGTTCTGCATCAGGTGGTTCTAGGTTGAATAGGCTCTTTATTTGGTCAACCTATTGGTTGGGGGATTTTTCTCTTGATAATTTTACATCGACTTTTCCTTTGACAGCTTTTCCATTGTGCCTGTTCTTTTGATGATATGTTCGAAATAGTTCAGATAATCGTAGTTGGTCTGTCTCAGCAAACGCGTTTTGTCTTAAACTCTTTCACTATAGAGATGTTTTTTCGGTTTTACACCTTCAGTTTGCGTCTACACAGTCACATTTTACACGTTTCTATTCTCTTTCTGGCTACTTTTATCCTTCCAACTGAGACACCTTCATTGCAACAATTGAGTACCTAATGCATTAAGAACTAAGTGTGTATATTAAATAGTGATGCAGAAGTGACACTACCTTGTGTGGTCCGAGCTAGTTATTTATTCTCACTTTAGTTGTGTTGCTCTCGCATAAGCAGCGTATAAACTATGTAAGGTGTTGTGGTGTTCCCATTTCTTTCTTTCTTGGCCACAGATGGTTCTGTTGTACCTTGTTAAAGGTCTTGATATAGTTCACGTAACAGAGGAACGTCGGTTGCCTAGTGCTAGGAATGTTCTGCATCGTACTCTTTTCCCGGACAAAATCGGCTTGTTTATTCGATATCTGTAAGTGTGAAGACTTATGTTCAGAGAATTGTCGATAATATTTTTTGAATAGGAAAATTAAAGTATATCCCACCCATCTTTGCGCCGTCTCGCCTATTTACTTTTGGACCTCACATATCAATTAATAGTTACAGTTATCAGGAACAAATGTGAAAATATCAAGACAATTTTAGAAGGAATGTGTTAGACCAAATATTTACATCTACCTAAACGCAACCATACCTGCTGTAAATAAAAAATTAAAGCATGCGCCACATTCAACGATTTTGATCATGTCTATGATAGCGTGAGATGAAAACAGCTGTAAATTACAATGAATGAATTGGCAATACCTGATGTAATTAAAGTGAGAATGAATAGTCGAGTATGGTCTAAGCTAAAGGCAAGTGGAGGTTTCAGGGAAAAGATCTACTATTTGTAGTATTATTTAGTGTAACCGTACAAGGAACAGCAAGAAACAATTAACTAGACACCATAAATAACGGTTCTCAATGCACTATTAGAATACGAATAGTAGATGAAATAACAGAACGGTAAGACTTTTAGAAACAAGAGAAAGACGTTTTGAGTTGGCGATATATGAAAATGCTTATAGAGTAAAGAAAATAAGGATGCATGAGTTTATATACGAAGAGATACTAACAACTCAAAGCAGGAATGAAGATAAACAAATAGAGAATTATATTTAAAGGGAGTTACAAAATTAAAGGCAGTATAGGAGCAATTCTAAAGTCACAAACTCGATGTCGTAGTGTTAAATAGAAAATTATAAAGCAGTGATAATACGGACAGTAACTTATGGCCGCCAAACATGGGTGGTTAATAAAACTGAGAAAATAAACTTCTAGTGCAAGAAAGAAAGCTGTTGAAGCAAATTTACAGAAGAAAAACAGAAGAAAATTGAAAAAGGAATGAAAATGAAGAACTGAAAAAGTTATATAACCACTCTAAAATGTAAAGGACAGGTTGGTGGAGCTTGCAAGCTTCCAAATAGACTAACAAAAGTAGTACTAAAAAAGATATTGTTGACAAAAAGAAGATTGTGACTTTGACAAGGACGGATGCAAACAGTGCAAGCAAATTTCAAATAAAAATCGGTTATAGGTTGAAACGCAGCTTAGTAGGATAAATGTGGTTTTCAACTGATAGGGCAGGTGTTTAGTTGCCAAAACTAAATCGGCAGAGACGGAGAAAATATGTTTATTATCGTTTAGATGCCACCATGATAATAATTTATTAGTCAGTAATGTATGAAAAGTGGCCGTGCTCTATGCTTTAAAGTAGTAGATTCGACGGTTCCCAATTGCGACTAGCACACCCAAACGGAGTTGTGTTCGAAAATTGGGTCTGCTAAGTTGCACAAGATGGACGATAATAATCATGCAAAATTATTAATTTTATTTCGCAGTGACGTAAACATTTAGTTTGAATCATCTTGAATGCAGTCAAGTCAATTAAAAGGGGAAGTTGTGGGTTACACAACAGACGGTAGCTGCTATCCATGGGGAGGGCTCAGAGAATGGCTTTACAGGGTGGCAAAACTAAAAGGTAGCTGAAAATGGCCGTTGCTTAAAAGACGAACTCGACATGGTTACAGGGTTATTACTAGACTGAGACTACCTTAATTAACATACCAATACAACAGCTCAGATGAACGATAATTAACCCATAACATAAAACAACCATATAACAATAAATTGCCCTGACCAGTCGAGACAGAGGGCGGTTCGATACGACTAGTAGGAAAATCAATGAACTATGTATTTGTGCGCTAACCCAAAAGGGTATTTAAGGGATGTTAATTGAATACCAGGACCCCACTTGATCCGAATTCAACAATAGACAACTGTTAATCTATTCAAATCACTAAACTTACATCAACCATCATTTGATTGTCTTGGTACTTATTCTTAAACGTTACTTGAAATACATGTTAATACTTTGTTCCCTTGTAAACACTTGATTGAAGTTGCTTTACAGAAATCATTAAAATTATTCCAGTCGGTATCTTAAGCACACAACAAAATACAGTGATAAAGGCGTTTACGTACATATAATTTCAATATGATCAGCACCTTAAGTGACGTCTGGGTATACAGTATCTAACCAAGGCGGTATATATTGTTTCAGGCCGTGACACTAAACCTACAACATTATCTTTGAAATTTTCTACCACAATCTAGAAACATGGTTTCACCAACATTTAACAAAAACTTACTAGTTTTGGTCACTAAATGGTCAATCTGTCAGTGTACTGTGAGTGTCAATTGAAACAAATGTTTAAAATCGTTGCTTTTTACATGGCAGTGTGCCACTTCACTGTAATATTCGATCTAAACACAGTTTATAAAGGGTAGGTACCTAGTTCTCCAATGCAGGTAAATGGCTACTAATTTTGGCTTCATCAGAAACTTCTTCAAAGTAACTTGCTTGGAAGCGAATGATATTGTAGTCGAAACAAGTCTCTTTATTTTATCAACCTTCATATCGGCTATTTTATAGTGCTTTTCACAAACAAGGCTAATCTTTCTAATCCACCAGTTCTCTCAATTAAAAACTTGTTACTATTTTTGTACTACTGTTTCATTCGATGCAAGTTTGAACACTCTAATATAAGGAGCAACTGATCAACTGTAGTTAATTTGACTTGCAGCTTGTTACGCAACACTTCAAAGGCATTTTTGCAACTCATGTGAACTGCCTTGTCAGAACAGTTTTTAACGTCAAATATAGTTGAATGTTTTTAAAACTTAGTGTGACCGGGAATGGCTTAACAGAAAACTTGGCATCAGAGCCAGTGTCATGATGTGGAACAATATAGACCGCTTTGATATAACTCAAACTTCTTGATTATTTCGGAAAACTCCGGTTTACAGTTTACAGCACGGAAGAAGGCTCATTAATTTAACTATACTTTTGTGTAGTAGTATAACATTCAATAAATATTTAGTTTTAACTTTTATTTTACAATATTCAGAATCAGCCTTTTTAAAACCGACGGAACACTCTATAATTACACTCCGAAGTTACATGCGAACTAAGTACAATGCCAACCTTGTTGCAGCTCCTCCAATTTTACAGGAAATGTATCCGTCACCTGCTTCATGGGCTTCCAAGCCTGAAGATGAGCAATTTTCCTTGGAAGGCGTTTAACAGCGACTGCTTGTCCGGGGAAAATAGCAATACGCAATACGATGACGAAGCAATATCTGGTCCGGTACTAGAGCGACTTCGGATAAACTTCTCATTTAAACGATAGTAACCTCTCATATCTGACATTTTTACGTGAGAGCGCAAGGCGAACTCGACGTAAATTCTGCTTATTGTAAGCGTTAGAATGCTTCTCTCTATCATTTCGGTCGCTGGTCCCAAAGCGTGCGCAACTCCCACTCAGCGCAAAAGCCAAAATAATCAGAAAATAAATCTATCACGGTTTTTTTAAACATTTAAGATATTATACCATACCACGTATGGGGCACAGAATTTCCAGTAACACTGCACTTGCGGAAATTCTTCTTCATCTGGTAACAATAGTAGCAGTACTGAAAAAAACCGAAGAAGAAAAACGATTCCACACTAACTACACCGCACCCAGAGGAAAGCGTGTTGAAAACGCTCTCGTCTCTGCCATTTGCACAGCGCTAGCTAGCCTTGTGGTTTTACGTGAAATAAATGTATGCTTCTCTTCTACCGGTCCCAGGTGGTGTAGCTTGAACAAGCGTCCACGTTCGATCAGTAGAGTTAAGCAACGCTCTTTCTGGTCAGAACTTGGATGGGAGTTCCACGGTTGCATCTCTCGGTGCCTCGTGATACGGCTGTCACGGAAATAGTTGGTTCCGGCTCTCATAACAACATCATGATGGTCGTTAGTGGGGTTGGAAGTCCCCATAAATGCACAGCGACGCCTATAATTGGCCTAACGGCTGTTGGCTGAGTGCGAAATAAATAAATAAATAAAATAAATAAATAAAACCAGTGGCGGCGTCTATGTTATTTCAAACCCACATAGCAATCTAATGGAATGGCGTCTAATAACCCATAAACGCTACATATATGTTAGTGCCATTTCAATAGAAATTTTGACGTCTCTTGGAAACACGGTTTTGATGAAGCACATATAAAACGTTAGGTTACTGCATATTTGAACAAATAGTGCGATTGCACGTTTTATATAATTATAATTTGTTTGTCTAACGTTAGTTGTCATACACTGATCTGCCTGTATCATGTCTTGGAGTTCTTTTTGAAATAACAACATACTTGTGGGTGACGTTAATAAATTCAATATGGCAGCGACATTTGCACTGTTAATACCTATAGGATAAAGTTGTTTTTTTTTATTCGACGTACGAACAGCGACATTTTATGTTGCAGTCAATTATTTCTACAATATTAAACAATTTTGAGCCTATATCGATGTTTGTTACATAAACGAGACTTTATTTGACTTTATTACCTTTAAACTACCGCCTTCTTCCTGCGATGGACAGGAAAGCACAAATAATTGGGAAAAGCTCAAGATCCATAAATCTAATTTTCTGTCAACCGTGTAATCTTAAGGACGTCTTCGGCCCTCATTGTATTCTGAGTGTTGTTTGTGGACTACACTCTGCTTAAAGCCATTTAAGCTTATAACGGTGTGTTTAGGGCTGTGTATTAATCGGTGCTGTGCTAGTTGTTGAATGGGTAATAGACCGACTCTGTAATGAATCTCCAGGTTACTGTGAAGTCAAAAGCGACTTATTTGTTGGAGAAAATTGTAGACTCAACCTATGAAATTTATCTGCGAAATATCAATGCGTTGTTTGTAATAAGGTATTTTACAACGTTGCGTAACAGTTTTATTGCAGTTTCTTCATTGACAAATTCCTGAAAAGGCTCAAAGTTACAGGTATGAATAGTTAAGTTTTGATAGGTTTGCTTACAATGGTTCGTTCAAGCTATATGCTTCTAGCCTCGGTGATTTTACCATGAATGCTTATAGTAATGTCAATGTCGGTAACGCATGTCAAAATTTGTGTTCATCTTTATAAAATGTACTAGTTTTATTACGATTGGGGTGGCTGATTGCCTTCAATTATGGTAACTTAAGCAGCAGCCGTGATAGCACATTTTTTTGCATATTATCAATATTCTCTCTACCTTTCTTAGCAGCTGCTCAATTAACTTCACTAATGTTTCCAAAATTTTTAAGTTTCCAATATTGTTCTGAACAGCTTTGCCTTCAAGACGCAGTCACACACAAATCGGCTGTGCATTGAAATGCTATTCGTTTCAATATAAAATCTTTTCATAGTTTGTCCTTAGATTTTAAAATTTCCAGTGGATTTCTTTATTGTACGTCACGTTCTTGTCCCACCTTGGCTTTCATGTCTGCACGTTGTCTTGGGTACCTTCTGTATACTGATTCAGCTATGTCATCCAACGTTTCCTTCCTTCGGCATCGTAGTTTTAGCGGAAGCCTGGACGGTTAATAATAGACAAGAATACTCTGATGTTTTGACACGAGGGACCAGAAGAAGATATATCACGCGAAACAACAGCGTATACATTACACCCAAGAATAATATCAATTTTATCACAACTTTACTTAGTTGTTACTCTTTTCTACCGTCCTGTGTTACGGGGAAAGAGCTATTTATTTTGAACTTAAGCTACTTGGTGTATTTTTTGAATTGTCCGCGCAGTCATCCTGATTCCGTTCGCGTTGTCGTGGCAGATGGCTCTCGTACTTTTTTTTGCTATTTGCTGGTAAACTTCCGTCCATTTTATCCCGATATCTGTCAACGCTAAGATGCCTGTTCTTATCGGCCCAATTTTGATTTCTGGGATGAAAGCATGTGGTCATTTCAGTTTGCTTTTTATTCTTGCTGAATTGGTTTAACTTTCGGGGTATTTCTAGCTGTTCTGATCTCGTATATAGCTGTTCTTGTTTCGTATCCAGTTATTCTGGTTCCATATAAGTGCATGTGCTGTTCTGATTCAGTATAGATGCTCCGGCATGCTGCAGGATTGACCGCTTTTACTGTCATATATTTAAATTGTTAACCACACTCCCTTGCAGGAGCCTCCTTCAGCTATGCGGTATTGCCGTACTGTGAGCGTTTGTTGTTGCCGAGGGTAGACTTAAATTGCCGTCAGACGACGGCTATTTGGTCGTACCCGTAGCTATGATAGTATTTTCTATTCTTGTGAATTGTGTTACCGTTCATCGTTAGAATTTTTCAAATTCTCTGGAGCTAATTTTGCTTTTTCTATCGAGATTATATTCTGCTTCCTCAAATGTTACCTTTGCGTCTGTACAGTTGTAACTATACATTTAAATGCGATTCAACTGGCCTCTTTGAGCAGTAGTTGAAATGGATCGAAAACTTTCTCACGAATCGCCGATTTGAAGTTCGTATAGAAGAAGTTCTTTCGAACACTCTTAACGTTAGAAGTGGAGTACCACAAGGCTCAGTGCTCGGACCGTTATTATTTCTGATCTATGTTTGTGATCTACTGTATAATGTTGCATCTCCAACTAACATGTTTGCCGATGACGTTAAACTATATAACTCCCCATTAAACAATCATATTGTCCTCCAAAATTATTTAGATAGCATTAATGAATGGTGTGATATATGGCTACTATCTTTAAATGTGGGAAAATGTAACATTCTACATCTTGGAAAAACAAATCCTAAGCTAGCTTATTATTTGAACGGCCACTCTTTAAATATTGTGGATGAACAATGTGACTTAAGAATTATCATAACGAATGATCTAAAGTGGTCCAAACACATCACCGTTGACACAAAAAAGGCTAACAGATTAATCTACATAGTGTCTAATTGTTTTAAACATTTATCAAGTGATAATTTTAAGAAAATTTACAAAACATACATCAGACCTAACTTAGAATATTGTGCACCGGTGTGGAACTCTTACTTCATCAAGGATATCGATCTTATTGAACGGGTACAAAGAAGAGCCACGAAAATCCCCTTTGAACTCAGAGGTTTATCCTATGAACATCGGTTATCGTTGCTTAATTTACCAACTTTGCAATCCAGGCGTACCAGGGGGTCGCCCCTGAAACTTTCAAAATACTCAACAACTATTATAACTCTCCGTTAAGGGACATGCTCAACTTCAGTGACTATGATGGTCTGAGAGGTCACAATTTTAAATTGCATTGTGACAGATTTTTCAAGTTTGTGCGGGAATACTTTTTCACAAATCGCATAGTGAGATCATGGAATAGTTTACCTGTCTGTGTAGTCGAGAGTTTAAGTGTAAATTCATTCAAAAACTCCTTGGACGCCATATGAAGAGGTTTAATAACGCTCGTCAGCGGCAGATAATATTATCTGCCGCTTGGCAATAAAGTGACAGTTTAGCATCATCAATCCAGCAGTATAATGCCATATTTTACTGCCGTTTGAAGAAAAAATAAGTTTTAAATAAGTTTAAAATATTACAATCCGTTTTGGATAACTTCAGTCTTTACCTATAGTTTAAAAATTTACTTAAAATAATTGTTTTTTTTTCTCTTTAAAATTATTTTCTTTCTTCGCTTTTTCATGTTTTTGTAACAAAGCCATGCTGTTTTTATTGTTAGCTGGACGGCGCTCAAATGCACCCATGTAGTGAGGATAGTTTTATTTTGGCATACATTTGGAATGAGGTGTAGAATTTTGTAGATAGCGTGTGCTTTTCTATCACAGGCTAGAGCATGAATCGTTACCCAACCCACTCTAATACATACATACGTAAACCGTGCTTCTTCAACCCTTCGGTGTAGAGATGAAATGGATCACATGTAGTCAACAAATTTCTAAACATTCAGTCCCCACGTACTTCCCAATTGCTCTTCGTTCCGTGTGTTGTCCGGTATACCTCTGCTCTTCTTCTTGTTTGTACCAATTTTCCAAATCCTCTTCAGATTGTAATGGTAGGGGCATATTATGAGAAGTTAAAAGATTTGTTCGAAAAATTATTGTAAGTAATCTTTAGGCTAGACGGTTTCATAAAAGAACCTCAAGACCGTCGGTGTGTGTAATTCAAAATAAAGCAGATGCTTTATTTGGCCGAAGCTTGTAAACATTTATCAATTATCTATGTATATATGATTTATTACTAGGTGGAGGATATGTGTCTTTAATTATTCCTATAACACGTTTGCTTTAACTTTCATATAAAAGAGTAGAACAACTTTTTTCTGACCTAACAAGCAACCTTGTATTCGAAAAGACGAGTATCATATTTTGTTACGTTTTACAAAAACCTAAAAAAATTGGGTCCTAACGTTAATAACCCAAGACAGTACCGAGAACAAAAATAATAAATTAATTTAAATAGTTTTCTTACATAACATTTCCAGCTTTGAGTCCTGAATATTCAAGGATTTTCAAAATGTATGCTTATGCGTTTTTTGGAATTTGCCAATTCATGCTGTTATGGTAAGGTTGCTTGGTAAAATATATTTTTGAATTAATATTCTGCGCTCATCGCTATGAATTCATGCAGACGCTCTTTGCTTTTGGAAACTGGATGATGTTCCTGCAAGCAGTATTTGACAAGTAGCAGCACATTTTATAGTATATTGACAGGAGTAAAAGATTTAAAACTCTGTTTTTCTTTTATATTGTTGGCTCTATTCTAATCGTTTCGATTTATAGCAACTTTTAGTTGCGGGTGAAAGCTCTTTGTCATATCGATGAAAGCTTTATTCCACTTTGGGAATAAGTACCCTCCCGTTGTGAGCGATTAATTAGTATATTTCAATTCCGTTTCTTCGGAAAGCATTACTTTAGTCAACTTTAGAGGTCCCATCGCCGAGATACATTACTTGCAGCCGAGGGTCGCAATGTAAAGTAACCTATTAAATATTGGGCCACCACCTGCTAAAACTTCCTCTGACTCTCCGGACGTTTGGCGTTGTAGTTGTGTACTTGCCTGGTGACCTGCAGGGTCTTCAACAATTCTATTCCTTTGCGTTACTAGAACTGGATTCTAGCATAACCTATAAAATGAAATTATTTTTGTTTTTTAGTGTTCAATGGTAACCTCGCTGAATCTTTGAAGCGCCAGATTTACTTTGTATTTAAATAAATATGGCAGATCATAGTAACTTACCACCGTAGGAAGATTATTCTCTAGTACTTAATAGTGATTACGCTGTTTATAACGATCCATTAATTTATTTTTCAGCGCTATAGAGCTGGATGTGTCTTACGTACTTTAACCGTAGCGTTTATTTATTTAAATATATTAAAATTGAATTTTTCCAAAGCAATTCCACATTTCGACCTTACTTTTTGAAATTCATTGTCTGGGATTTTATTTTGAGACTTATTGGCTCGGTTGAATTAAGCTTAATTATTCTTCTGTTGCACGATAGTGCTTAAATTATTCTCATTCCCCGTTGAATTTATTGTAATTTCAATTTATTGCTAAGCGTCTTCCGGGTTTAATTGCGGTACGGCAGCTGAATCAAGTACGTGGCGTTTGTAGGACTTTCTCTTTGCTAATAATGTATTTTTAATATAAGAATACGCCTGCATTTGTAGGTTTTGGGTCAAATTCAATCTAAACTCGAAAATTTAATCTTTATTAAGCTACTTAGTAATATCATAATCTAGATATAGATTATCGATTAATATTTCAGGAATGTGAGTTGTTCATACTCCCTTAAATTTGTATCATTTACTTTTCCTGAGTCCTCATAACGTTTAATTATTATATATGACTTTTACTTGCTTTAATTTCTAACCCAGCCTAATTGTTGGTTTTACATTCTTCTTTTCCTTTGTGCTTGGAAAATTGAGTATTATTGAATTTAAATTTATGTATTACCGAGCATTTAAAAAAGTAATTATCCTGTCCTTTACATATGGTTCTTGTCGTCTTCTTACTTTTTCAGGCATTGGTTTAGTAGCGCCTTTTCACCGTGTAGCCTTTACTTTTATCAAAGGGCTTTGGTTAGTTACTACTTGGCAGCCACATTCGTTCGTTATTAAATTAGAGTCTTTAGTTTAACCCACGGCCAGCTTCGACTGAGAAGTCAGATGCTTTTGCAATTTTTCTTGGTTAGCTGTCAGTGACATGAACATTTTTTGTCTCCTTCTTTTTTTTGTATTCTAACTTCTTTCACTGTTTTTTTTAATTCGGTTGTGATGCAGTTAAACCATTAAATTTCATACCCAGGGGGCCCTTCGTCTTCTTATATGTTTTTCCCGTTATCTTGCAAATGTTTCTTTTCTGTTTAGCTTCAACTATTGAATTCATTTTTGACGAATAACAAATTAATATTTGTATAGGGCAGTGGACGCGGCTCAGAGGTAAGAGCTTCTGGTTGTGTGTCAGAATATGTGGAATCGATCCCCATCCTAGAAAATTAAACTGGTTAAAGAAACAGGTTACAGATCTATAATATAAGCGTAGAAGAAGGAGAGGGAGATCCCCACCTGTATAAACTTCATTACGATTTCCCAATTTAGCTTCGGTAATCGTATGGTCCTAGTGCGTAATTCTTTGGGTTTACGAGAAAATAGAGCAACTAACATTTTGAAGTTTTGAAAATATAGCATAAACTTGAAATTGGTCGATAGAAATGGTATGATTCCATGCTGTGTGTTTGCGCTTTTAAATGTTTTTTAACGTTGTCCTCGCTATATAATGAAGCTAAATCAACTTCCAAGTCGCTAACAATACTTCCTTCATCACACAATCCTTCATAAAGTCGTCCTCGCCACCCCTTTATGCTTTACCCGAATATTTTAGTCACCCTCGGCGCTAATACCGCGTAATTTATTTTGTGTATTTTGATACCTGTGCGTCTAATTCTGCTCGCGCGCACCACGAAGATTAGAAGCAACAAATGTGCCGTAAATTTCTCACAAGAGATTGCGGTTGTGCGACATATAATTAGACAAACGTGTGTGCGCGACTGCCGAGTTCTGCGTGCAAGGCGGAGAAGCTCAAAGCTCAGCTTCGAGTTACACTATAATTAAACCAATTTACAACAATGGAGTAGTGCAAATTATACGTAATTAATATGGAATCTTGGAGCATGGTTGGTTATCAAAATCAAATTAGGGGCGCGGGCGCTACTGAAAAATCGCCTCCGATTTTGCGTCTCTGCTTCAGACTAACACTTGCTGGAAATTTGTTCATTAAAGTTCCACTGTTCAGATAGTCATATTTCGAGGACATAAATTGTAGCCTTCATTAATTTGTGACGATTATGTAACTTGAAATTAAAGCAAAGATTGGATTTTTTCGGAAACTAAAGCAGAACTCTCCATTAACTTAGTGATTTTTGTTTCAGGTAATGATCCATTGAAGTACTTCAAATCCACCCAGGCGTAAGTAAAGTCGTTTGCTCTATATATAATCTGAAATTATCTTTCGATAAGTAACAAAAATATACAAAGTAATAATATTAGATCTATTACTTTATATATAACAAAAACAAGAAGTGATGCAACGAAAATAAAGCCAAGAAATGAAACTACTGAGACATATGTAATAAGAAGCCAAATAATCGAATATCAAATATAGACACATAAGAAATATGCAAAGTAAAGCCTATAAGCGAATGGACATTTAGTAGAAGACGACAATGGAATAAACAAGCAACCAGGATGAATTAGCAACAGTTTGTTAAAGCAATAACATATAATCTACACGTGGAAAGCAGAAGTAATGGAAGACCAAAGAAAATACCGAGAGATAGTTTATGGCTATAATACTGGTGTTGTAGGCAAAGTGCCTACTTAAGAAGCAAGAAGTAGAAGAAATAAAAAAGTGGACGTGACTACCTCCCTGGACTTTCCCATACTGGAAACTGTTCATATCGTCTTTATTCAACAGTCTTTACAACATATCAAAATTTCAACTCGATGACTCACGTCTTCACCGTGATAAGCGTTTACACTTTCAAGTAAATTGCGGGTAAATATAAAAGAACTAGTGAGTCACCCGAACTACGTTTCGGTTCGCAAAATTAAGAGAGATTCATTAATATAAATTTAAAAAAAAAGATGCATCGACGGGATCGAACCCGGGGCTCCCGCGTGATAGGCCAGCACGCTTACCGCAGAACCACACTCTCTTGTTTGAATAATGCGCGCACCCGAGCTAATAGTAGACAGCGATAGGCGCTGCGCTCTGCTGCCTAGAGAAGTTAATTAAATTATACTGCTGCCTAGAGAAGTTAATTAAATTATAACTGTTTTGCACTTTTTTGTAAATAAAAACCGGCCTACGATCTAAATCTGAAAATTAGCAAACTTTTAAGCCATCGTACAACTTAATCGGTCCAGTATCTTCGGAGGAGATAGCGAACAAACATAGTTACACGCAAACAAAGAGAGCTACGATTTTATGTTATAAGATGTGTAGTTCAAAACGTGACCACCGAGCTTCTGTAGATGGCGCCAAGTGGACAAGCCGCCACTGTGCTAGTTTATTTATGTATTATTTTCCTCAAAACGGCTGTAGCACCGAGGTGAAATTTTCTAAGTACCTGGAAATTATATTTTCTAGGGCATACAAAATCGATTTTTTTATTTTCGCGGAAAAAGATTCTTTGACGCAAAAATATAACAACCGTTAGAATAAAAAAAATATTTTTCAAAAATAGAGGGGCGAGGGGGCCGGTGCGCTTACATATATCCACGAGTGTAATATTTTTTTGCATATTCATATGCTCCATTATGCACTGAGAAATTCAGTGAAAACCCCAGCTACCTATCTTGTTTTGTTTATTAATTAAAGGGGTTTAAATTTTCAAACTTCAAAGCTTCGTAGAGGGCGCCACAGATAATTCATGAGATTCTTTAAAAAACAGATCGATAGCCCTTTTCGGGGTATATCAGTGTATGAAGTTTAAACAAATTCCTGTGGCAGTTTTTGAGAAATGATTTTTAGAAAGTTTTCAAAATTTTGAAAATTTGTAATTTAGGCCCCTTAATATTTTTCAAAACACTTTTTATATCACCTCATGTTAGCCTTCATATACTATTCAGAAAACAAAAATCAATTGAATCGATTCATCCGTTTTTGAGTAATAGGGCGTTAAACTCAAAATTTTCAAAAAATCATAGCGCCCTTCATTTTAAACCTAGCGAGTTCGGAAAAAAATTTTAATCACGAAAACAGTGATACCAAAAAAACATGCGTAACTTCCGCTTCCGGTTTCGGATTTTTTTGAAAAGCTTATTTTGTCGATGAATTTTCGATACACCCCCGCATTCCAAAGCGCATCAAAATCGGAGCAATACTTTCGGCTGTAGGAGCGTCACCCACCCACACACACACCCACACACCCACACACAGACAGACATTTTTTAAAAACCACTTTTTTGGGTTCCTAGAGGCCCAAAACGGATATTTCTGTGAAAATCTCGATTTCCAAAATTTTCATGATTCCAAGACTTCCCTATACCTATGGGTATGGGAAAGTAAAAAGCGTAAGAAAAATTGAGTCTTCGGATAACTTCATCAATGGCTGTTTGAAAGGCATATGCAGCATTACGCAAATCGAAACTCATAAAAATAAATTTATACAATCTGAACGGAGTTGGTTTGGCGGTATTCGGTTAAAAGATCCCACCAAGTCGATACTTTAATAGAAAAGATTGTGTCTAAAATCTCCTGTGTGGAACGGGTGTTAAATGTAATACGGCAGACCAGTTCATTTTCGATGGACGGGGGATTCTTTGTTCTAGCATAAATTGATATTCTTTTTTGGCTGCGTGTAGCCTACATAGTGGCAGTCGTCTTACATGACAGATGACAGGGTGATGTGATAACGCCGTGCATAGTCCAGTGTTGTACCTGCTTGGGTAAAGACGAAGCATGCGCAATTTTTAGAAACTGTGCGATTAATTCGTCAAATACGTAATCGTCTGGAGTTGATTTGATGCCGTGCCACGTTCGTTCGCGGATTTCACACACTGTCCTCAAATTATTCGAATTGTTTATTCGACGTTTTTTAAGTCTAGTAAAAAACTGAAATTGTTTTAAAAGTTTGGCCTAATGACGGGTGAAAGAAAAAAGCCATTAAATGAAAAAATCTTGAATACTTAGGTAATGTAATAAAACAAGAGCGATATAAAATACTATAGCTGATCATACAAGGTTAAATACAGGAGAAAATGAGTTCTGGACGTCATGGCTTAAAAACCATAAAAAACATGAAGCTGTTCTAAATTAATTTCTTCTCTAACTTATTTAATGAGTACATTCCCACGCAAGAATCTTTCATAGAAGAGTGTCGTCTAACGAAAGGTAATATTTTTGGTAGCAAGTTGTTTTTGAAAGTGTTGCTTGTCGGATCTTAACGTAACAGGACATTTAGAAGAAATAGCAATTTTTGCCAAAGATTATTGCGTCGACTATACTCCTATAATTAACTATTACCTTGTACGTGCTTTGAAAAAAATAAGTTGATTTCTTCTAAAGTTATTTTTTTGTAAAGACATTCTTGGAGTGTTCATATAATACGATGGTGCTATTTTAACAGATAAAGTTTTGGCCTAAATTGTTCCTTAGGAGTATTTATATAAGTAAGATATATATGGTTAGTACCGTAGTTTTGAAGGTACCATTTTTGTTGGAAACCCTTTTATCTTCTTTTTTCATTACTTGGGTGTTCCTGCTTTTGGATGAGGAGACTCACAGTGGGAAACACGAAACAGCTGGCAATTGACTTCCAGCAGAGACGTTGTGGCCGATGTAAACGTCATCGTTCCGTGAATGTAGCTGTTTGGAAATGCCTTGCCGTATTAATTTTGACAAATAACCAATTTTGGTTGTAATTCATCTCATGTATCTTATATTTCCACCAAGTCGTCGTATTTGTGTCAATCTTTATCAGTGGGTATACTATCATTTTCCATTTACAAACCAAGTCATCAGTGTATAATCATATTAAGTGCATAACACCACTGTCTGAGGCCTGCATTTGCTTCAATTTCATTTATAAGATAAGTTCATGTGTTTATTTTATGTCTGACATTTTTGAAAAGGGAAGATTGGGAACACAAACACAATAATGGAAGTAAGAAATCTTAGAGGGGCGAATGCTAACACTGATCATTATTTGATTGTTATGAACAGCTAAAATGAACTAAAAACACGTATAAATTGCAGAATAGAAACCTGGCGAGGACAGTCCAAGGGGAAGACTAAAAATAACGACGGTGCAGGAAAATCCAAAAAATTAAAGCAATTTAGGAGAGCAGAATTGGAAGAAAAAATTTATAACAGAAAGAATGGAGAAAAATCATTGCTACAGAATTTGGAATTTTTTGAAATATTTGTATCAATGGGATTAATCCACCTCAGAATGCAAAAAAAGTTCAGAGTGAAGCGCCTAAGATCCATTGTTGTTAAAATGTGATTAAGGTAACTTCTGTTTTCCATAAAGCTGGTTCTCAATTATACTGTATGTCAATTTGTCGCAGGCACCTTTGGAGCATCGGTTGACTTAACGTATTTCGGCGGTGAAACATCTATCAAAGCGAACTTCAAAACCAGAGCCCATTAACCTTCATGAGCATACGTTAGCTCCCAGTTAATCCTCATTATGAACTAACCACATGCATTAGCTAATAAGGTTTCGATAGGGTATCGCCGCCGTACGACCATAACCAGAAAATCAATTTGTTTGATTGCTGTAGGGATTGCATATCGACGGCGTGCACCTCCATGGTGCAGATAATAGATAATGGAGGGCAATTTCGTATCAGCATTGTGTATTCGGGTTGTTGACTGCGGTTCCCGTGTGTCCATTGATTTCTCCCCGATACCATCCTAATTGTTCCCGTGACAACTGCAAATGCCGTCGCAGTGTTGCTCGCTCTTGAAACCACTAGCGAATAACGGCCATCGAGCTCTTTTTGTGAAATTTGATTACGCCGTTTAACGAACAGCCCTGGAAAGCAGGAGCAGGCAATTACTCTTGGTGGGTGTCTTGTTTCCTGACAAATTTCCGGCTTTACAGCAAAAATTTCGACGAGGACTTTAAAGGCACTTCTCGCGAACTGAAAATTGACGCTTGCAATCAATACGGCGATACGAGTGATGCCAGTCCACCCTTGATGTTCAATTATAGTAGATGTCCTTGTACATACCGATGCTTTAAATTAGTTCTGCAAGATCGACATTCTTTAAAGGAAGCGTCTTGTTTATGCGGATAATGACCAGTTATCAGCTGAAGAAGAGGGTCTGAACTGATAGATGCCTATATATTTCATATCCATTCTGATAGGTGATAAATCATTCGACACACATAATTTAACGTAACCTGTTTTAAAAGGTTAACTAGTTTAATAAATATGACATGTCAGAATGCAAGGCCAAACTTTATTTTTTGTCATCGGGGTTGTTATGCTCTGAAAGAAGCTTTTATATATAAGTAATAGTAAAACACACGCTGGTTCTTAGAAAAAACATTGTCATATATGTGGCTAGTAGGCAAGAATTATTTTGAGGCTCCGGCTGCAGCCACCCCAGAAAATGTAGTTAAAAAGACTCATCGCAGATATACGAAAACAGTGTAAAGTTTAGGCCCCAAAGTAGATCTCTGCGAAACTGCAACATAAAATGGATTAGAATATCTCGCAATGTCATTTTCAAGCACTGAATGACCAGATCTGTTGAAAAAGTGATAATTTTTGTATACTATTTAAAGGTACTGTTCTCCATGTCAGCAAGCTGTCAAATGTAGTAACTTTATGATAAAATCTTATGTTTACGATACGAGATTAATACTCCACATTTATTAAATTATGTTACTTTATGAATGCACATGTTGGTTCTTAGTTATATTATTAATATTTGTAACAGTAAATGCGTTTCAGCAATAAAACGTAAAGAATATAGAGAGGTTGTAATGAACACACGAATTGCTCCGGAAATTGTTAAGTTAATTTAAATTACTTTTGCCCCGACTGCTCAGATGCCCATGGGTTCGTTCTCTCAAATGTATAAATACTGGAATAAACAGTTTAGAAATAAATCGTATAATGTTTCTAACTACAAAATAAATCTTAATTAGTAATGATATGTATAACACAAAATTTCCTCTGGTAAATGGTCTGTCGCGATGCAACTTGATGGTCGGCAACCCACTATACACATCGGTTCTGCCCGGTTGCTCCCCTGGATCATCTCAATGAAAGTAGATAACTCCGGTACACTTGAACTAGAAACGATCGGTATGAAACACGCCCTATTAATGTCGCCCAAAATGGTGATTGTCTATGATTGTTGTGTGCGAGCCAATTCAAGGAATGACGAGTTTTATGGTGCTTGCGACGTGTGTAATTGGGGTGTTAAGCTAGGCAGGCCGCGGAACTTGCTTGGTATATAAGTTTGGGTCCCCAGGAATAACTTAAAGGGAAAGGTTTACCCGGAGCGAAGTCCGCCTCTTCACTGCTGTGCCTCCGGGGAGCGCTTGTGCTCTCATGCCTCGACCGGCGAATCAGGAAAGTATCGTCGGATCAACCGCGATCTTGCTACAGGCAGGCTAGTGATTTATTGAAGTTTTTGGTTATAATAACTTCGGTGAAGCAGGTTGATTATGGTCAAATTGACCTAGTGCACTCCGGACCGAGATTTAGGTTAACGAAATATTCTACGAGACGGGTCCCCGTCACAAGGTAGAACTCTGTCGGGTCCAGGTTAAGAGGGGCGTCCTACGAGATGAGCTGCCGTCACAAGCAGAAATAAGTCAGAAAAATATTAGGAGGAGGGAAGTCCAGGGCTCAAGTCCCTACTCATTAAAATGGATGCTAAATTTCCTCTATACTTTTTGGTACTCGTTTTCAGTGCAGTCGCTCCAGGTCCAATTGAGTGGAAGAGGCACAGATTGTGACGGGATAAGCGTTCTTCAAATTTCCGGCATAATATTGATGCTTTGGATAAAGTTGCTACTGCCGCTAACGTTACAACGTGAGAAAGAAAAAAGAGTTATATTTTACCTTCTAGATGGACTACCGAGTGTATAAAGACTCCACTATATTGAACTTGGAAGCAGAAACTAACAGAAGATCACCAGATGTTGAAAAAAGGCTGTATAAATAATATAGTTGTCATCGGGTGTTCTTCGACCAACATGTACATTGTTCTTCTCGATCTTCGCATTTTTTTTCCAGAATGTGTCTTTTCTATGGTTTCATTTGCTTCATCTCCTCATCATTTTCGTTGCCTTTCCCTATTTTAGGACCATATTCTTTCATTTTATTGTCCATCTACTACTAGTAATTTTCCTCGCATCTTTACCTTGTCTGTAATCTTCGATATGATGTAGTGATGCCGTCTCTGTCTTGAGCCAGTTGTTCTGTTTTATGTAGATTCTTGTTAATAGCCTATTTAGCTTGGTTTACCCATCGAGTTGGCGATCTTCCATCACGAGGTCGTTTTCCGTCTATTGTTAGAGTTGTGTTCACATATCTAGAATTTCTGGCAACTGCTCTATATTCTCGGTATGTAAAAACTACAGTAGCTTGTTATGTATTGACAACGAGTAGTTTTTTCCATAAGACAATACATTTTATTATATTTATTATTTAGGGCATAGTTCTTTTCTTTTCTTCTTGACGGGAGCTTTTCATCGAATCTTGGCGTCTAAGGTCCATACTCTTGGTGTGTGAAAACAACTGTAGTCCATGTTCTGAGTGCATACTTTTTTCTTCTTTAGGAGGCTGATGTTCAATTTAATTTAATTTAATATTGATTGACTAGAACGCGTTGGCCAGCCTACGTCTGGCCGTGCCAGCATAAAGAAACGGTTAACAATAAAAATGCTTGCTCAAGGCGGCAGCCAGCCTACGTCCGGCCCTGCCAGCGTTAACAATACAAATGCTTGCTACGTCCCCACTTGTTCGCCACTTGTTTTCGGTCTGTCGGCCTGCGACCGGCATCAGCTCTTTAATATAAGTTTTGTAGGGCGTTTCACCTATTAGACCCTTACTACACCTGTGTATAACTAGAGTTCAAAGGCTTCTATTCTTTCTCCTTCTGCGTTTTTCGTCATCTATGATTTTACTACATATATGGCAATGAAGGAGGTAAAATAATTTACAGATTTTAGTGTTGTTTCCTTCGTAAGGGAGATATTCTTCCATATTACCGTCATTTTGACAGTTGCAGCCCTCGCCATCGTGAGCCGGCGCTATTCGTGATAAGATAACCTCTCCCTCTCTCTCTCCTCAGTCGCTGTCTCATTGCTGAGGATCGCGGTCTCGTTGGCTTTTCTCTATTTTCTCTGTAGAATGGAATTCCTCCGTAATTCAAGAGGTTGGGCTAGCCAGCTTTTCCGGCCGCTTCCGAAGATGGCTTATAAAAGCCACATTTTGTGTGCATATTAACCGGCTCTCAGTCGTCTCTAGACTGGCCTCTTGTCATTGCTATTACTGTAGAGGAACTTGTAGCCAAGTTGATTTGATGAGACCAACGCAACAATGATCTTCTTCTCACCTTCTGTCATTCTACCTTTCCGGCCACCATGAAATTCTCTAAACACTCGTCTCCCTTACGTGCTACGGGACCAAAATACTAGAGGATTCTTTTTGAGCATACAGTGGTTAGTCTGTGTTTCATTTGTAGCTGTTCTAATATAGAAGCGGTGGTTCACCTGTTTCTCGATGCTATTGTCAACATATGCCTCCAACATCACATTTCACAGTCGTCGATTTTTCTTCGATCTGCAGGTTTTATTGTCTAGGATTCCATCCCATACAAACTAATTGAAAAGATCAAGACTTTAACTATTCTTATTACGAGCGTATCTCGTATGTAGGAAAAACTGCTGACTATCCGCTGTGGCTTCGCTATGTGGGTTATTCTATGCGTTGTTTACTATCATCATTTTTGTTTTAACTCTATTCAGCTTCAGTCAGTCATCAGTGCTTACTAACAGTAGCCTGACCATGATTTTTGTCATTTAATCTGTACTTGCGGCATCGGCAGTGATAAACATATTTTTCATGATTTTCCATATCAATTTCAATTTTAGTAGGTTGAAGGCTATATGATATACCACTAAACTGAGAATCATTAGGACGATAAACTCTCTGGTTTTCTTTATGATCTGTCTGTTCTCGTTCGCCCCTTCCAGGTATAAAACCTGTTTGTACCTCCGACAGCTGAGGTAGTAGAAATGGTTGCATACGCTCGCGCATGATATGCAACAGGGCATTTTCGCTTTACTATATCTATTTATACTAATCTATTAATATTCGAACCTACTCTTAATCTGTTATTCAACCTCATCTTCTTACAAGAGCTTCTTTCCTAATATTCCATTCACACAGCGTTCGCACCTACGTCATTATACTTCATAGTATGGATATGGACACGCTCGTATTCGTATTTTTGTGATGTGCCTATCTCATATTAGTGCGTGTAATTGTCGTATGCACGCGGTTGTTTTGACCAATATTTTGTCAATTTCGTCTGAAGTGGTTGCACTCTTCATTATTGTAAAGTCTCAGGATCACATAGCTGAGATATTCTTCACCTTCTACCATAACCACCTAATAATTAGCGAAACGTAAAGTTTATGGTGTTATCGAAAAAGAAACAAAGCCCAATGTGGGCGTCGGTTTATTGGAGTAGAAAACGGTAATTAAATAAACCCGAACGGCCGATAAAGTTATATTGGCAAGCACCACAATCACGAATTACAACAGCGTTACCACTTGCGGCAATATTTATCCTAACGTAATGTAACACCGCCGGCTGAATTTCAATAAATCACCGAACTACCTGCTCTGCAGCTTTGGAACGGAGAACCATAGGCGGGCTTGAATAGTATATACCGACTGAATCCCCGATGCCTTGTTAGCAGTCTGGCGGGCACCGTCCCCGCTGCACACAGAAAATGATATTTCGTGCAAACTAATGCACAAGGTTACCCTAAAAGTAACTAGACCGCGGAAAGTGGTGTTAGAAATTAAAATTAAGCTAGCAAGATGTTTCTATGTGTCTTCGTATTTTTGTTTCTAGTTTTTACAGCAGCTTTTGGAAATATGTTAAAGGAATTGGTGATGCAAGCAATCTTTTTAGCAGCCCTTTTGATGTTTTAAAATTGATTGTAGGTCGACTGCTACTTTTGTCCTTTTTTCCTTTGTATGTGAGTTTTACTCTATCAATTAGTACTTTAGGAATTCCTATTTTTGTCCTAGCTTCCTATAATTTATTTCGTGGTAGAGCATCAACGCCCCCTTTAAGATCTATGAAAGTTAAATAGATTGATTTATTTTGTACCTGTTTTACTTCGACACGAAGTGTACGAAGTATTGAAATTCCCTCATATCGAAAACCACTCTGAGTCAAATATCTCTAAAATTCGAGCCAACCGACTAATGAACCCACTATACCAAATCTCCGTCTCGACGGTGCGGATCTTTTGGTGAAGATCCCAGCCCACTAGATCAATCCCCCGTATTGGGGGGTGCCTAAACGTGCTGTGCGGGGGATGTATGTTCGTATGTGTACACGATTCCGGTCGCCAGGAACCTTCCTGAAGTCTTGGATCGTTTTTATACGATAGGTCCTCCGAAAATGAAGGCAACATCAACTTTTGAGCTATGGTCGTCGGCAAAAAAAATTTTTGTTTTTGTTTTTGTTTTTTTTATAAATAACTGGTTCATAGCATTTCATTATATTAGCGAAACGGAGTGATGCTGAGTATCGAAGTATTCTTGGAAAGCACGGAAGGGCGCTTTTCTTGGGTGGGGGGTACCGTATATTTCTTCTAGGAATTGTATGACTCAGATGCGATTTATGTATGATCTACCTGCTGCTAAAGCTGTTTTCTATCTGATTTTTTCTTGAGTATGTTGTTCTATTTTGGACCTTTTCGTCTTTACATAGATTTCCCCATTCATTGTATTACATTATCGCTTTCCATATACATAAAGGTTCCAATAAGATCTCCGTTCCGCTATTTTGTCTCATATTTTATTCACCATAACCCTTCTTTCCATTAACTGATTTACCCCATTTTTCTGCGATGTCCTGGTCGTTCTCCTTTTCTACTTCCATTGGACTTCAATTTGTGATGAAGTTTATGTATCTACTGTCGTTGGATCTTTGTATGTGTCCATAAAATTTTAATGTTTTCCTTTCGATGTACGTGATGACATCTTTTTCCGTATTTATTGGTATTTGGTGTCTATCCTCGTCTGTAATAAAAATTATGGAACCATTACTTTTTATTGTGATGTATCAGCTTCTGTTAGGCGATTCTCAGGAAACTATAGTCAACAACAGATGGAACTCGCCTTGAATCATGTTATTCAATTTGCATCTATGGCTTGTGTGGAGTTCTAGTGTAATATTGTGTTATTTGTAAAATTGTTAGGGTCATAAGTTGGTTCTTGGGCATTTGAACTACTTTATTAGGTAGTTTGCTTCGCTATGGTAACTTTTTGCTGTAGGGTGAACATGAAGAACATGAAGAACACTATTTTAGAGTTTAGGTGGTAAGGATACTTACGGTGGTTCCTTTCTTTTGAGATGAACATCTATCTAAAACTTGTTTGGGTTAACTAGATTCTTGTCACTTCTCCCTGTTTTCTTGAGTTTCTTACTTTCATGGTGCGAATTACGGTTATTCTGTGGGCTGCGTTGGTATTTACTTTTTGTGATATCTTGTGTGGGTTTTCTGTGCTCTTGTTTTGAATATTGGGGTAGAATGTCTTGGCCTTGTGATTGTGGCTGAACGCGAAATGCCGTTGAGAGGTTGTCTTCTATTCGTAGTCTTTCCGGTCTTCTTCCCCTTGACCTAAATTTGGATTGGCAGGTTTTTGGGTTTTTGCCATGGGAATGATCCCGAATTTCCTGTCATCGTTTTTCATTGTTTTTGAGTTCTACTTCAGCTTCTAGAATTTTTAAAATTTTAAACCTATCATTTTTTATAGCTTTTGTTACGTATAATTTTTGCTTAAATGTAGAAGTAAGTCCGCAATTCATTTCTATATGCTGGATTGCCTAGCCACATTTTTCATTTCTGGTATTTTGAAAACCATTGAGCTACTTTAAGAAATTCAATTAAATTTTGAAAATTGTCACATATAATCTCATAATTTTTTTGTGTGCGTTCTAACAACGTCGTATTAATTTGGCCGAGCGGGACGCGAGGGCAAATTAAGACGTTGTTGGAATGCACGAAAAATAATTTCCGGATATGAATTAATGCTCGAATGCAGATTCGGTAAGAAAGTCGTAACGACACAAACCCTCACAGTTAGGTTGGTCTACCTATAAAAAATTTCCAAGAAATGTTGTTGTTGTCTTGGTTACAGCTCGTGAACTAATTTTCCTATTGGTTATTAATGAGTGTCGTACGATTTTCAGGATAATTTCAGATTTCCGAATTTGTCGGATTGTTCCTTCTGGTGCTATAAATGTGATCTGAAATTTTCACTTCCTGTGGATATGTAAATTCTGTTGATCACCCGTAAGGAATTGTGTGTGAGGATGCTGGAATAAATCTGGTTAAGCTGGGATACAATTTTTTGTCTGTGAAATCACCTACCCTTGGCCATCCTTCAACTTTGGTAGGTTTCTGTCTTTCCGGTTTGGACATCGTCTTTGATTTCGTGCCCTTCAGGTTTCCTCTTGCTACCCTAGTGTTTGTTAGTGCAAGACTCTGCATGTGTTCCCTCCTGGGCTCTGATTTCCCCTTGTATAAGACTTGTAGCGCAAACTCGTAGGCAGTTTCTAGCTTCTCGATTCTTCTTCTGGTGGGGCTTGTTGTTAGCTGCACTGACACCCATTGGTCCATTGTGCTTCCTACCTAATTTGTTATGGGTCTGGTTTGAAGAGGCCGGTTTCCAACGCAAAGAAAAGAATCCTACCCATAGGAACGTCCCTTATTGCCTGGGGCTCCACCAGGCCTGCTCCAAAATGTTTACGTCTCAGTGTTAGGAGAGCTACACATTGAAATAGAACGTGAATTGAGGTTTCTTCCTCCAACTGGCACTTCCTGCAGATGGCATCATTTACGATTCCAATTGTAAATAAGTGCTTCTGTAGGTGACCGTGTCCTGTTAGTAGACTAGTCACGATCCTAATAATTTTCCTGCTCATTGACAGGAGAATAAAGGTGTTGGCAGGCGACATTTCTCCAATTGAGAATTGAGATTCACATGGCCTCTCCCTCGTGCGATAACTATATAGAGCAGATTGCTTGGGAGCAACTATATGTATTTTATTTTATTAAAATTTAGACTCTAAAATTTGTTTTCACAACGTTGAAATCTGTTATATTTTGAGTGAAATATGTTTTCACGAGTTTGTATTTTCATTTACGTGAATCTCTTTTCATTAGTTTAAAATTTGATTTTGGAAGTTATAAATCTGTTTTCATTAGTTTGAAATTTGATTTTATAAGTGTAAAAGGTATAGAGAAAAGCCTGCTGTATCCTACTTTGCACATTTGCTTGGACGGCATCTCAGCAAGAACCCCAAATCCGCAACCTTGCATAGCTTCTTCAGGAACGCTACTCTGTTATACATCTCCAGGTACCTTCATCGTGTAAAGCTTATGGGTCTGGATTGTATGTGTTCTTAAACTGTGAAAATACCAATTCGTGTGGCTTCGAGAAAGTTCGGTTCTGGGTTTTAGTGGCATTCAACTCGCCATACACTATGTTCAAAACTAATACTTATGCGAGGGACTACTGGAGCGACATAGAAACTATTTAAGTATTATTGCTTAAACACACCAATAAAGTGTGCAATATACCTTGATCGTATGGTTTTCTGGTTTGGGCCGTCTCGAATCAATGACGCTTCCGGACAACCCACCCCAATGCTACTCAGGACCTAGCTGGAAAAATTTGCTACACTACGAGATATGTCCTGGACGACCGTGTTGTAACATAATAAACCAATGTCGATTATTTTACTTTTTTGTGTACAAAAATTCCCTGTGTAGCATTTTCCATTTACAACCGGTATTTTCTTTTTGCAAATTTGCAGTTCTTAGGGGAGCTATTCCCTGTTTTTAAATTGAAAGGCAACTTCTTGAGATTGCTTCTCATGCCTTAGGACAAATTCTTGGAGGTGTTTTTGGTGTTCCATTTGAGAGCGGATTTCATTCTCTAAAACCGTCCATAATCGGGTTCAGCATTATGAGCTGGTTTTAGGATTCACTGTAATTTGGTTGAACTAGGATCTCACGATTTAAGATTTCGTCTTTTCTTCGATGTTTTTGGACATGTTTCTAGACTTGTTACAAGCCTTCAATTTTTTTCATTACCTCCACGTGGACTTTTCAGTTACTTTTAAGTAATGGCCAAGTGAACACGCTAGTGATTCTTTCATTACGTTGAGTTACGAGTAACAGTTTAGTGGTCCTATTTCATACGAAAGTAATACTGGGGTTATTCTTTACACCATTCACCTGTCCGAGTGCACTCTTGGGTTAAAACTTTGCACTGTAGTGGGCCAAACCCTTTCGGCCGGTCTCTAGCACCTTTGTTGAATTGTACAAGAGATGATCCTACCTTCAGCTGCTTGGTACACGTCGGAAGTGCTTATACTACTTCCGGTGCGCAGCAATTACCTTTTTGGCAACATTTTATTAGTTTTAGTTTTATTTCATTGTATTAATTGGATAATAATGGCTGGTTTTGGCAACGTTCAACGCTTAATAGTAATCGGCTTTGGTTTTACGATTTTGTGCTTATAATTGCGGGGATTATGAGTCCTTTTCTTTTACTATTTCTACGTTATTGTTATCGCTTATAACTTATGCGCGGTGGCCTTTGCGCGTGATGTGCCGGTTATAAAGTATTAATTGAGAAGATGTGCTTATGTGTTTAAGCTGTAGTTGACATTATAAGGATTTTGACTTTGATTAATCGCTTCCGAATGCTATTAAATAATTTGATTTTTATGTTGCCTTGAAATATCCGTAGTTTATTAGAGTATTGCATCCTTGACGATTATTGTCCTTATATATTTAGTTTTATATATTTCTATAGAATTAATGTTGCTGAATATTGATAAAGATTGTGTGCATAAACAATTTCTACTTAGTTTTCTTTTGTTATTTTAGGTACCTTGTGTGGTTTGGGGTCTAGCATTGCCTCTTTAGGTTGTCTGGTTTAGACTGTCTCAAAGCAGTGGCGTTTTTGAACACAGCTCTTGTTCCAGGGTTAGCTGGTATATTTGCTACACACTCTGGCAATCCCAAATTACTGTGATACATGCGCTTAAGATTAGCTTACTGACATTGGTATTTAGAAAATACATTCTAAATAACAAATGGCGCAATTTTTCGCGATATCTTATCACTGAAAGACTGTTCCCCGATTCAGATGATTCAGTATAAATCTCGAATAATAATCACACGTGAATTTTGCGTTCAAATTGAAGCTGGTAAAGGCGTTTCATTTTTTTCAGGAAATTGATCGCTACCGACGTAAATACTATTATAAGGTTATTTAGAGTAAACAACCTGTTTAGCTTGTGATTTAATATAAACCTGGAGGGCTATCTGCAGTATAAAAACAAAAAATGTAAATGTATTTTCCTCAGTAAACGTTTTTTTGCGCGAAGACAGGATATATTAAAATTCATTCTGTAGAAAAGTGTAATAAAAGATACCCCGAAGCTCATTAACTTGTACCAAATATTATAAATAAAACAAATAGTATTTAAAAATAATTTTATTCGGCAATCTTACTTAGAGAATTGTCAGGCTCAAAACTGATTATTAAGTAGAATCAAATCGAAAGGGCGTGATGTTCAGGAAGGCACAAATCTGCGGCCCGATTAAGTCTGCAACACACGGAGCTGCAACAAATTTCATTAACTTGGTCGCCACGAACATTCTTCGCGGAAAGGCCCGGTTTAAATCACACTGGGGGAGCGTGGCTGTAATGGAAGGCGATATTAAAAGCTAAACACGTCAAAATAGATGAGAAATGCTCTCGATCTTCACCCGAAAAGAACTTATTTAAAAAATGGATTGATTTACAGATTTTCCGCCTGGCCGGCGAGGAAGTGTGAAAAGCCCGCTTTGGTGTTTCCTTGGACGGGCTTTGATAAGCATGCGATTGATCGGTTTCTGTGTTTCAGTATTCGATGGAAAATTGGCGAGGTGGTGCTGCTGGGGCAGATTTATCACATATTACTAAATAACGCTTGATCAGAGAAGAGATGGTGATGTGTTTTAGCCTGCAATCCACTTTTCGATGTGAAAATTAGAAATAAGTACACCTTTTACGGTTCCAATTTTGTTTCCGTTAATAAAGAATTGTTGACACTAGAGTGGCCCCTGACAGTTAATTACCTAAGACTTAATGTAGTCCATACTACCGGGTGTCTTAAAAAGAATTACATCTAGTATGCTTTGAATTTCCCATAATGCAATCCAAAACGTTACTTAAAATTGGCAAGACTGCAAGTCTATGTCAAATTCGAGGTTAGCAGGCTAGGTTTTGCGTCAGTTTTGACACAAATTGACGTAAAACATAACCTGATAACCTCGAATTAAACATAGACTTACAGTCTTGCCAATTTCAAGTAAAGTTTTGGATTGCACTATGAGAAATTCAAAGCATACTAGATGTAATTCTTTTTAAGACACCAGGTAGTATGGACTACATTAGTCTTAGGTAATTAACTGTCAGGGACCACTCTAGTGTCAACAATTCTTTATTAACGGAAACAAAATTGGAACCGTAAAAGGTGTACTTATTTATTATTTTCATTTCGAAAAGTGGATTGCAGGCTAAAACACATCACCATCTCTTCTCTTATCAAGCGTTATTTAGTAATATGTGATATATCTGCCGCAGCAGCACCACCTCGCCAATTTTCTATCGAATACTGAAACACAGAAACCGATCAATCGCATGCTTATCAAAGCCCGTCTAAGGAAACACCAAAGCGGGCTTTTCACACTTCCAAATTCGAGGTTAGCAGGTTAGGTTTTGCGTCAGTTTTGACACAAATTGACGTAAAACATAACCTGATAACCTCGAATTTAACATAGACTTACAGTCTTGCCAATTTCAAGTAAAGTTTTGGATTGCACTATGGGGAATTGAAAGCATACTAGATGTAATTCTTTTTAAGACACCCGGTATATTCTACGTAAATAGTACTTAATGTATAAGACAAACCCATCTAACGAGTGGAACGGTTTACTATAAAGCTTTCTAACTTATTTCACTTATAATTGTACTCTCTAAATAAGAAAACAAAAAGAATACGTACAAACAAAAATGGAGGGTTACCGCTGACAATTCAAAACTAATAAAAAGATAATTATTTAAACGATGTTTTAGGGTTTACCTAGAAAGCATCGGAAAAAACTTAACGATTAATCCACAAAGTTTTTGCTATTTTGTTAAATTATATTACGGTTGAAAACCGGTTTAAGGCACTGCGACAAGCCGCACGTCACGCTGTCGATATAAGAAATGCATATAAATTGCGTATTATAGCGTAATCCACGGTTTACAATTTGAATGGCCTCAAACCTGTGTGTAATAATGCGGAAGGCGCCCTAAATAGACAAATGAAAAAAAGCAAAGCTTTTGCTATTTGCTGAACGGGCACTTTCAATTTTGTTAGTTTGAAGGCAATTAGGATGGTGAATGTTCCAGTCACTCACAATTTGAAGCGTAACTGTAAACGTACCTAAGGGTTCGCCCCAACCAACTAAAAATGTGCCTGTGCGGTGCGAATGAAATGCAAAGCTGATTGTAATTCCAAAACGAATCCGAAACTGGATGACAAGCAGTTATAACCAACTAAATTCGACGAAATTTGCAGACGAAGTGCTTCAAAAGAAGCGATACTACACGAGGATGTGCTCATTATACTCGTTTTGTTAATTTGACATTGTCGAAACGCCAATTAGAATCTAAACTCACGAAAGTTGTTAGTGCCTAGAACACAGCCTGCCTATTCAACCTTCAAGCTCCGATTGTCAAATTCGGGGTTGCGATCTCATCTCTGGTATTCGGGCTAAATCGATGGAAATAGAAGCCTTAAAACGGTTCGACCATGGTAAAATTAGAATTCTAAACCGCTATAGCGCATAGCCAAACGATATTGCCTAACAATTATTTAAATCTAAGACTGAAATCCCTTGTAAATACGTCTAATAATATTTCACCTCGCCATCTTTAGACAAATGACAACTTTTTCAATTACTTTGACTCAGCTTTTGAGCTTTATTATTAAACAACTTTAGATAATGTGTATTGTAAGTCAAAAATCAGTATGAAATGAATGATACTCGACACTGAATGAGAAAAGCAGCTAACGGTTGTAATAATTATGTAGTTATGAATGTACTCACATGTTATGTCTGAAACAACATCAAACAAGTTAATCTTCAAAATATCTAGATGGATATAGTTTTCCTGCAACGAAATGCATTTTTTAAAATTCCTAATTCTCTGTGTTCAGTAGCCAGAGTTCGGTGATGTCTCGCTTGATTAATTAGACTAAGTAAAAATGCGATAAACTTGTTTATTAACATCTATTACATATAAACAATTTCCATTGACCTTGGCTTGTATTTATTCTGGAAATACGTACTGTATTTCGTTTTACAAGAAATAAACCAGTATTGAATCTTATATCTTACGTTGAGCAACACAAGCAGATATATATTTCTCACCAGGCACAGCTGCAAATGCAGAGACATGCAAAATAAATTACCTTACTCTACCTACACGGCGGCATACAATCGTCAACTCAGTTTTGGTGGTTATTAAAAAGTCAGCCACCGATTGCAAATAGCGATCTATACACTTCAGAGGGATATATTCAAAGTTGACGGCAGTTTAGCACATGCATTGTTGAAAAAATTAAAGTAGGCTAACGTAACTTAATGCAGTGGTTTGGCAAGGACCGAGCTAGCGATACCGGTCAACGTTTAAGCCAAGCGCCGGGATTGATGATTTCCGGACCGGACAGGCCAGGGCACGAATAATCGAGTAAGATAATTGTAGCTCAAGGCAGCAGACGCCGTTGATAAGAAGATGGCGTCGACTCAAAGTAATGACGAGTGCACCAGTAAAATGGTGTGATATCCGGTAACAAACCAAAATAAAATTCTTCGATACCCCAGCGAAACGAAAATAGAACTTCCAAGATAGGTTAAGCCTGAGATGCAGACGTGGCCACAATGGCCGTAAATGGTACAACGTGGCAATCATATCGCATAAAACGAGACACTTTGAACAGCACCCATGGCGCGTGCCGGTAGCTACTGAAATGTGCCCCTCGCGCTACCATTCGAGTAAAGACTCACATCTTCAGAAGTGTAAGGCTGATCCTGTATCAACTTTTGAAGTCACTTTGCAAATAGATAATTTTGTACCACCATCGTGCGTTAGAAATACTATTTTCAACTGATCCTTATAAGTAATAGTCTTACATTTACAATTAAAATAATAACCATCAATAAATTTATAAGCGTAGGAGTTTACTTCACACATATATCCTAGAAAATTGTCTATTATTTGCATAATTTATTTAATGTCTGTAGACAGATTGCAAAAAGGTAATAAAAAATTTATAATTATTGTAAAAAAAGTTACTCTCATTCTGTTTTCATAATAAACTCGAAAAAGGCAAAAACTGGAACTCTGATATCATCTTACTGAATATCTAATGATTAGAAATAGATGCTCAATCGATAGAGAAGGTACACTAAAGCAGGTCCTGCAAATATTAGCTTTTGGATTCTGGCCCAAGTGTGGCAGATTGGCTATGCAACAGCAGGCAAAACACATGTCCTACATAATTTGAATTTTCCCACGCGTTCATGAATAGACGTTATGCAGTTACCCCCAACGGATAGTTTAGTTTACACAATTGCCCGTTCCGTCCAGTTACACTTAATTATTTACCTATGTTTGATTTGAATACCAAACTAAGGGTCTCTAAAAGCTTCCCATAACCCTAAGTTATTTGGAGCTCCCATAGCAAAAAACGCTATGTTTACAACCGAGCTGCAGAACAATTAAACTGAAATTGGATGAACGACATTACTGGCCCGAAAGGGGCGCTCTTGCTGCAGAAATTTATTCTAAAGATTCGTAGATGCTACTCGGGGTAGGAGTCTCAAAGAATTTTAATTACAGAATTCTTGTAAAGAAATTATGTGAGGTAGTATAGTATCGAGCCCTATCTCTTTACTTACGATGGAGCCCATTAGACTAATTTTATTCTATAAATCGTTCTCTTTTAAATTACATGATTTTATTAATTACATTTGCCTGCTTGGTATCATTTGCACCACTGATTAAGGAACACTTGTATATACAAGTAACCCGTGTTATTCTATTGTAAAATAGAGAAAGGGAGTTGGTATCTGCTGTATGGTATAATGTTGGATAAATATTATAATTGTTTGTTCTTAGTGTTTAGTTGTATGGTAGGAGTGTGATGTATTGATTATCTAGTCTCATGTGTATTTCATTTTGGTTTGTTGATATATAAAGTCGAGCGTGATGTAACTATTTACCTGTAACAGTAGTTCTGACAGGCACCGATATTGACATTCATTTCGTTTGTTAATTGGAACATCGTTACCGTGCAAACTACACATTTTTAGTTTTAAAATGTACGTAGTCTTTCTTTACTATTACGGCTTCCTTATGTATATATAAAATGTGGATTATGCTCCTACAAGCACATTAACTAAGGAATAGATTCAGCAGTTTTATGATGATCTATCACCTTCTTTAAGCTTAAAAGACCAAGCTTAAATTTGTTATGGAAAACTTTAACTTTAAAATCGTATCTAAAACAGTAATAATGACTCCCTTTTTTCAAAAACATTTCCAATAAAGCTGACAAGGAAAAGTCCAGATGGTAAAATGGAGAAATGAGAATGATTTACGAGAGATTCAAATCTCCATATAGCTAATTACGCATGCAGGAACTGAAGATGTACCAAATACAGACGCCGTAGAACTAAGAACGGTAAAAAAGGCAGATAAAAGCGTGTAAAGCTGAAGTGGAAGACCAAATTAATAGCAAAAAATCAAAGTAGGAGAAACAACATTTGCAAAAGCAACGGTTAAGTTATTGATTAGATATTTCGTCGACGAACTAATACCTAAGTCTTGGCACAAGCATAACTAACTCTTCTGTATAAAAAACGAAATACCTGAAATCTAGAAAATTATGGATCTAAGTGATGAAATAGTCGCTACTAATTATACTAATAAAAAATATGCCAATATAAATTGAATTCTTTGTTAGGAATTTTACCAGGAGACTACTTCAAAAAATTAATATTTATTTATAGCAAGAATTTTCATGCTTTTTAGAAAAAATACATATTTTGTCCCAGATTGAACAAAAAATATATACTTTTCACTCCTGTTTTCAGGCCAAAAAATACATGATTTCGGTATCTTTACGTGGTTGCTAGATAACAAGAATTAACAGCACGCAAATGTATTCATTGCTAAGAGGAAAGAAATAACAGTAGAAAATAGTATATTTTGCAAGAGATCAAAGTACCGTTTTTTCGTGAATTGAAAAATTTGATATCACGAACGAAAAAAAAACGTATTTCACCGCGAGTAGGAAATGTTATATGTTATTCAGTAATTTAGTAAGCATCTAAATAAATAACTCGACAATATTGTGAAGTGGTATACTGTTATACCAGTGAATCTTCACAACATATTTTGTCGTGAATGCTCATTGGTAGAACGGTTTACCAGCATCTTTTGAAAAACTGAAAATAGATTTTTGATAAAAAAATAGTTTTTCGGTTTTCTGACATCTCAAAGAACGCATACGAATTAAAATTTTAATTTTATTTCTGTAAACTAATTTTGCCCTTTAAAGGGTTAACTATATTTTATCAAACATATTGTGCTGGTTACAATCCAACCTTTTATAGATACTCCTCGAGGTCCTCTCTGACGAGGAGAAAAGGTCGAGTTGGTGTCGATAAAGAGAATAATACACATAATTGTATATGTAGGTAAGTTCTAGCTACTATAAAGAAATGCAGGAACTACCGGATATGAAAAATGATAAAAGCAGGAAATATTCGTCTCAACGAGTTAGCAATGCTTAAAGTAGCGAAATTCAGAGGGCTACGACGGTACTACTGATGGAATGGGAGGGCTTCCTCTAGATCAGGGGTATGAGACACATTCGAAGATAGTCGTGAAGATAAGACAAACACCAGAATTTTAACCTAAAGTAAGATAGGGCCTTCGAGGATGCTTATCGGCACTGCGGAAATATAGACGTTCTGACCTGGTTCACAAAAGACCCTAGAAGATCTGGCTCCCGACAGACCTTCAAAGATGTTCGTCTTATCAGCAGAAATATGAATGTATTGTTTTGTGTGTGCGATAAACTTTAATCCACAGTCGTTCGTTAGCATCCGACTGAATCAACCACCATATTTGTGTAGATCGACGTGGTTACGTCCAATTTAATAAGGACGTATCACTAAATTACTTCTGCAATCGCACGCGTATAACATGTTAGGCAAGAGCACAGCGTTTGTATGTCCGTTTTTTTGTCAACCGTTATTTCTCTGAATTGCACCTCGTCAAATATTTTATACGGGGAAGTTACTAGACCATCTGGTAAAAACAAACGTAATGAACCTTGATTAGCGTCAATCACGAGAGCTAGGCGGCCTGCCAAGCAGCCTGCCCTCCAAGATGTTACCTGAGACTGCGGGATGGAAGCGACGATGTCGAGTATTTTCAAATCGTGACGACAAGCGGAACTAAAATATCGCCCTTTTTATCGATTGTGGGATTGAAAATTGCACAGTTTTTTTTAAATTTAAAATAATATAACATGAATGAAATCTCCTTGAGACTATTCACCTTTGCACTTGAAGATGTATTGAAGACACTATTCTGGTAAAACAAGGTGACCAACTTTAAGTGGTAACGAATATAGTTTTAAGCTTGTTAAAAAGGAGAGGCCGATGCCGCCGCAGTGAGGATGTTAACAACGCCGAGGAACATGTTTGGCATTTGTTTAACTAGTATTTGTTATGACCAATCCTTGTATTCGTTCATCTTATTTCTTTCTATAGCTTTTATTATAAACATGCTCCGTTTTCCTAGAATGTTTTAGCTCTATTTTTCTATTCTGGTGTTGGTGTAGCTGTTCTTCTGTTATAGCAAAAAAATTCTTTTTTCAACCATGTTGCTGCCCACCTTCCCGACGTTTCTGTGATGAACAGCCGTTTGCATGGCAATAGCTTTTTGTGCTGCTAGATCAGCGCTGATCAGTGCTAGCGCCTTCGTTTTCATCGGATGGTTTGGGTTATATAGCTGTAGTCAATTGAAGCTAATTAATCGATACTTTTCCATATCAAAATTAATCAAAGTTTCAAAGTGATCACCGCATGACCACCACATTAAAAATGTGTTAACACAACCCCTTCTTCTTAAATATATAATGTGTTTCCAGTTACTTGCGGAAAGATATTCTCACAGCCTCTCCATCAGCTTTTAATATTGCGGACTTATTGTTCGGTATGACTATATCGCGCTCAATCTGTCAGCAAACTGTCAAAAGCATCCTGCTGAGAATGAGAATTTTTCGAAGATGATGTCTTCATAAACGAGATTATTTCTTCTATATCTGCATTAGGTATCGTTCTATCACTCTCAGATATTTCTTCAAGCATAATTCGGATGGTCTCGTTTTGGAACGTATATACTCGTATTTCGATCTTCTCCACTTTTTTCTGTACTTTATAGAAGAGCTTTTTTACTCTGTGTCTGCTACGTTTACCTCTAGGGAAATTGTTCAAGTGAGATCTTAGGGATATATGCATCAGAACGCTATGTATTGAGGAAGGACGTTTCCGTTTCGGTCTGTACAGTTTGTAAGAGCCGTTTGTTCTTTGTTTCCTTTCGAAGTAAACTTTCGCGGTCCAATTATTCAAGAAAGTTTTCAGGAACATATGTATTTTCTTCTGTACGGTTTAGAAAAATCTACCTTGTGTGTGCCTGCTTTGGATATCGCTACCACATTCTGTGTCAGTGCTTTAAATGCATTGTCAGGATTGTCCCATATATAAAAAGAACGTCTCCATTTTCTGCTCTCCGAATTAAAATAGCTTATTTCTCTTGTTTCTACTTTGTGCGCCATTCTATCGTTAGCTCTTCCAGCGCACTCTCATGTAACCTTTCGGCCCTCCGAATTTGACTTTAGTCCTGGTCATTTACGACTTCCTTTGATTTCGGAAAGGCTCAAACCGTTTATTAAGTTTTCTACCTCGAGTAACTCAGTTAAAGAAAATGTTGACCAATTCTCAAATATATTTGGTCAGAAAAACACAATATATTAACAACGGCATATTATTTTTTACTATATGTACAAAATAATAAGTAATTCTTAATAAAATGAAGTGTATATCAATAAAAATGGCAAATTCTTGTGGGGACGTTTTGCTTTTGTTCACAAACAGCACCTAAGTGTCGATGGTGGCAGTATTTGATCTGGAGTGAAGTATGTATTTCGGCCCTGTATGTAGGATGTCCAATACGCGACTTCAGAGATAACGACGGTATTTTTACAATTTGTATTCTGCAAACATACGCATAAATTAACAAGATTATGGTATACTTGCGACTCCGGGTGTGCGTAAGGACTGGTGCAAGATGTGGAGTTGCCTTGGGATGGTAGTTCTAAGGCATAGGTTGGGTAATGGTAGAAACGTTAAGAGACAGATAAAAGATATCACATTTTAACGCCTAGAGTGGGTTCTGGTGGAAACGTTAGGAGACAGATAAACGCTATCACATTCTAACGCCAGGGGAGGATTTGGAGGAAGGGAAGTCCAGAGACGCAAGTCGGACGACAAGATCAGCGACTAGGCTCAAGAGGGCCTAGAGCTGAAAGCTCTTCCAAGTGCCTTAAAATGGTTGCGGAGCCTTCTTATATACTCTCCGGGCGGCTTTATCGGTACAACGGCTCTGGGTAAGATTGAGTGGGAGACAGAAGCCGGAGTTGCTTCTTCGTGTCTTCGCGCATAGCGGGTACGTGTTTTGTTATCACCAGTTGGAGCGACGGATAGATGTAAAGCTCGATTACGCGATGTACAAGTTAAATACATTTTTATTGTATCAATAAAATTTGCTGCAGAAGTCAGCGTTACACTCTTCAGAAACGCATCAAATTCTTCGTTTTGTTCAGTAATGCCGCTCTTGCGATATTTTCTGAAACTCGTATTGAAATGATTTGAATATACTCTACACTAGGAAGTTAGATGTTTGGCATCTCTTGGTCTAGTGCTTTTGCTCTTCACTGGATCATGGGAATAACTGATCTTCTTGGATTTGCAACTCGGCACCACTAGTTTCTTCTCATCAGAATAGTGAAAGGGAAAAGTTGGACACTCTTTGTTCATGCGAGAGATGGAACTGTTTATAATAACATACTACACGACTTCGCCCGATTTTTCGTTTTTGCTTGGCATATCCCATATGAAGATTTTTTCTTAGAAGGGTCCTTCTTCGCCTATGGTTTGCAGATAGAATTTTTCTTCTTCAGACAAGGATCACAAGAAGATGCTTATTTCTTTAAGTTCCTACATATCTACCTTATATGATGCTTTTCTCTTCAAGACTTATGTGTCAGCTGCCTTCAGATGATTATCTTGTATTAATGCTTTCTTTTTCATCTGTTTGGACTTACATATTCAGGGTTTTTCCTTCTGACATGGATTACAAATAGATGACTTCGTTTGTGAGACTTTCCCATAAATTACTTTCAGAAGATGGTTTTCACTTCTGCTAGCAAATGGATACCTTATTCTTTCTCTCTTTGCAAGGATTATACGTTGACGGTTTACATTATTTCTTTTTCTTACATGGATTGCAAACGAATGAGTTTTTTGAGATTCTTACATGAACTGCTTTCAGATTATGATTTCGCCTTCATATAAGAAGGGTCGCACACTGAGGGCTATTTCTTCCTTTTTTAATATGGATTACAGACAAACGCTTTTTCTTTCTTTCTTTTGCATAAACTGCTTCCTGAAGACGATTTCTGCTTAGCATTTTGCTCACAAACGAATGCCCCTGTCTTTCCTTTCCTGAAAGGGTTGCATACTAGCCGCTTCTTCTTTATATGGATTGGAAACGGTTGATTTATTTTTAGATTCCTTACATAAGCTGCTATGGTTCTACATGAATAACTTTTCTATACATTTTCGCAACTAGATGTTTTCTAGCTTATTACACACTTGATATTTTTGGAAGCTTTTTTTAAAACTAAATACAAAAAACGTTTCTGACTCTTTACATAGTTTTCTTTGTGATTGCTTCTTACTTCGTCTTTCTATTGGATTCGAAAACATAATTTGTTGCTAAAAGCGTGTGCCTGATTTAATTTTTCCCCTTTTGATACTTTTTAAAATTTTTCTTCGACTCTATAAAAATCTTTTATTTTGCTCAATGTTGTTGACTTTTTAATGTACTCATCTTCACGTTTGAGTTGAACGTTAACTACTTTGGAAGTCTTTCTATTTTTAACTTTACATTTTTATTACATTTTTAATGTGTACTGATGTGAGATAGGTGATTTTCCAGTTGAATACTTCTAAAATGGGTTCCTTTTGTTTTTTTTCAATTTTTTTTATTAACTCTTATTTTAAATCACACCCGGTATATTATAACATTTTTGAATTCAGCTTAAAATTCTAGAGAAAATTTGTCTCTTGAACTAACACTCTATTTTGTACCGTTTTTGTAAAATTTGTAATTTTTGAAAATTTTTGACAAATGCTTAAAAATTTTAAATTTTTGGCTAATTATATCACTGTAAAAAGAAGTTGTGTGCGTGTATCACAACAGATTTTTAAAACTACACTTCGTGTCCAAGTGTAGAAAGGTCTGCTGCTAAAGAACATTCTAATAGCTTTAAGTGAAGTTCTCTTGAGTTTGTAGCAGTTCAGTCTTATGACTTATGAGTATTATTTAAACCCTTGGCAGATAACATTTGCTTGTTATGAACTTTCTCATAATTGTGTTAAAAACCATAGCATGAAATACCACCGAAACGTTTTACTGCCACTTCTATTTTATTGTAATGTTAGCTGTGATGTGCTTTAACACCGACTGCGTTTTCATCCGAATCAAAACCGACTACCCTCGATACGAATTACCACCACATGGAATTGCTCCGACGAAAGCAACTTTCTAAATTTCAGCTTTGAAGTCCACAAGAAGTATTTCAAAATGCGAATTTTTAAGTAAAACTTACCAGGAAATCGGTTTATGTAAATCCTGAAACTTCTTTTTGCAGGTCCATACATTTTAAGTTTCTTTGCTCATACTTGATACTACGATAACTTTACCGTTTCAAGGTTCACAGGAAGTGTCGAGCAAACTTAACTGCTGCAAAACTAAAAACTGGAAAATGCAGCAAACGTAATTAACAAAACCACAACGTCGATGAACAGGGCACGTTCGACATATTAACCCTATTCGGCCTCTCGTGCTTCGTCCTTGTTCACGAACAAAACTTCCTCAGGCACTTCCGCAAATATGGACTGTTAAATTCTCTGCTCTCAAAGTTCCCTTGTCTTTCTGCTAAGGGCATTTCAGGGTTCCGGTGAGGCCGACAAGCAGGTTGCGTTTAAAAATGATTGTCGGACGACTGTTCCGCGTCCAGAGACTTGGAAGAAGTGCAATTTGTGCGGATGTGCGCCATGAAGTCGGGGGAGTAAAATCTCTGGCGGAACGCCCGTCATTTATGCAGCAAACATCCGTTTATTAATTCCGGTTAACCCTTCGCCGTTGTGTTGCAGCGCGAGGGACGTGGCTTTTAATATTTGTCGATTGGGAATGATTTACCGCTCTTTACGGCTCTGATTGCACGAATTACGGATAATGTTTCAATATGGTGCGTTCTGATGGCAAATTGAAGCAATGTGTACCTAGCACATCGGGGACGAAATTAAAACTCGTCATGTGGTGTTTTGTTGGGTAAACACAAATTTGTTATTGATGGTGATGATGATGGGAATTTGAATTCGCCACGCCAGCAGTATTTATTTTTCTGCTCGCAAATATTGGCACTCTTCTAGGAACATGAAATTATAAACATGGAGCATATTGATAAATTTTCGGTATCAAGTTGACATATTTTTGTATCTCTCCCGGGACATTAAGTTTGACTTGATTTTTTTCAGTTAGATAAAAATGTAAAATAGTTACTGTGCTTCGGAGGGCACGTTATGCTGTCAGTCTCAATTAACATTTGTGGTAATAGTTAACCGTCGTAAAGAACCGTCGAAAGAAAAGGTAAATTGTCGGAAAATGCAAGATATGCGAGTAAAGAGGACGTTCCAGAAATTCAGGGCTCAGTGTGTCAATCTGGAAGTCTGGATTTGATTGTAAGAACCCAAAACCTTCTTAAAGACAATTAATTCCAATGTCGTACAAATGATGATCAATTAAATTTTCACTTTTAGGAATTGGTTAAATTTCCCAGAGATAAATCGCCAATAGAAGAAACATTACAAGAAAGACTACCAAGAAGATGGAAAGAGTCCATACAAATGGCATGAAACGGTCTTTTTGTCTATATGTAAGAGGCAGTAAAAGAATATTAAATTAGTTACTTTACTTCGTTAAGATGCAGGAAAATTTATATCAACGAAGTCTTCAAGATTTGGACAGGCAAGTGTGGAGACACGGGTATCCTAGTTGGCTACAGCACATTGTGCACTGCAATGATTACTAATAACGAGCTGGTGATTTCATCTGAAATAGAAGATGGAAGTGAAATGATACGTAAATTGCATAAATAGAAACTCAAACAATCTAGGAGAAGAAAAATACCTAGTCCATGAGAAACCAGCTGTAGACTTAGAGTTAGAATTTGAAAGACATAAACACTGTTACAAGCTTATTATAGTTACATCTTGCAGTAACGGTGTCAAGAACGGCAACATATAAAATAAAATTTCTCAAGGAAAACAGCCAAATACGATGTTTATGAATGGAAAAAGGAGAACCTTAAAATTATATTTTGGGAAAGTTACTGTAAAGTATCGAGAATTGAACACATCAGAAACGAAGAATGTAGCAAAATAAGTCAGTCGATGGATGCATATTACATATTGCTGAAAAGAGGCGCTTGATGTGGTGTGGTTATCTAAAGAGGATAAAAGAAAGCAGATGACTGAAAAGAATATAGATGTTACCACCAGAGCGAAGAAGAAATAGACTCAAGCAAACTAGCTACGGAGAAAGGACGTAGAAGAAGCAATGTAATAAACTAATCTTTAAGAAAGGTATTGGACTGAAATGGAGGTCGACGAACACATACTAAAAACTATTGAGAAAAAACTAGATCGACTTAATGTGATAATATACAGATGATGGATGAAAGAGAATGGTACAAAAAGATATGGTTGTTAGTACCAGAACGAAAAGAAAGACAATAGACCAAATAGAAGCCTAAGAGAATATATAGAACAAGCAGTGCCATAATCTGATCTTCACAAAAATGATTAAACAAGTCGGAAATGGAACATACAACAGGAGACTGGAGATCGACAAACACATGTTGGACTATTAGACACTGTTAAAAAAATGTGGATGATTGGTATGATAACTTACAGAGGATGAATGAGAGTCAATGGTCCAAAAGACAATGACCATGGTTACCGGAAGGAAGAACAAAGAGAGTCGATCAAACAGGAGTCCGAGGAAGGACGTCAAAGAAGCAATGTCATTATCTGATCTTCACACAAGTGATTGTATTAAATACACCAAGAAAAAAGAATACAGAAGAAGAATGGAGATCGACGGCCACATACTACCTACTATTGCAAAGAAACAGTTGTTGTTATGTCGATGTTTTCTACAGAAAATGGCTGAAAGCACGTGGTCGAAAAGAGTATGACTATGATTACCAGAAAGAAAAAATAAGAAAGAGAGGTCGACGAAACAGAATTTGGAGAGAAGACATAGAAGAAGCAATGACATAATTAGATCTTAATGAAAATGGTTGCATTATGCACATTAGAATAGAAAAATATAGGAGAATGGAGATCGGCAAAAACATGTTACATACTATTGACAAATGCGACTAATATTGTGTGGTCATGTATAGAGGATTGATGAAACTAAATGATTTATCAGAAAGAAGAAAGAATAGTGTCAACCAAATATGAATCGAAGAAAAAACGAGGAAGAAGCAATGCCATTTGATCTTCATTAAAATTGGATTGGATTAAACACACCAGAAAAGAAAAATTTAAACGGAGAATGGAAATTGAAACACATAAGTAGGATGCTATTGAAAATGCTACTGCTTTTGGTTTTATATACTTGGAACTTTTATCAGATCTAAAAATGCGGCTGTATTTGTGCTTCACCGTAAAATTAAACAGGATGTAACTTGTAACTATATGCGACACACGAAAGTTTTCAGAAGGCAGCCAAGCTGGAGGGTGACTCATTATCAGGCTATTGATTTGGGAGAAAATTTTCTAAAAAGTGACTCCCGGCAATACATTTTAAGAGAAAGTAAAATGTATCCACCGGGCCGCTCCGCGTGCTATAAGCAAGCGAGAAAAATGTAGTTCGGACAGAGCGCCGCTAGGTCGCAGTATCCACCCGCAAGTAGCTTTGTTTCTTATGGCTCAAATACCCAAAATTCACAATTAATGTAACAAACAAGTATGCTAACATAATTTCCACAGCATATACCTAGTACTTCTAACATGCAGTACACACAACCTCAACAATATTTCCACAATTTTCCACCGATCCAGTATAGTAACAATCAACCAAATTAAATTCCACAGCAATACTACCAACCATTAAGTCAAACTGCAAATCAAAAACCAAATTATGGTATAAATCAAGATAACTCCTCGCAATTCAGTGAAGAATCCCAAGTTACATAATTTAATGACTACCAGGAAGTCCAAACGGAAAAAGAATAAGTAACAGTCCTTAATCGCTTGACAAAAACTTAAATCAGCGTCACTCGAATACAACGTTAAAAACCAGCAACCGATTTGAACCAATTTCAAATTGAACAATGTAGAAAAAATAAGCCAAAATAGAAACCCAAGCAATAGAACTGAAAAGTTCATTCCTTCATACTACAGTTCCTCCAGCATTTTTAGCCTTTCTTACAACTCATACAGCAACAGTTCGAAAAAAGACAATTTTATTGCAAAACAGTACAAACATGAAAACATTGGTGGATGATAACAAGATCGTAAGAAAGACCTACGTATTACCAGAAGAAAAACTGTTCAGGGTAGTGTACATAGTATAGGAAAAATTGAAATTTATAACATTATATGTCTGTTAAACGCCATAATAAAATTCGAGCCATCAAACAGGAAACCAGTAATAATCGTACAATGCAATGCGATGTGAAACTTACGACTTAAACAAAGGCGTTATCCACTGGGAGATAAACTCCGCGAGTACTGTTAGTATAATGGGGCGGAGATCAAAATTGTTCCTGCAAAATAAATTGTTAACATACAAAATGGCTCTAAAACCGATATGGACTTATGGGATTCAGTTGTTAAGAAACCGCCTTCACCTCCAATGTAGAAATCCTCGAAAGATAGCTCTTCAAGGCTCCGAGAATCGTAGTCAACGCTCCATACTTCATATTCAGTAGATATCCGTGACGACCTCAATGTGGTCTTAGTTAAGGAAGAGTTAGGGACGTGCATCCCAAGGTAGGTGTCACAGTATAACGTTAGCGCCAGTAGCAGATTTATCCAAAGCATTAATATTATGCCAGAAATTTGTGCGGCGCTTATTCCGTCACAACCTGCGGTTACGTCGCCCCAGCGCTCGAACGAAAGATAAGAAGATGTCCACTAGAGGTGCGCAGTCTCGTACAAGCAAACACAGCGCCACTCGCACTCAATTGTACCTAGAGCTACTGCACCGATAAAGAGAACCAAAACGTATAAAAGAAGCTTGCACACCCATTTCAATCACTTGAGACTCTGGACTTCCCCCCTCCTAATACTTTGACCTAGCTCTACCCTGTGACAGGAACCTGTCTCGTAGAGTGACCCTCTTAACCTGAACCTGACGTAATTCTGTCTTGTAAAAGGAACCTGTGTTGTAGGACTTCCCCCCCCCCCCTTGATCCGACAGAGTTCTACTATGTGACGGAAATCCGTCTCGTAGGATAGTCTGTTAACTTAAACCCTCCACCCGACTTCTACTACGTTATTTTGAACAGAAATAACCGGATTTACACAGGTTATTATAACCTAAACGCTCATTAAAATGCTAGCGTGCATATAGTAACAGCATACGATGTCATCCTGGTATATATCATACGATATGAAATAGTTCCAGGCCGGGAACTGGCAATGATACGTGGGGTGACTCACTTCCTTGTTTTCTTTCTGCCATGTGTCGATAAGGTTGGCTTCGCAGACAGCATTTCGCCCCTCCGCTGATCCACAACCAGTGGCGTGCACTCGAAAATTGCACGCGGGATAAAATGAACATGTAACATATGTTTCACTTATTGCTTTTGGTTTCAGTTAATAGTTCCGTCATTCGTAAATAAATTACCCCATAGCATATAGAGCTTATTGTAAAGAGCAGTTGATGTTTTAGACGTTTCATTGTTATATTAGCACCATTTTCTCACATCAATTATTAGTTGATTGTGTATAGTTAGTTGCTGTTCGTCGTTGGTACCAATTCTCATCGATTTGGTTTTCTTTATGTTTATATCCAGGACAAATCACTTAATTTACCAATGCAAGATCTTCCAAACTTGTTGCATATTTTTTTCAAATGGTTTTCGCGATATGAAAGGTTTCTACACACATTTTTATACATATTTTGAAAACAAAGTGAGTGGACTGCTACTATTGCCAATACTTAATTGCGCTTACTTTTTCCAACGTTCACAAGCACCCGCAGCCCCCGAACCAGGGCTGAAAACTTGGGCATCTAATTTCAGGGTTGCATGAGAGCCCTCTCATCCGTGTGGTGATCACGGAATGAAACTGAAAACCAGGGCAATTGCAGCCGGACGAAATAAATCAACGCAGCTTTGTTTTGCTGGATGGCAGATGGAAATATGTTTTTGTAATACGCTTCTGTTTGTTTTTAATACAAATTCATAATTTATGAGGCATGTTTTTGTTGTAGATTTATGTTATATATTGTTTTACTAACCAGCCTCCCTCGTCGCAGTATTTATTAATAAATATTTATGCGCGGTCGACAGGGCCAAAAATGAAACGTCCAAAACCTGCGGCGCACTTGTATTTAGTTTTCGCCCAATTTATGGGCGTTTGCTTTATTGCGTAGTACGTAAACGTGTGCACAGGCAACGTTTCAATTTGTACACAGTTGCAAATCCATTTAAAGTTTAACATAAAATACATTTTGATAATAATGTAAATACATACAGAAATATCGGGGGATGCAATATTACAGAAGTACAACCCATTATAGGACTTGAAAAACAAAATGATTACAGAAAAACATCGTTTGGGAGGTATTTATAAAATGATATCTTGAGAATGTTTTTGTATAAATGGCAACATTCCTTGTAGTCACAGAATTTAGGACAAGAAAGAATTCTTATTTGAACGTTAATGTATCTGAACTTTAACAAATCCTCAGTCCAATGTGGTGCCAGGACCTTTACATTTCAAAAAAACGCACTTTAAACAAACGCGAGTACGTCAATAAAATCAGCAAACTCATCATGTCGGTACATAATTTTAAACAAGGTACTCAACCCTTGATCACAGAGCGTGACAGCTCAAGCACTTAATAACAAACAAATTCCCGTTTTTAGGTGGCCTCTCCCGCGCCAGGTTCGAGACAAATTCCTCCGAAAAATGGAAAACAGGAAGAAATCTTCGAGCGGAATTTCCTGTTCCTTGTCGCCGTACGTAGGCATTTCCCAATGACCTATATTATTTAACCCCAGCGTCTAAAGCGCATCAGCTCCGTTCCATCCCCTTCAACTTAAGCTCTCGTCTGCCCCTTCAGACTCGCCCGACTATTGATATTCGCTCGGAGCATTCTCTATAAATTCCTCGCGGTTTTAATTTGTGGTTACGGGATTCCAACACACGATTAAAAAATCGTCCGGGCGGTCAGCGACCGAGGCATGAAAATTAACCCTTTTTATTTACTCGCGTCTGTTGTATCCCATGACAAAGTGATGAACTAGCAAAACCGTGTAGCTCAATTAGAATAGGTGTTTTAGATCGTATGAATACAAATTTTAGGGAATGAGTAATAGGTACTCATATGTTCTCCTTGTTTGTCTGTTTGAAATAGCTTTTCACCAGTATGCACTATAATAGATTACCCCCACGTCTCCCCAGTTTGCATTCATGGTATCTTTTTAGATTTTAAGTTGAATTCTGACCCTATTTGGATGCATATTTCTAGTGTTACTTAGTGACATAGTTGCTACGTCGTATCGTGAAACTTGGAACTCTTTATTAATCTGTTCATTCTGGATGGTGTACCACCCTTAAACGAAGGGGTTGACAAGGCCTCGGCTAGCTCGTTTAACTCTCGGCAAAATATGGCATGGTGTAAGAAGCAGGCTAAGAGATGATTCGGGTTTTAAAACTGAACAGAAGGACTAATACAAATTGGGCGCCTTGTCGTTACTCACAACATATAAAACAAAACTAGCTGCTTAAAAATACGCCACCTGCCTTTGGTGTTCTACCGCATACCTAGATTACTCGTTCACCTAGAAGGGTTGCAGAAGAAAACTCAAACAAATAATAACGATAGAAGCATTTATTCAACCCAAGTGTCGTTGTAACACATGAATTACTTGCAATTGCCGTCAGGGCATGTGACAAAAATTTAAAAAAATGTAGGACTATTGCCCATCAAATGAATTGTAAATCACAAATAGGAATGAACTTCCAAATATTCAAACACAAAATGCTAATTTTAGCTTAAATTACAACTTTTAGGACAACACCTGCGCTATCGCATATGCATAACCGCACAACGCCTAAGGTGCGGCTCATAGGTCACATTCACATGCTTATTTCAGCAATTTTGAATTGTTTAAATTTGCGCTTATTAGCGTCATAAAAGATTGAGCCAAAAGGTTGATTAAACACGCTCAGTTTGATTTGCTAAGATCTTAGTAAGAACTGGCCTAATTAAGGTGAATTCCCTGTCGATTTAAAACAGAGCTGATAATGGCATGTACTTACAATTTAGCTTGATGCTAAAGTTCAGCGATCGTAAGTGAAATCCTGTCGTGTTGCAATCCATGAAGACGCTAAGTCGGGTTTGGCTGCAAAATTCTGAGAATACCAAGGTCGCCACTGTAGAAGTCGGTTAACAAGAAAACGATGAGGCACATGTCGGAACATCCTGACCACATACGGAAGCAGAAAGCGGGAACGGAATTAGCTGAATTTAGTCTTCGTTTCTTATGCTAGCCGATATTAGCCCATTAATCCATACTAAACGGCCTAAATATTTGAAAATTAGAAAACGAAATAAACAAAGCAGAGCATTCTTACCGAAGGTGTATCGGCCTAATTGCGTAGAAACTCCACCTCAGTGGTTCAATTATGGGCAGGGAATACATTTAGATGAGCTTTCTCACCTACGTTGAATGCGCCTTAAGAAGAACAACGCCTTGCGGCTTCGCTTGTTAAGCAACAAAAACGGTTTCAGTTAGCCCAGAAATTAACATCCGCCAGAGCGTGCCTCCAAAAAATCAATACTTTGTCAGCTATTTGGCTGTTTTAGCGGCCCACTAGAATCGAAAATGCCAGACAAGCTCCAACGCGCAAACGCAGCGTTTATCACTTCGCACACACGCCTGCTGGGATAAACTTGAATTCTTTAGCGCGTTTTTAAAATAAAATGAAAACGGGGCGTTACAACGATCGGCACTCTTCTGCAGTTTTCACACCTTTTCTTCGGTTTCTGGCTTTAATATTTTGTTCGCAAAGGTATTTTCCCGATTGTCAACATGAATGCGCCATTCTGAACGTTTCCGCCGTTCACCCTCAATTCGCAACTTTTTTGTTTTTTTAAGACTTTAGGTTGATAATTAAGTATTTACAAGTGACGTCACAAGCTCCGCCCTGGCAGGTCATCGTGGACAAGCAAAGTTAACTTTGTTATGGAAGCTTTCCATAAATTCTAATTTTATAGGTTGTGTGTCCATTGTAATGAGTCTATTTAAGACAGTAGTGTAGTTTATGTGTTGCTTGTTAATTCTGTAAATAAATAAAGGCAGCACTCCATTTGCATTACAACTTTTGGTGGTGATGTAGGTATCAATAACCATCGACAAACGGTTAAGATTTCCATATCCCGGGTTAAACCGTTGATTGAGGTAAATACGGTTAAACTATTCTTTTCATTTGAAAATTGAAGAAAGTTATGAATTTGTAGAATAGTTTAGTGAAAGGGTTTAATCCAAAAGTAGGTTAAGTAGTATATTTGACAGCTAATAAAAAACGATAAAAATGCAAAGATTTTATGCTGTGTTTGGGTGTTCAAATAGAAGCAACCAAGAGACGGAATTTGAATTTGAATTTCCTGGTGTTCGAGATAGAAGAGGTCGAGATATTCTTGAGGGCATAAAAAGAAGAGAGTTGTGGGTGAAGGCCTTTCAAAGAGCAGATTTGACACCACGACAGACTAGATTTGCTTCAGTTTGTTCAGACCACTGTTTAACAGATAATGCATTTCTATTATCAAAACATCTATTGATTAATTGGAATCAATTTGGAATTTACAGGAGTACCGGCGACATCTGGTAATTTAGTTAAGCCCGACTATGTGCCAACACAAAAACTTGGATATATATATCTAGTATGACAGCCACATCTGGAGTACCAAGCTTATTTCTATGGTTATTTCTTTAAATACGGTTTTCTGGGTTGATATGTGTAATAAAGGGGTTTGATTTACATTTATTTAAAAATTAAATCGAAAATGCTTCTACCTACCACTCACTGTGGGTAGTTACTGCTCACCCGCGAATAACCATAGTCTTAAATAACACAATAAATCCATAAAATAACTAACTTTATTACTTATGAACTAAACTACACTTGTAACATCTAAAAAGATCGATTTTTGTCTAAAAAATCGAAAAATCACCGCAAGCCTCCTAACAAACCATACAAAGGTTGCCCTCGATCAGCTGTTGTTGGGCGGAGCTATGACGTCACTGTGACGAACTTGGAAAAGGCTAATAACGAAATTAACTAATATGGGAACCTGCTTGCTAGAATATTTCTTATTCTTATGACTATTCTGCTGGTTATCGAAAGAGATGTGCTTCTTGATTCCTTGAACCTGATACTCTATTAATAGGTATCAGTTCAATATGACTGTTTAACCCTTTTTCCCAGTTTACACCTTTAGTACAAGTTTAGACTTTAAAGTCGGCAATGAAAAAACTGTTTTGTTAGCGTTTTCCTTCTATTTTATTAATATGCCTACGGGTAGTTTTGTTGAACCTGTATTTTATTAATAATTATTCTATTTAGAAGGTTGGCGTCGTCTTGCTGAAGCTGAAGCGCAGTTTATTCTAGACGACGTCACCATGTGTTTCTATTAAGTGCTTTGTATACTTTTAGTGAAATAGTTCAAGATCAAGATGTAATTTAGTTCCCCTTGACTTATGGTAGTTCATTTGGTTCAATGGGTGTATATCAAGTTATGGAAAACTTTAATTTGATCATGGCATGCTGCGAATGAGTTTTTTTTAACACACGATATATTGGCCATATATTGCACATCTTAAGTACCATTCCAGTTAATATGGAAAGAAAATATTTAACCATTTACAAAAGATTTTAAACACTAAACTGAAGAATGAATGATTTAAAACCTGCCTGAATCTATAAAAAATAAGTCGACGTTAAAAAGTAGAAATTTATATACTTACAGCAGCTTTAACCTATAAAAAGTTGAACTATTAAGGAAGTTCATATATTTTATCTATATACAGTATGATCTGTGATCATGGCGAATTGAATACGAAATCTTAATAAAGTGATTAGTGGATAGGTATCTTTAATTCACGTCATACATATACTTATTATGTAAAGAACTACCATATGATCGAAAATTTCTCTCCTCTAGAGGAATGTGGAATTGTTTTGTTAAAAATTTGTGTTGGCAATCGTGGTAGTAAAACTTACATTGGCATATTATATCGGTCAGTTTAAGGTTATGTCAGTAATGTCATTTTAACATATGTTTGTTCACTACATAAAAAATTTAATAGCAAAGCCAACTGCAGCTGCTCAAAGCGATTTTCTCCATCCTGTCAAAGTTAAGTGATTCTGTCAAAACCGTATAGGTTATATTATTACGTACATTTACTCAGCACTGCCAACATAAATAAAATGTTTTAAAAATCAACAGCCCTCTAGAGGATAAAAGTTTTCGATCATACTGTACTTTCGGGATTGGACCGTATTATTAGAACTCAACATTTCGCTCACTTTTATAGGATGTTTCATTAGGAGGTAAGCAAAACAGCAGGGTAATTCAACGTCTAATTCACGGTAGAGGCAACTCTCTGTTGCAAACGAAGAGATAGACAAATTAAACATCATGTTTTCTAAAGGTGTTTATAGAGTGCCATGCTTTTGTGATGCTGTGTACATTGGTGAAACGGCAAGTCCAGTAAAAACTCGTATCTCTAAACAACAGCGTTACCTTAAGTCGGGTCTCGTTTTATCATCGGCCATTTTAGAACATCAACGTGATACCGGCCATTAGATCGTTTTTGATAAAATTTCTATTTCTTGCAAATTCCTATTCTTCTTCAACATGATTTCCGAAGGCATTGAGATTTACAAACAGCTTAATAATTTCAATCGAGGCATAGGCTATCCCGTTTCATTCATGTGGAAAGCTCCAATTCCTAAGCCTCAGCCACCGCCGTCTTCACTCTACCGCGACGACACTTGTCTATGCATTTTTTTGCTACTTTTGATCATCAGAAGAGTTTCATTCCTGGTGTAGTTCACACGTTGAGTTACTGTGCTCTCCCATCCCTTCCCTTGCAAAAGAGTTTTGTTCCCGACGTGGCTTACACGTTAAGTTACCGTACTGTTTTGCTTTCCTCTTGATGAAGCCTCTTATGAAAATGGGCGAAACATTTAGTTCTTCAATTTTAAGAATGACGCGGTCCAATCCTGGAAGTCGTTCGGTACATAATAACAATGTATATGCCCGTTGGCTGCCCAGTTTACACAGCTTTTCACCAGTGTGGAATATAGAGAATTAAACATGAAATTCCGTATTATATAATTTAAGAGAAATACTCTTCCTTATTTCTTCTGTACTATCCAATCTATACATATACTACGATATCAAAAACTATCCCTAAGGAAACCATTGCGGCGTAACAGTTTTGCTTTTTGAAGATTTAAAAAGACTTTCTAACACAAAGGATCACGTTTTGAAATTATTCCTTAACAGCTGATATAGGTGGGATATCTGACTTATTGGCTAATAGTCATATGGGTGTTAACATCTTTCAACGGTAACAATAATACGATTACTTTAGCATTACGCCAGTTTGATCGATTTTTTTTTATCTAAACACACCTGCCATTGAAGCTTTCAGTATATCACACATTTTCCGAAAATACATCGGGACTAAACGAACGACCGGCTATCAACAACTTTTAAAAAGCTTTATGGCCACGCAGCCATTACACCAAATGTGATTTCGCCGGGAGCTAAAGCCGGATAGGTGAGCCGCGCAGAACTAAGTTTCCAGTAAACACATTATTCTAATGGAGCGCCCAATTATTCCCCGTTTTATTTTTGACGCGGTGTTCATTAGTGGAAGTCTATATCTAATTTCCATCCTGGCCGGAGTTCTTAAAAGCCCTGCTTTAAATTTAAAAACAGCGCACCTCCAGGGAGGCTCGCTCTATGTTTTAATTACTTTCGGCATGGCTAATGCCCCGACCTGGGGCGAAACGTCGAAGCCAAGGAGCGACGCAACTCATTAGAGACGTATTAATCACGAGTGTCACTTTGGCGTCCGCGCTTTGTCCTGCCGCAGCCTCACATGAGCCCTAATGGATATTAGGTATCAAACAATCGGTGCTTCGCAACTGCCACTGGCAATTTGCTGCGCGGTTAGTAAATTACTCGCGAATGCATAGCTCCTGTTAATTGCCTTTTCCGCCTTCAACTCATTTCCAAAGTTTGGCCATGAGCGGGCGCCACTGTCTAGGAGCCCTTCTAAAACCACCTGTCCCTAGGACACTGTCACGTGTAATTACGAGAATGGCCACAATGGAAATGAGGTTCTGCTCAATTCAGAATGTCCCAAATTTGGACGCTACCTGCACATGGAAAAGTCAGTACGCAGACGGATCAGTTATAAATCAAAGAGCTTTAGTGACTGTGGTCGGATTAGAGTATGAAGAGATGTCATTCAGTAGACATTATTAAAGACAGTTCTAACCATTCTATTGCTTTCCTTCTTTCGCGTATCTTTATCCACTCCTAGACATAGGCCTCTCTTAAAGTCTTCGAAACCAAACGGTTTTTAGTTTTGTGGTACCTGCCACTTTCAAGACATCGAGGAGTCTCCATGAAACTACTTTTGGTGTCGAGATTTCTCTATATTTTCTTGTAAACTGGTTAATTGGTACAGTTGAAGTACTTCATAAAAATTTGGCCAAGAAATCCGTGACTTTTCTTTCGCAAATGACCAACACTCTTTGTGATTTAATTTTAGTACATAAGTGTAGTGTGCATATAGAATATAAGTTACAGACAACTTGTATTAATCAGTCATTTTATATAATGGCTAGGCAGTTTATATAATGCAACGTTAGCACCGGCATCAAATTTATCTAAAGCATATATATTATGCTGAAAATGTGTACAGCGCTAATACAGTTACAATTTATACTTGCAGATCGACTGCTCCTCTGAAGCTAGAATAGCGACTCTCGGCTAGGTACCTCGGTGTTGATGCCATGGAGGTTATCTACCCTCGAGGCTGTATTTCGGCTCAAGACTAACGAGGCATCGACTGCTCTTAACGCAGGTCCACACAGCAACTTTCAATCGTCCTTTTTATTTGGACAAACGCACCGGTCACCTATTAGCAAGCGACTGACTGCCCCGCGCTTCTCCGTCGCGCAAAACTCGCTTTGTTGTATTAATAGACGCACTCAACGACTGCTTCAATTGGTTTGCGATCACAATCTCACAATGCATGTTTTAAATACATAATACGTCTATTCTATATATTACAATGTAAGAAATACAGTCTAGTTCTATACCTAGCAGAATAAGTCAGGTGATTATTAAATACCAAGGTGACACAAATTAGTCCGTTACATCATGAATACACTTGAACTTTACCCAAGCCAATTTGCCACATCGGCCCCGTTACTTATACTTTATTTGAGGGGCTTGTAGCCTTCGACAGTGGTCAGCAAGTATGTACAGGTCAAAGATTTGTGTTGAACCTCGTGCATAGGTGTAATCGTTTCGGCTACTTTCACGTTTCTCATTCAAATATAAATTATGGTTTTAATGCTTTATTTACCTTAATGATAAACTAAATATAGTAAAACTAAGATATTTGTTTCAGGTAAACTACGTCATAGAATCCATCTCAACGAAAAAAGACCGAAAATTCAGCAGTTAAAGGCGTTAACAAGGTTGTTGATAATGATGAAGCGGACGTTTTTAATGATAAGTAATTTGAAGAGAGATCGATAAACAGTTGTACAATAGTACTATTGGTAATTTCGATTAGTTCATTGTTGTTCTTGTAGGTATTCGGAAAGTTAGACTAAAATAGAAAAATGGAATTTCTTATAATTTTAATGAACCTATGTTTTTCGAGCAAACATTGGAGGTCTTTCATGACAGCAGTGTGATGGGTTCGTATAGAATTTGTTATTGATTTAGGTGCAAAGTGTATATGATTACGGAAATAGAAGCTTTTGATCAACTCTAATGCAGCTTAGATGACTTGATTATGTAGGTGATTATTCTACATGAACAATCACACAACGATCAATGGCATGAAGGTGATTATACATTCGCCGATTGGTGGAAAAGCCAATTACATAATAATAATAATTTAACTGATGAATCACTTCATCCAATTTATAAGCGTAACAGTATAAATTAGACCGCTAATTACCACAATAATTATGTGGAGAATCTAATTGCAGTGCATTTTCGTTGAATCATAAAATTTGTAGTTGTTTTATTGGCGAAATGAAAGGTAAATTCCCTTTTTCCCAACTCCAAACTGCAAATGTTTATCTTTGCGTGTACGTGTTTTGCTCATGACAGAAAAATTATATTTAAACAATGGGAATATCCTAGTAGGAATTGGAGCATTTATAAAAGTCTGTGAATAACAAGCATCTGGCGGCATATTTGAATTAAACAACTACATCTGCATCTTAATCGATAAAGCAATTTCTTAAATATCTTTAGAACTAAATCGTTGGTTATATAAAACCAACATGTTTAAATAGAAAATAAACCTTCACCTTAGCCACTTGCTTCCTCTAGAGAAATGTACATCTCCAAAGGGAGCAAGTGGCTTTAAAATTTAAATCTAAGGCATCTCTTATCTCTTTATCAGCGCCGTGGTTGGCCCCTAAATAGGTCTCTCCGGTTAAACTTTGTAGATTGCTGCTTGCGATGCTCTTATTGCAAGTGCGCATACAACTTGTAAATTCCGTAAATGCGGTGTTTCCGTGGTTTGAATGTTAGAAAGCCAGCGTAGGTGGTGATAGAGATTCTTCTAATAGGAATGAGTGCGACTTTAGTTTTTATCAGGATGTAGTGTCCAGTATAGTTCAGGCTGAAAGGCTTCTGAAATTAGTGGTAATGAGAACGTTTGTTTTGTAATAAATCAATTGGATATATTTTACCTATTAAGTTAAGCTTATGAGCCTAGAAGTATAAACTTAGAACTCGTTGAGGAACCTGTAAGGATTTGAATGTCAGAACGAATTAAAATCACAATAGTCTTAAAATGTACTATCATTTAAGGTTTAAAAATTGTTACTTCTTATTTTGAATATTTGATTTGTAATTTCGTTATTAATAATATTTAATGCAGCTGTTATTAGAAAATATAAGCAAAGTAATTTGAAAAGTACTTGTAAGTACCGTATTAAACAGTGAGCACTAAACACTAAATTGACATTTTCAAATTGTTAATTATATTAAACGTTTGATATCAACGAAGTTTTTGCTTTCTTACCTACAGTGTCATGAATTGCTAAAATAAATAGATCAAAAATGACAGAAAGAATTATAATTTCAATTATTGTGCCAGACGAAAATTACTGGCATCGTTAGTTATTTTTATACTTCAAATTTAAACTGTAAACTACTCACAATATACGTTTTAAACGGTAAGTTAATTGTAATTTAAATTGCATATTAATCGTAGTTTATACAAATAAACTGCTCAAGTACAGGTCTAAAGAGTAGCTTCAGCACCACATGTAATTACTACATTGAAAAATAAAGCGACCTTTGACATAGGTCGCCAACGGTTGACCTTTCGCCAAAATCAAATAGCGCATGAAGGTGCTCGGGACCTTAGCAACAACTTTGCCCCCTTTCAAAATTTCGATATCTGTAGCCGTTCGAAAGCTACAGGCGATCCAGACAGACACACGGACACACAGACAGACGGACGGACAAAACGTTCGCATAAGTACGCTGAAGCTACTAATAATATAGGTCATAGTTTAAGCCAGAAATTAATTATTAATTATTGTGTCGATGCCATAATTCGCTGTAGATTATAGATGATTTCTGATTGATACTAGGGAATATGGATTAGTTACGTACAATTCACACTATAAGCTGTACATTCCAATCAATATCCACCATAAATACATTTCATACATACATCTGTGAAGTAGTTTTTATTTATCGATTAAAGTGCAAACTACATATTTTCCATAGAAGAAAGTGTTGGCGTCAATTTACAACTTATACTATACAATAATTTTGAAAGGTACTCTAAATTACAAAAATGTGAATAAAAATCACTTATTAATTGCAATTCATAAAATCTAAAATTTATTTAGTTATAATTCATAGAATTGATTTTAGACTAGTCTCATAATTTACAAATTATTTAAATTGCAAATTAAGTATTTCATTTGCATTTGAAACTGTTATAACGTTATAATTTAGTTTAAAGTGCACATCCGCTTCAATACACACAACTACTTCCAATTAACGCAATAAATATTAAAATATTTATAATTTTTTTAGCCACTTCGAAACACATTAGTGTGAAAAGTATGTTTGTTTAACTTTTAGAATTTTATAAAATTCCGAAGCCGTTAATGTTAATATCTAAATATAGTTAAACTTATACCTTGTATACATCTGTTCAGCAAAAATTTGGTGTGTTAATTATACCAGTTATAATGCAATAATACATTTTATTTCAAAAATTGCGGTGTGTGCGGGGTGCACGTGAAACACAACGAAAGTTAGATACCTGGCATAAATTGTAAGCAAGTCTATAAGATTTCTGGACATCTTGGAGTGTTTCATTCAGCACAAGACAAATTTAACACTAGGGCCAACCATCTTAAATGCAGATTTAGGCTAACGGGATTACATCCCTCAGCAGTGGCGTGCACCTGGGCAGTGGCGTAGCACACGCTAGGTGAACCATGCTTTCTTTATACCATTCAAATTAGCTCACGAAATTGTGAAATGTTTGTTGACAAAAATTATTAGTGACTACTTTGAAGCTGCAAAATTCTTAGTAATTAAAGTGAGAAATTAGTTCTTTCACCTCTTCTCGCAAATCCTTAAGAACCCAAGGAGTAAATATAAAATTGTTGTTTATGATTAGTAAATTCACAATTTTTTTAATTAAATTTGATACTTATGAACCCTGCGATACAGTTTTATTTATTGAGCGTCACACTAGATTATCATAATGTTGTTGTAATGTAAATAAATTATGCTTGCGATATCTTGAGTAACGAATCTTTACCCATCATTTATTTTAGTATTTATAGTTAAATAATGCAAGTATAGTCCATATCTTATCTCTAGCAGCAACTTCTCCAGGTCTTATGTTTTATGCAGTCACTAGCAGTAGATAAGGGTTTCGTTAGTTATTGGGCGATTAACAGTAAAAGGTATAGGACGGATATTGGCGGAAATATTGCAGTGGTATTAGGCCCTATGTCTCTGCTCTGATTGCAGTTCAATATTAAAATTAAATTAAAGCACAGAGTAGGGATGTTTTATCTAGCCGCACTGATAAGTTAAATGTCATTCCGTAAATGCATTGAAAAAGGGATGCTTGTGTTAAAAAGAAATGACTCGATTAAAGAACGCAAAGGAGACAACTTGCTTTTCACAGGGTTAAGAGTCAAATTTCATATCAATTAATTATTAGGTGAGGCTGAGTGAATAGCCAAACCAAATTAAATAATCACAAAAAGGTTTGCTAAGTGCAGGTGATGAAGCGTAGAGTTCAACTTAACTAGTTAGTACAACTCGTGAAAAATTCTAAAAGGGTATTAGCCAAGAAAGATGAGAACATTGCAAAGAGCCAGTAGTGCAAGCGTAAAATAGCAATTGTAAGAAGCAAACATGACTTGATAAAACTGGAGGAAAAGTAGACACAAAATTAGGCCAGGAAACGAGGAAAGGAAGACAGTGAGAAACCAGGGAACAATTATGAAGGAAGTGAACGAAAAACTAGTCAATGCAAATACGTGAGTGAACATAAAACGCACTTAATAAAACGTGGAGTGGCACAAAGACACTGTGACAATTAATTAAATGTGGACAATAATTTTAGAAATGTAAATTGTTTAGATCTAATTATTTATAAGAATGTTTAATATAATATGTAAGTCATTTGAACTCAGTCAATGTCCTGTTTATAGTTATAAGAATTGTTTTTGTTTAGAAAGGACGCAAACAATTGACAATTGAATAAATAAAATTCTGACGTGCAGTTTTTGGGCTCTTATTTAAACCAAGTTTTTACCTATTAACTAATATTTTATACAAATAAAAAGTATACCATCGTGTTGGGCACATCGCAGAGTACTAGTGAAAGTGTGGGTAACATTTTCCCAATAAAAAATTTTTTGCTGCATGAAGCTTCCGAAGCTGCGGTAGCGACCACTTCAAATTTACGAAGGCCGATAACAGCGGAATAAAGGATTTGAGACCAGAGCTGATTACTGGAACACATCACGTGGAGCTGTAGGACCACGCCCAGCAACAGAAACCCCGGGGAGAGCTACTCCAAGAGAAGATTCGAGCGCGGCCCCCTTTCCGAAGAATGATCGGTACCATCTGAAAAATTTAAGGTACTGTAAAAAGCTTATTACAATTTGAGGAAGCAGAAATTTGTATACGACAGAAACATTACCGTAGTGAATAAGATTCATGCATATTCAAGCCTCCAGCTAAAGCATTTTGCCAATTATTCATCCAAGTAGAATTGTGAGGTTAAGAGAGGTTATAACAATTGCAAATCCAAGCCGCGTCTGTGTGACGTAGTAGAACAAATTAATCGCTGGAACAAAAGACAATTAGAAGCGCTAAAACACTAGAATTCAAATAAATACTTGGTAGTTTGTTCATAAATTTGAAATTTTTCAAGTCAAAAACGCTTACTGCAATCTAATCAAACCATTTTGTAATTTTGACAGCCGCACTTACATTGCGACTGCGTATTAGGATTAATTTGGCCGCACAGTGGCGTGCCAGCGTAAAGTAAAATAATAAATTAGCAGGAACCTAACCCTATGAACTGAGTTAAGTGCCTACCGAGCTAGCGTTTTTAGAAAAATTAAAATTGCAGATCGATAAAACATAAAAGAAGGCAAAATACTATTTTATTTGAATAAATAACAATACAACCATCTGATCTTAAACAGTCTAAATTTATAAATCGGTATCAATTTTTTTATTATTATTTTCGAGTACATGGCATTAATTTTAGAGACCCGCAACTAGTAACCTTTGCAAGTTAATTAGGCGCCGTACCTAGTAGCCTTTTCAATTAAATGGCAAGCCCAACGTGGAGCTATCATAACCACAGCAATATATAGTGTCACTATTATGTATGGGACCAAAGCTCCCCTGAACGGTTCGAGGTATGCGTTTCATATTTTTTGATATAGGTTAATTTGGGGTTATTTTGCATATTTTGAAGTAAGTACAAATGTTTTTTCTTACAGCTTTTGAGTGCGGTCGCCATATTGAATTTTTTTAAACAGCAACCTAGGTTGTGTGATACATCAACAGATAGCTTATTTTTTCTTTTTTAATAAATTTTACACATGTATAGGTGTACATAAGAAAATAACGCAGATAAATTAAAAAACAAGATTTGAGGCATGCTTAATTCGTCGCTGAACATTTAGTGAAATCTAGTAACTATTGCATTGACAAAACGTCATAAATAAACAAAACACAAACAAAAACAAGTAGTAAGAGCTTAATAGGTGACAAAATACACATCATACATTGTTAATTCTTCCTGTAGTTGTAGAGTCTGGCAAATAATTTTTAGAATTCTGCAATATGGATATTTATCAGAAGGAGAACGAACAGAGATTATATTGGTTATGGTGACAGTAGACGAACACACGACGAGGTACGTCATTTATGTAAGACGGCACATCCCGATCGGAATCTAATTAGTAGATCTACAGTAAGTAGAACTTTAAAAAGATTTATTGAATGTGGAAGCGTAAAAGATCGTCCTAAATCTGGTAGACCAAGATCACCACATATGAAGGCAATTTCTTTGAGGTAGTACAGGATGTAATTGAGCAACTTGAAACGTCTGTACAGCGACTTGCCTTAAACCACAATATGAGTATGAGTATGAGTTCCATTCAAATAATTTTAAAAAGAAATCAGTTTTACTTTTACAAAGTACATTGAGTACAGGGATTGGCGATTACGACTGAAGGCTTGGGTTTTGTGAGTGGACAATGGAAGTTATTTCTGAAAATGATAATTTTGATAATTCAGTTGTATTTTCGGATGAAGCTACTCTTCGTTTTAAAGGATCTGTAAACAGGCACAACTGTAGGTACTGGTGTGACACCAACCCCCATTGGATGAAAGAAGTTCACACCCAGCGACTCCAGAAAGTTAACGTATGGGCTGGTATTGTTGGTCACAACGTTATTGGACCAGTTTTAATTGGAGGCAACCTTACGTCGGAGAGGTAGCTTCAAATGCTGTAGAAAAATATTATTCCACAAATTATAGAACTCTTTCCAAATCATAATAACCCAAATGAAGTCAACGAAAACATCCGGTTTCAGCAGGATGGTGAGCCTCCCCACTATAGACTTGCAGTGCTCAATTATTTAAGCGACATTTTTGATCGGCGTTGGATCAGGAGAAGACGAACCGTGGATTGGCCCGCTCGGTCACCAGATTTGTCTCCTTTAGATTTTTTGTGGGTTCATTTAAAAAGCCGCGGTTATTTAAATAGACCTGACAATTTAGAAGTATTGAAAAATCGTATTCGTGCTGAAATTGCTGCTATTTCTCGCAATTCTTTGCGCCAATCTTTAGACAATCTTATAAAGGGCATTTATTGCCAAGAAGTAAATGGGCAGCAATTTGAACATATCCTAACTAAACTACTGTTAATTAATAATGTTGTTTTCATTTGTATTTAAAAAATGTTGTTTGTATCGCAAATTTTAATTACAGTTTGTGTTTTTTTTATGGCATTGTTGTAATGCAATGGTTACTAGATTTCACTAAATGCGCAGCGACGAATTAAGCATGCCTCTAATGTTTTTTTTATTTATCTGCGTTATATATACCCCTATACATGTGTAATATTTATGAAAAAAGAAAAAAAGAAACTTTCTATTGATGTATCACACAGCCTAGGTTGCCATTTAAAAAAATTCAATATGGCGACCGCACCTAGAAACTATATGAAAAACATTTTATCTACTAGCAACATGATATTGTACATTTTCGTCATAGAAACAAAATATGAAAAGCTACTCATAACTCCCAAGGGACTTGTCAAATTATTTCTCCCTCAAACTCATGGTAACAATGCAACTACAATTAACGTCTTAGCAACCATACAATGAGGCAATCCTTGATGTTACTTACACATTCTAATTTTAAATGTCATTATGACATTTTGAAATTTCATACTATTTTTACGAATATGCTAGTAGATAAAATATTGTATGCAAGACGGGAGATATTCATGTTCTTTACCTTCGTTTGACTTACAAACCTCGGGCCAAAGCCCTCGGTCTGTAACACATGTCAACCTCAGGGAAAAAAACATATTCATATCTCCCTTAATGCATAAATATTTATTTTTTACTTCAGAATATGCAACATAACCTCAAATTAATAAATAACAAATATGAAACGCATATCTTAAACCGCTTGACAGCTTTGGTCCCATACATAATAGCGGAGCTGTATTGTAATTTATAAAACTGTAAATTACAACTGTCCCGTATTTTTATTTGACACGACAATTATAAATAACACCTTAACCCTCAAACGCATGCATTGATTATGCTAAAACTATAATTTAAACTGAATATTAATGCTACACAATTACTTACAATTAACGCATGAAATTATGGAACAGTTATAATTTATGTATATATTAAGTTGTATAAATCGTGAATTGCAACTATTGCCTAGTTTTACTTCACACACTAATATTTAAAAAAATAGTTTAAACTGTAAATTATTTCCAAATAACATTTAAAAATGTAAATTGGTTACATGTAATTTATATTTTAAAATAAACATTTCATATAAGCATTTATAGAGTGTAAAAGGCAGAGTTAAAATAATTTACACTTTAATTCGGAAAACATCCCCAATTCACACATTTTTCACACTATTTTATAAGGACACATTAGATTCTGCAAATTATAGTGAATGGAAATTCATCGTATTAATTATAACTTACAAGAACTAATTGATACTTAAACAAGTCATAAAACTGTAATTTGCACAATTAACTGTAGATTAATCGGAGTTCACATTTTAAATTGCAAATTAACTGTAAGTAATCATTGAATTAATTTATATACACCGGAAGCTGTTCTAGTTATAACTGAAACTTTAAACTGGAAATATGTCTCAATCCACATTTTATACATGCAATAGTCTGGGAACACGCATCAAATCTTGCTAATTATAACGTAAAACTGACTTACTTATAAACAGTTATAACCTATAAAAAACCTAATGTATACCTTGAAGTATCGTGGATTTATAATTGTCAATATTAAGTGTAGATTAGTTATAATTCACATTTTAATTGAAAATGTATACAATACAGCTATGATTTTAGTGTATACATGTTATAATTTATAAACTGAAATTTACAAACTTTCCGTAACCCTATTTCACACGAGAATTTCAAATTATAAATGTATCCTTCAATTCATACTTCGCATGATATAATATACTCTAAACTGTAAATTATCCTGAACTATTTTATTTGAAGAACAAATTGGAAAATAGCCGCTATTCCAAAGTTATACTCGTGCATACAGTATTTTCGAAGAATAAACGTAGATTATTGATAATTTAAATTTTTAGTTGTAAATTTTTGTAATTGAGCTGTGAATGATTTCATTGACACTTATAACTGTGCTAAGGATATAATTTACTTGTAAGTGTACATTCAAGCCAATACACTCAATTACTTAATTACTTACGGTTATATAATCCATTTAAGTAATAAGTTAAATTTTGACTTTTTGAATTGAATTTTAAAAAATTGTAATAGGAGATTAGTTAAGTCAATTTGGTGTTAAAGTTTGCATGATTAATATTATATTAAATAAAAATCATTAAGTCGTAAATAGTTTAATAAATAAGCAAAAAAAAACGTTTCGCACAATTAAATTGGCTTCATCAGTTTATGATAATAAGAGCATTATGTTGAAATGGTTAAATGGAAAATTACAAATCTGAAAAGTTAAAGAATAGGTTAGCGAACTACAGTAAAATTCCCTTAAAAATGTGTACTTACGGTTTAATTAGTTTTTGTAGAACATAACTATAATCATTACGACTTTTTTATATTTTTTATAATACTATTAAAGTAAGGAGTTAAATGATTAAATTTACATTTTAAATAAATAACTGTTATAAATTATTTTAATTAATATTTTACTGGCTTTCATTTCGAAGCAAGCAAGAAGTCTGAATTATTAGATAAAACTGCAAGGTTACATACAATATTTGCAATTTATCAGTAAGTGCGCAGAAGTTTAAAAACTGGACATGCATTCGTTCAATTATTGCAGGGTTGTATTAAGTGAAATTTGAAAATTGTTATTATAAGGCGATATTAGTCAAGCAAAACATATTATTTAAGAAATGTGAAATTTTAGATATTTTATTTGAATAAATTGTGATAAATAGAACTTAGATTGTCAATATCAGTTCTATAATTAATTGCTGTTGGACTTTTTTGTATTTCAATCATTTCCAAGCATAATCTCTTTTTTAGATTGTTCTCTCTATGTAAGATTGCTGGTTTGTTAAAATTAAAATTATGATAGTTTTCGTTGGCATGGTCTGTTAATGCTGTTTTTTGGTTAGATGGTGAAACTCTATTAACTTTTATTGAGTATTTGTGTTGCCTTAATCTGTTTTTCAGTAGCTGTTTTGTTTGACCGATATAAGTGGAGGTACAGTTGCTACAATCAATCTGATACACAACTTCAGATTGCATGTTTATTTGGGTTTTATCCTTAAGGTTTGTAAAAAACATTTTACCTAAAGTATTGTTGTTATTATATGCAATTTTGAAATGATATTTGTTAAGTTCTTTTTTGATTTTTTCAGCAAGCTTGGGAATATATGGGATTGAAATGTATTTATCTTGTGTTGCTATAAATAAATTGTTAAATTCTTTGCCTAAACAATTAGGTTGTAATTCTATTGGTTGATTGAATTTGTTAATGTTTTTTATTTTATTGATACGTATATTAATTTTCTTTTTAATAAAATCTAAAGGATAATCATTTATACATAGTATATTTGTTATTATTTCTAAGTTTTGTTTATGAAATTGTGAAGAAGAGAGCTTGATAGCTCTGTCTACTAAGTTATTAATTACGCTTGTTTTATATTTAATTGAAGTGTTTGAATTAAAATTTAAATATCGGTTTGTTTTTATATCTTTACGATACCAATTTGTTAAAATATTACCATTTGCTTGTCTGTATAAGGTTAAATCCAAAAAGTTAATAGACGCATTTTTATTTTCATTTTCTATTGTAAATTTAAGTCTTGGATGTACGTTATTAAAAAGATTAAGGAAATTTTGTTTGTTAATAGAGTCAGATGCCATTATGATATCATCAACATATCTTAAATAAAGAGAAAAATCGTTGTTTTGTTCAAGGATTTTTGTTTCGATTTGTTCCAATACAAGATTAGCAATAGTAGATGAAATAGGAGAACCCATTGCACAACCAAAAGTTTGTGAGTATGTTGTATTATTATATGTGAAATATGTAGTGTTTAGGACAAACTCAACTATTTCAATAAAATTATTAAGTGGGATATTCGTATGTTTTTTAATTCTGTTCCAATTATTTTTAATTGCGTCAATTGCTAGATCAGTTGGTATGTTTGTGTACAGTGAAACAACATCTAAAGAAAAAAGGTTATGGTTTTTATTTAATTTGGTATTATCTATGTGTTGTTTGCATTTCCAAGAATCTTGAATACTAAATTTATTAAGTGTGGTGACATTCGTTAATATTTTTGAAAGATATTTAGACAATTTGTAAGTAGGGCTCATATAGGAAGCAACTATTGGTCTTAAAGGTATGTTTTCTTTATGTAACTTTGGTAATCCATATATCTTTGGTGGAAGTCCGTTATGTGATATTAATTTTTTGTATGTTATGTTGTCAATATAATTATTATCTAATAGATTTTTTACCAGTTTGTTGTTTTTATTTTGAATTGCTTGAGTGGGGTCCTTTAATTCTTTTTTATATGTGTTAGCATCATTTAATAAATTTGTCATTTTGTTATGATAATCAGTTTTTGTCATTATTACTGTTTTTTGGGTTTTATCTGCTGAAGTTATGATAAGTTCTTTATTTTTATCAAGGAAGTGTTTAGTTTCTTGTATATTTTTTGTTAATTCTTTGTTATATTTTAATTGTGCAAAAGTTAAAGTATGATGTTTATTATTTTTATGATTTGTTAAAATGTTACAAATATTAGCACGTATTGAGTTTTGTTGAGTTTGTGTCATTTCTGTAATGCCATTTTCTATATTGCAAATTATATTTTCAACTGGAAGTTTGTTTTTTGGGTTACAATAATTGAAATTAGGTCCTAGTTTTAAAATATTTTCAACATTTAATGGTAATACTATATTAGTCAAATTGTAAATAAATTCATTTGGGTTTTCAAAATTAGAAATTTTATTGTTGGTTTGGTTATTTGAGTTTCTGTTATTTGTATTTATTTGGTGGTTTATATTGGAAGTAATATTCATTTGATTTTTATTTAAAAGTGAGTTAATTTTTTTGGATGATTTGGTATGTAATACACTTCTTAAATTCATGTTCTGCTTAACTTTTGTTGCTAGAAAGTTTATAATTAAATTTTTTATTTGCAAAATTATTGAAATACTCTTGCATTTTTATAAGTTTCTGTTTTAATTGATTTAATAGGCAGTAATTATCTTTTATTAGTAAAGTTAAAGTTTTCATAGCTGTGTTATTTTGAATTTCTATAAAAAGTCGTTTATGATTTTTTGTTTTGAAATACTATATGTGAAGTATTAATTTGTAAAAATTTTGGGATTAAAAGGTTTCTTTTACACATTTTAAGGAAATAAATGCGTTCGCTTACCCTTACATAAGTGTTATTAGTTTTGCTGAAGTTTCTGAACAATTCTTCCATCTGGTTTCCGTGGTTTATTTTGATGTATTTATAGAATCCATGTTGTAGTAGTGTGTCGTCCATTTTGCCATCAACAGGGTGAGTGGTAGAAGGATCCTTGGGGTTTGTTGCTGTTAGGATGTCCATATTGGGGGTTGATGGTTGGTGAGTCTTTGTCTGTTGTAGTTGTATGAAGTCCATTATTGATAACCAGTGGGGTGAAAGGTAGAAAAATCCTTGGAGTTATTGCTATTGGGATGTCCTTATTGGGGGTTGCAGTTGGTGAATCTTGTCTCAAAACAGATTCGGGTTTTAAGTAATAAGTTAAATTTTGACTTTTTGAATTGAATTTTAAAAAATTGTAATAGGAGATTAGTTAAGTCAATTTGGTGTTAAAGTTTGCATGATTAATATTATATTAAATAAAAATCATTAAGTCGTAAATAGTTTAATAAATAAGCAAAAAAAAACGTTTCGCACAATTAAATTGGCTTCATCAGTTTATGATAATAAGAGCATTATGTTGAAATGGTTAAATGGAAAATTACAAATCTGAAAAGTTAAAGAATAGGTTAGCGAACTACAGTAAAATTCCCTTAAAAATGTGTACTTACGGTTTAATTAGTTTTTGTAGAACATAACTATAATCATTACGACTTTTTTATATTTTTTATAATACTATTAAAGTAAGGAGTTAAATGATTAAATTTACATTTTAAATAAATAACTGTTATAAATTATTTTAATTAATATTTTACTTGTTTTCATTTCGAAGCAAGCAAGAAGTCTGAATTATTAGATAAAACTGCAAGGTTACATACAATATTTGCAATTTATCAGTAAGTGCGTTTAAAAACTGGACACTACATATTTCACATATAATAATACAACATACTCACAAACTTTTGGTTGTGCAATGGGTTCTCCTATTTCATCTACTATTGCTAATCTTGTATTGGAACAAATCGAAACAAAAATCCTTGAACAAAACAACGATTTTTCTCTTTATTTAAGATATGTTGATGATATCATAATGGCATCTGACTCTATTAACAAACAAAATTTCCTTAATCTTTTTAATAACGTACATCCAAGACTTAAATTTACAATAGAAAATGAAAATAAAAATGCGCCTATTAACTTTTTGGATTTAACCTTATACAGACAAGCAAATGGTAATATTTTAACAAATTGGTATCGTAAAGATATAAAAACAAACCGATATTTAAATTTTAATTCAAACACTTCAATTAAATATAAAACAAGCGTAATTAATAACTTAGTAGACAGAGCTATCAAGCTCTCTTCTTCACAATTTCATAAACAAAACTTAGAAATAATAACAAATATACTATGTATAAATGATTATCCTTTAGATTTTATTAAAAAGAAAATTAATATACGTATCAATAAAATAAAAAACATTAACAAATTCAATCAACCAATAGAATTACAACCTAATTGTTTAGGCAAAGAATTTAACAATTCATTTATAGCAACACAAGATAAATACATTTCAATCCCATATATTCCCAAGCTTGCTGAAAAAATCAAAAAAGAACTTAACAAATATCATTTCAAAATTGCATATAATAACAACAATACTTTAGGTAAAATGTTTTTTACAAACCTTAAGGATAAAACCCAAATAAACATGCAATCTGAAGTTGTGTATCAGATTGATTGTAGCAACTGTACCTCCACTTATATCGGTCAAACAAAACAGCTACTGAAAAACAGATTAAGGCAACACAAATACTCAATAAAAGTTAATAGAGTTTCACCATCTAACCAAAAAACAGCATTAACAGACCATGCCAACGAAAACTATCATAATTTTAATTTTAACAAACCAGCAATCTTACATAGAGAGAACAATCTAAAAAAGAGATTATGCTTGGAAATGATTGAAATACAAAAAAGTCCAACAGCAATTAATTATAGAACTGATATTGACAATCTAAGTTCTATTTATCACAATTTATTCAAATAAAATATCTAAAATTTCACATTTCTTAAATAATATGTTTTGCTTGACTAATATCGCCTTATAATAACAATTTTCAAATTTCACTTAATACAACCCTGCAATAATTGAACGAATGCATGTCCAGTTTTTAAACTTCTGCGCACTTACTGATAAATTGCAAATATTGTATGTAACCTTGCAGTTTTATCTAATAATTCAGACTTCTTGCTTGCTTCGAAATGAAAGCCAGTAAAATATTAATTAAAATAATTTATAACAGTTATTTATTTAAAATGTAAATTTAATCATTTAACTCCTTACTTTAATAGTATTATAAAAAATATAAAAAAGTCGTAATGATTATAGTTATGTTCTACAAAAACTAATTAAACCGTAAGTACACATTTTTAAGGGAATTTTACTGTAGTTCGCTAACCTATTCTTTAACTTTTCAGATTTGTAATTTTCCATTTAACCATTTCAACATAATGCTCTTATTATCATAAACTGATGAAGCCAATTTAATTGTGCGAAACGTTTTTTTTGCTTATTTATTAAACTATTTACGACTTAATGATTTTTATTTAATATAATATTAATCATGCAAACTTTAACACCAAATTGACTTAACTAATCTCCTATTACAATTTTTTAAAATAATCCATTTAGATGTTATAATTTATAAACATCAAATTGGAACTATTTCGTAGCTTTATTTTCCACAAATGATATATTAACCCTCTAATTGATACCGAACTGAAAATTATTATTAAGAGTACTAAACCACGTATGAAAATGTAAACTGGTTACATACAATTCACACTGTAAATTCGACTCAACTTAAGTCATAGTTAAAATACAAGCACTAAATTTTTATTCGTGATTTGAGTGTAAATAGCTGTTCAATAATTTGAAATGTAAAACAGACATACTTTATACCTTAAACGAGAAAACGGCCCCAGTTCACATTTTACACTATACCATATTCTTAGAGAGAACCGTAAATTATGACGAATTAAAATTATTCACATAGCAATTATACCTACAAATGCTGCAGTTTATACTCTGAAATATCGTGCAATTGTAGGATTAACAGTATATTTTCCATAATTCAACGTTTAGACTGTAAACCGAATTTACATTAATTACTGTAAATTATACTAGAAACTGTAGACTAATTGCAAATTACACTTAAAACTGTGAATTCGACCGAATTTCGCAACAATTACAAACATTAAGTTGCTTTAGATACATGATTTTAAAGACTAACCTGTATTAAGAGCCTTGCTAATACTATACATTTAACTCTATTTTCATTTTAAATCGTGTAAATTATAACATGCGAGCAAATGAAAATGAAACTAAGCTTGGTTTAGAAAAGAATAAGTTGTGTGCTCTATTACTGCACATGTTTAGTTTAAATATGATATTATTATTATAGTAGAAGTGTCAAGTTGTTTTGAGAATATAAAACGGTGAGTAAATGTATGTTTAAATTGCAATGGTGAACACTTTCAGTAGTTCTTGTAAGTTAATACGTAATTATTGATGTAGCAGATGTAACATTGCTTATGTGTTGGTCTTGATAATTTTTAAATAAAATTTTGACACGACATCGACAGTTGGTGACAGTTATGCAATTTATTAGGTTAAGTAAGTATATTTTATTCTAAAACATTAATCTAATGTGTATAATTAACACGCAGTTTAATTATAAAGCAAATAAAAAGGATATTGTGTAGAAGAACATTGTTTTATAATTAAAAAAATTGTACAATAGTATCGGCAGTTCTTTAGTAAATTTGACTGTTATTCTAGTTATTCTATTAGTCAGGTTTTATCTGTAACATATATATTATCAGAAAAGATAAAACATAAGTTTATTTCTTACATATTTGTTGTATAAAAGAATTGATGTTGCAGAATAGATGGCAACGGTCGCATTTGAGAACTAGATAACCTAAAAATATGAATTGTTAAAACGTCATAATTGTTGATAAGTAGGAAACTGTAATTTTCATATTTAAATTGTGTTGATATCCAAGGTTTTGGCGGGGATTATAACAATTTTTCATTAGAAAGACACCAGTTTAAAAAATCAGTTTGAATAAGAGTAATTACTGCTATGTGCCCATAAGAAGTGTTATACAGATTAGTGTAGCCACAAGAAGAGGAATTTGGTTAAAATACTGCAAATGCGGATGGTGTGTGCTTGAAGCATAACCAACAGGGATTGCTGACGCCGGTATGAGCAAGCAGTCGGAGATAGCAAGTGCAAAATTCATTTTGCCAAATCAGAGAAAAGGAAATTGAGCTCGAAGAAAGGAAAGTCCAGAATATAAGTGAAAATTAGACATTATATAAACAAATACAAAATCTCAGTAAAAAGCGAAAACTTAAAAGAACTAAACTGCTAATTTGAGCAACGATAAAAATATTAATAAATTTAAAGACAAGCAAATTTAGTAAAGCTAATAGTGTTCAAACAAAAAGTTTAATAAACGATATAACAATAAATATTAAGTACAGCATCATTAAAAATTAGTTTCATGTTCACATACAGTATTGATTAAATAAAATTGAATTTAATACTAAATCTTTAACTAACGATATTTTGATAATACTTTTTGAAAATACAGATTTATAATAAATAAATATCAATTGCCTCATACTAAAGTGTTATGAGTTTTTATTGTGTATGTTCTAATTAAATTCTGCACTAACCTAACGAGATTAAGAGTCGAACAGTTAATTTTGTTACAAGTTCATGCTCTACCTGTGGACAAAAACGGCAAAATTAGAATATAACGTGATAAAACCCTGAGAGTAAATAATTCATAATAATTCATGTCAAATTAAGGACTATAACAGTATATCGTTATAGTATTGACTCTACTTTGTAAGCCAATATTATAATAATAGCTACTAGACTGCTAAACTACTCCTATCCATTCACTTCAAAATACTTTAAATAAAATATTTGCCCTAATTCCAATTTATTTAATCAAATCGTTTATTTCTTTGACTAGCTCAGGTTATAACAAACATCTTATCTCAGGTGGGTACTTACGTTAGAAAAATCTATCAAATTGTTTGGTTACTGACAAGTTATTTCAGAATTATTTTAGATCTTTCAACTGTCACTGCCAAATTAGTAATATGACACTTAAGCTGAATATATATTTAATGAACACATGTCAGTTCCAACATGTTAACAAGAGTAAGTATTTAGGTATGTAACTCATTATTCAACTGTTAATATTAATTAATGTTTATTAATTACATATACCTGGTAATCTTCCCCTTCTTGAATTGATCCAATTCTCCTGCAGAACACCTCACAAATATAACCAACCTATTTTGTCACACGTATTTGCATCTTCAACCACGAACCTTACTACAATTAGAATACACGGTGTAACAATGAATTAAACACTGTTAAAGTGTCCTGCTACAATCCCAACAGCCGCCCAGCTCTCCTAGATTGTAGAACCTTTGTATTGCATACAACTGCATGGAATCCAATCCTTTAATTCCATTCCACAAACACCGACCCCAATGATGAGTTTATGACAGCAAGCTCAATTAAAATCTAATTCACAGATGTCCTCGACTTAACTGCGACTTGCATAAACTCGAACCAGCAACCCCAAGTTCAGGTTATAATTACTCCATTAATAACTTTATGACAGAATACCCATTCTAATTAGTTACAGATATCTGCATATTGACAAAAATGTCTATTACAGTTCCTCCAATCATCGCTGCTAAGACTCCTTTCACCAGTTGGAATATTCGTTATTCTTCTTCAATCACATAAATGGTCCCCTTCTTCATATTGAAGTTTGTTTCAGTTTAAAATTCACCTTTATTCCATTTATTTCAATTAATTTTGTCCTTTGCACGCTTTTATATCCATCCAATAATAAACTTTTAATTATGCAGGGTATATTTTGTTAATTTAAATCGATACAAAGTAATTATGTTCACATTTTAGAAATCAAAATAAATGCTTAATAATAGCATTCACTATACCATTCCTCAATTTTAATACAATGTTTTAATACTAACATCCTGGATTACTTTTAACTACATACAGTATATTTACTTAATTAATCTGACAAATTCCAAGTAACTTATTCAAATATTAATTCAGCTTATAACGTTCACATTATTTCTGACTAACTTATAGTTTGTTCTAATTATTTACCTTCTAATTATAAATCGCTCTCTGTTAACTTCAATAACCATTCATCTTAATCCAAAGATAATAATTTTAATTAATTTTTTAGAACATGATTTTTGTATAGCTATTCTGATTGATTTTTTTATGGATTTCACCCTTGTACTTTTAATAATTAGATAGTTTTTCTATCCAAAACTCGCTTCGTACTTCTCCCCGATCAAGAGTTTCCACAAAATATTTTAAATGGCTTCATTTTATCAGTGTAGACGAGTTTTTTACATTTTTCTTAAGCTACTGCTGCTAAAATAAAACAAGCATATTATTCCCAGTTAGAATCGCCGTTCAGAAACTGTCAGAATTATGCTCGCAAACATTTGACAAATAAAAAGCGGTTGCCATTGCCATGTCAAGCTTCTCGCTTCTTTTTCAATTTGCGAAAAAGCATTCTTGGCTACACATGTCAGAGCGATGATTCCCTCTTTTTGGGCCACAAAGACGAGCCCATCAAAACGCAACTTCTGCGAGAGCCACGAGGAGCTTAAACGGTTTAGAATAGAAACGGAATAACTCTGCAGACGCATTGATCTAAAATTTTGCGTTTCTCATGAATACTCAGCCATAAATAGACTCCGTTAAAAGGTCGCAACATATAATTTAACCGATGTTTTCCTTGCTTTGATTTATTTGGCTTTTAATTAGCGACGTCGGGGCTTAATTAACGAACTACGGAATTAAAACTTGTTCAGAGCAGGATCGGCATTAAAATTTCAGATCCAAATACGCGCTAGTTCTTGCTTAGGTCGTGTCTCTGAGTTCGCCCTGTGTTTAGTAAATTTCCATCTCCGACACAGGTGAAAGTAAATACTTTTAAATATTAATAGGGAGCTGAAGTGGAAAATGGTGTTTGGAAAATGTTAGCCGTTATTTGCATACGTAAAAGCATATTTACATACAGCCTTCCGTTCTGGTCTATATGTTTCTCCGTTTCTTTGTTTTAATTCCGACTTTTATTGCTCGGCTGCCTCCTTCCCGAGCGATATTTGCAAGAAAATTATTTTCGGGCCTCCGACTCGCGCACACGTCGCTCGGGGTAATTTTTACACGTTGAATTTAATTTACGGGAACAACTCAAACACAAACAAATTCGATACTTGAAGGGTGCGTGTTTGAAGCAATCACCAAGGTATGAATTTCAGTTGAAAACAAAATTTATTATGTCATTTTAAGGAAAGCTTACTGGTTGTTTGAATAATTTATTTAAACCTTTATGAGTCCAATACCATCGTACCTAATTGGAAATAGACAATATTGTCAAGACCTTCTCCCCGCTTAGGGAAACTAGTCTGGGTAGGTAGGACTTACGTTAATTACTAAAAATGCTTTATGCCTTGCCCAAAACAGAGAACCACTGGCGGTGGGTTAAATGAGAAGAATATTTAAAACAAAGATGGTGCAGATGCACTTATAGGCGCTAGCATCTAACCTGGATGACATCAAGCTAAAACGTAACTTGCGTGCGATGACGTTATGCACAACTTGCAATTTCTGGTGGCTTTTAACAACCCACAGCTGTGCGGAGCGGGCATTAAATAACCAAAGCATTATAAAGTGTAAAATATTTGTTGAAGCGGAACATGAGACGCTTTCCAATGGCGGTTTCTTCAAGCAGCTGGCAAAACTAATTCGTGCGGCAGGAAGCGTTGTAGACCAGCGAAATAATTCTAAGATGAATTGTCCCACGAGATTATCTCAAGAAACGTGGTACGTCAAAGGCACTCGAGAATGGCATTAGAATTAGGCACACGTTAAAGGTTTTGAAGCTTTTGGCCACGCAAAAAAGATTTGGATCAGTTAATTAATTGTACTATTAAAAGAAGAGTAAAATTGGGTAGAACAACGTTGACCGATTCTCAGATCTGCGTTGCTTTATAAATTAAGAAGTTATGGGAGTTTTGTGACTCTGAATTAGCTAGAACAACTGGTCCCGATACTCAGGTCTGCGTTTGTTTAACTTACTGAATTATTGGGGAGGTGTTGGCTATTTATCTGAAGTAAATTTATCTACAGGACGGATAATAACTTTAGACAGCGGGACGGGTTAACTAATGGTTTATTCTTCGGGAATCTGAATCGAGATTTTCTCGAATAATTCTGGTCTAATTCTGGCGGCCCAGCTAGGCCTGGAGCAGATCTCCCCCAGCTGAGAGCCGCGGGATTGGCCGGAGAACCGAAGTTCGCTTTACCGGAATAATTCTCTCCGAGTTCGGCGGAATATTTTAATTTTATATTCGTGGTTGCTCTCCCTCTCTGGCATCAAGGCGGGAGTGGAAGTACGCGACGAACGCTTTCTCTTTGTGATTGCGCATAACAGATTATTTTACAGTTTGTCGCGGGCTGAAGATTTTGTTGTTGAAAAGCGAAATTTTAAATGCTTATAATATTGTGTTATAATTAATTCGCATTTAAAATAGGAGCGAAATGTTACAGTCTGAGCTTCGGAAATAAATGTTAAAATTATTACTTATGCTTACAATTTTCTCCATGATTAAGTTTACGCCTACTCAAAATTCTCAATGGCCTTGCTCACTCTGTGCTCTATATATTATCATCCAAGTTTCGTTATCTGATCAAAGGTATAACTTTAGTTCACTTTCCTATCTTAATAATTATTGCTTTTTAGATTTTCGGTGACTTTAACTTGTTCTTATTTCTTCTCGTGTTTATTTTGTAGAGATGTTAATTATATTTCTCTGAAATTTTCCTAATTTCTTCGTATTATTATGGGTATCTCAATTTTCTCATTTCCACTCGGGTCTCAACGTTCTGGCGTTGTGTGGGCATCTGTCTACTTCTATTCAGATAATATCACCTTAGGATCGCATTTTGTTCTTGCTCTGTCTATATAATATCTAAAACTGAATCAAACAGAAAACAAACGCTCAGAATGCAACTCAAAGAACAGCCTTGAAGATGTGTAAATGGGTTGGTCATGTAGTAAGACATTAAATCAAATAAAGTGAGTATGTTAAGATGGAAATCATGCGGCAAGACGTGGAGCTAGAATAAGACAGATAAAATGCAGCCAGAATCCAGAGAAAACTGCTATGTTTAATTGGTGTCAAATATTGTAAAACAGCGAAATAATGATAAAGTATTAAAGAAATATATATTAAAAGAGTAGACAACGGTTTAAAAAGATCTAACCTATAGATTAGACAGAAAGCAAACGTTTATAATGCAACCCAAAGGCAAGCCTCGATGATGGGGAATTGGAGTAGTAGGTTATTAAGATGGAATTCATGATGAGAGACCTGCGGAACTGGAAAACTGTAGAACCCTTTGAAAACCCGAAGATTTATTTTATGGATTAGACAAAAAACAAACATTCGGGATGTAATTAAAAGCATAGTTTTGATGAACTGGGATTGGGCTGGTCATATAACAAGGCATCAGGTACAAATGGAGAGAGGATATTGAGATCCAAACCATGGGGAGAAACTCAAGGAGCTAAACGATAACAGATGAGATGATGCGATCACATAAAACAGCAGCGGGGTTTAATTGGTATCACATAGCGTAGGGCAGCAAATTATGGTGAAGCATTAGAGAAACCTACTCTAAAAGGATATACAACAACTGAAAAGAATATAAAAGATGTCTTTTAGCAATATCATTCAAAGGTCGGAAATCTATCGTACAGATCAGATAGACAAACATTCAGGATGTAATTCAAAGCATAGTCTTGATGAAGTGAGAATGGGCTGGGCATATAGCGAAACATGACGACAAATGAAATGAGAATGTTAGGATGGAAGCCATGGGGAAAGACCCGAGAAATTAGAAGACGACAAATGAAATAAAGCGATGATCTAATGAAAACAACAGGGTTTAATTGCTATCAAGTAGCACAAAACAGGGACATATGGTGAGCATTAGAAAATACTATATATATCAAAAGAAGAGCCAACGACTGAAAAAAATAAAGAACACGTTCACCTTGTAATTCAAGAAATAGTTTTTTGAAGTAGGTATAGACTGGTCGTATAATGGAGTAGGAAGACAAACGGAGTGAGTAAAAATCATGCACAAAGACTCGAGCAATTAGAAGGAAACACTTGAGATGGAACGATGATCTAAAAAAGAGTGAACTTTAAATTGGTGCCAATTAGCGCAGAGAAGGAAAATATGGTAAAGTATTGGAGAACACTATATCAAAAGGATAGACTACAATAATTGACAAAGAATAAAGAGGAGAATGTTTTCTAGGAACATCTCTGAAAGACCGAAAATCTATCCTATGGATCAAATAGAAAACAAACATTTCCTTTTTAATTAAATAACAGTTTGGATGCAGTGCAAATAGACTGGTCATACAGCAAGACATCAAGACACTTGGAGTGGTAGGATATAGTAGAAGATTGTGACCATGGGAGTCTTGGAAGACAACAGAAGCAATGGAGCGATAACCTAAAGAAAATAGCAGGGCTTATGTGGTAGCAAGCATCACAGAACAAGGAAATATGGCGAATCATTATACAGATATCAATACTCAAAATATCAATAGCAAAATTTGCAGAGAGTTATACAGAATTCTTCCTTTTTTTAGGTTACATATGTACTTTTAGCTCCTCCCGTTGGTATTTTCACCTTGACGAGTGCTATAGCCGCGTGGCTAGGCTTGCGTGCTTGCTGGAAGGTCTCAGATTAGGAGCCAGACTTATATTAGAGAAATACCTTGAACCTTCAGGTTGAGGGTTGAATCGCAGGAAGCAGAAACCCAGTATTCGGAAGCGTTTTAACAACGGATATAAGAGATCACGACACACAACAAAATCGGTTTATGAGTATAGGGATATGGAACGTGACAAGTATTAGAGGAAAATCAGAAGACATTTTCAAAGAACTGAATCAATCGAAAATAGATATCGCTGCTATTTCTGAAACAAAAAAGAAAAGAAATGGTATTGAACGAAAGGATAATTATATACGCATCTACAGCCGAGCACCAAAAGAACAGCGAGCAAAAAAGGGAATAGCTCTAATGATATCAAAAGATCTGAAGGAATGTATAACAAATTGGCAAGCAATAGCGAATGTATATAAAACTTAATAATAACCGTTTGGGACATCGGCTCACAATAATTGGTGTTTATGCACCGAATGATGACGATGTAGAAACAAAAGAACAATAGATTGAATTGTTAAATGAGACGCTGAGAGAAATATGAACTACACGATAAATTATTTTAATCGGAGATATGAATGCAAGAATAAGTAGAAGATTAAACATCACATTGTAGGCAGCCACGGAGAGGAGACACTAAACGACAATTGCCAGAGACTAATTGATATGTGTGAAGAACAGAAATTGAGAATAATGAATGTATATTACAAACATAAAGACATACACATGGAAAGAAATTGCACGGAACTGGGGGTCAATAATAGATTACCTAATTGTTAAGCAAGAAATAAGACCGAAAATACTAGATGTTAGAGCACATCGTGGGCCTGATTGCGGAAGTAATCATTATTTAGTAAAATCCAAACTTTTCTAAGCCATATATCAAAGTCACCGATCAACCGACACAAAATACGGATGAAGACAAAATAAAATACAAGAAATATAAGATTGATGGATTATTCGATGAAAGTACCGAACTCCTCTACCAGGCCAGACTTAATCACAAATTAAATGAACAAAACGAAAATCTATCTCCTTATATAAAGGAAGCTGTACACTTGGCTTCATTGCAATCGACTACACCTAATGGATGTGTAAACTTGTATTTATTGTATGAGACTCTATTGGTTATTGTCAAATTAATTCTATCTATCATACAAAAAATGTCAAAACCGTCTAGGCAAGACAAAAGATATAATCGCAAAGCTGGACGTTGATTGGTCTGCAGGGTACTTGCGCTTGATTTAAGAAAGGTTAATTAATCGCTGCTGTCCTAGTCCTTCGAATTGACCACTAATAATAATTAGATATATTAAGTGAAGCTCTATTTATGTTAGAAATAAAAAGAGTTAAAAAACAGCTACTTGCCGTTTTAGGTGTAGTCGATTTTAATGAAACTAGGTGTATACCAAACTGCCGCTGAAGCATTGGGAAAAGAAACAAAACGAAATAGGAAGCACAATTTTTGGTGGAAAGAAGATTTGAAAAGTTTAAGGAAATAAAGAGAAAAACTGCACGAGAAATGGCTACAAATTATACAAACGGATGATCATATTTAGTACAAACGTGCTGGAAAAAGTTCAAGAAAAGAGGCGTAGAAGAGAAACATCTACAATTGGAAGAAAAATTTCAAGAATTTGAAAGCTATATTGGAAGAAGAAGAGCGGAAGAGTCGTAGAAATTCATAAAAAATTAAAAATCAAACAAATAATAAGATGAACTTCGAAATAATTACAAAAGCAAAATGCAAAACATCTTCTTCTTCTTGTTCTTTCTATTAATCTGTTCGTTTAACCAATCGAATTTTTACTCTATAAACTGTTTCTCCATTGTTCCTCCGTCGTCCTATCGATCTTTTTCCATGGGGTTTACTATCTCGGGCTTTCTTCACTATTCTTCTTTTCATGCATTCTGTCAATGTGCTCGTTCCACTGATTTCTTCTATTGATGATCCAATCCGATATATTTGAAATGTCCCAAATTTCGCTTATATTTGTATTGGAGAATCTCTCCAATATTATTTTCCCCAGTATCCTTCGTGTACCTTCATTTCTGTTACTTCATCCTGTTGCTTTATTTTTCTCCTGTCTTGTCTTATTTCTGCATCATAAAATATAATGGGTTTCACTTTTGTATATTCTACATTTTGTTTCTTGCTCGATGTACTTGTTGTTCCATATAATTCCGTTTAAACAGCTTGCAACTCAATTGGCCTTCATTATCTGATAACTGGTTTCATTTTCTATTTGACGAATGCTGTTCAACAGTACTTCCAAGTATTGAATTTCCACAACTTATTCTATAATTACTTTTTCTACCTCTAATTTACATCTCACTGGATCTTTAGCGATTTTCATTGTTAAATACGTTCACTGAGCAGAGAACAGAATCAAATATATAGCAGAAACAGATAAGTGTGGCGATAGACAATGACATGCTTAAATCGGCTACACGAAGATTAAAGAACAGAAGAGCAGCTGGACCTGGAGGAATCTTACCAGAAATGATAAAATACGGCTCCGATAAACTTCATCGAATAATAAAATGTCTGTTTGAAAAATGTTTAAATGGTGAAGGTGTGCCACCGGAATGCAAAGAAAGCTGGATCACACATATGCACACAAAGTGCTCACGAGAGTTTAGACTCTAGACTTAGTAGACTTTACGGAAGAATTCTACACGAAGCCATGACTATCAACTCTATCAAACAGAGAAGCAATCAGGATTCTGAGCCGGTCGGTCAACAATAGATAATATTTTCTGTCTGGTTGAAAAACGATTAGCTACAACAAGAGAAACCCATCTTGTATTTGTAGATTTGACGACAGCGCCGTATAACACACTAATTATAAACCTTTTTAAAGTATTAGAGGAATCTCCCATCAACGCAAACACAGTATATTTCAAGGGTTGTATAGAGATACACGCGTCAAAATAAAAGTTGGAACAAAGCTAACAACTGCGATAAGGCTCCTGCATGTCGCCAATTCTTTTCAATATATATCTTCACACTGCCTTAAGGTAACGGAGAAGGAAATGTGGCGAAATTGGTATCCCAATGGGAAATAGAAAATTTTTTGCGTTACACTACGCCGACGACCAAGTGGTAGTTGCTTAAGATTTCGAAAATATTGAATGCATGATTAGAAAGCTTGGTGAAGAATACTTAAATTGAGGACTTACAATAAACCTTAAAAAGTCGGACTATATGTGCATAGGTGGCCCAAATCAAGATATCGCAATGGGAGATGGAACATTGATAAGACTCGCAACAGATGTTTATATTTACAAGCTACAACTCACAAGACCAGCCGACGCAACTAGATGATTAACAACAGAATCAACAGTGCTAGGAAATTACATTAAACCCAATCCTGTCAGAAAAACGTAAGAAATAAAAAAAAAACGATGCACATACACGAAGCTATAGTTAAAGACACACTAACATATGGATGCGAGGTCTGGCAAATAAGTAAAAACATGGAATGAAAGTTACTAGCGTAACCCAACCCAAAATCAAGAACTGAGCAAATAAGGTATGGAGAAATACGACACATAGTGAATAAAGGGGAAACAGTGATAGAGGAGATACAACGAAGGCAGGTATTTAAAATAGTGTTATCCTTGATTTAAACAAAATGTAATCAGAGTAGGCTTGGAAACAATCTAAACAATAAAGTATCGAAGACAAACTATTGGGTAAAGAAGGCCAAGCTGAAAGGTTGTTATTTTTTCTTCCCCAATAAATAATTGTAAAATTGTGAATAAATACCCTTTTCCCAATTAAGTGAGTTTAAAAACCGATTGAACGTTTTGTGGGTGTGCGATAGTAGCACCTCCACAAAAGGTTGAAAAAGTGTTTTAACGGTGCGTCGAGTGTGATCTTGGTATTCCGATGGCTGTTTTTGGACATCCGAGCAGAATAATTGGAGCCTCTGGAAGTTGGAGGTAGGCAGTGACCTTCGTAGAAAGCATTACAGCCCTGGGTGGAAGCAACGTGGACAGCTGGAAGTAGTTTTGATATCACAGGGGTCGAGCTACAGGAATCGTTCTGCGGCGGCGTTCAGATGCTGGTCAAGCATAGTAGGACTTGCTAGGAGCTCGAGTTGAGGTTTATTTCGTTACAAAGCCAATAAAAAGGTCAGAAAACTTTACCCTAAAGATTCGAATTCAGCTAATTTCTTGGTGGCGTCGGTTTTATAAGCACATCCGGTAGTAGAGTCCTTTGAGTGTGTTTTGTTTTGTGACTTGTATTTACTTACGGCATTTGTTATCACTTAGGCAAGGCTTTAATTACGTAATCACAGATAATTGTCGAGTATAACAAACTTGTTTGTTTTACGATTTGTGAGGTTGGATCGCCATTTTTCCTTTACTTAAATAATATCCTGTATGGTAGCTTACCGTTAGTTTAATCACCATTACACAAAAGGTTTACTTTTAAATTATTACAAAATAATACCACGATAATTGATTGGATGACAAATGTATTTCTTGTAATTCATGCAAATCAAAATAATACTTGCTAGGAAGTAAAGATACGACCCAAATTATATTATTAAACTGTTTTATTTAAATAAGAAGAGCCATGACAGTATATTTACTTATAGCTTAAGAATTCGAAACTTTTTCTGAAAATAATTAATAAACTTAGAAATTTATAATTTGACTCGATTAGGAAAAGTAGATTACGATAGTTTCCATTTTCCCTACAGTATGTGACACGCCGAACATGTATTTAAATATTTGTCCAAGCAGACGCTTGTAATCGACAAACTGCCGAATTAATTGGCTGTGTGATAAAAGTTAATCGCTGCAGTCTGCCTGACTTGACAACCGTTCGAGTTCCGGCGTAAAAGTGCGTCGTGAGCTTAACGAACTTCCGGCTGAAAAATTCGGCGTGTATGTACACAGCGGATCCGTGTTTTGTACACCAGATCGATACGCATTTATAAATACCGTCTCTCGCGCGATTTGCGCGAGCATAATGGAGCCGTGGATTCTGCTCTGCGACAGGATAAAAAATTGTTGCGCTCGCAGTTTCATCCGGAATTTATTTAAGTTCGTAAACATTTAAGGATGGAATTGTCGCTATGCTCATCCCTTAATCCTTTTCCGTTTGGGAAATGCCGTTGATAGCTCGTTTGACTTCAAACTCAGCTTTAAGGGTGTTTGGTAATTATTGTAAATTTGTTTCAAGTTTTAACGTTTTATTTACAGTGGTTTTTTGGGCAGTCGATGAAATATTTGAAGTACACTGAATATACATCAGGTATTGTATTCAAAAGGTTTCCTGTGAAAGCAACTTCATCATAACATGTTTTCAAAGAGACAAATATTGATAAAGGACTCATATTTGATTACTTCTTTGCCTGATGTCATGTCGCTTATACCTTAGAGAATAAAAAGTAGTACGCTATGATACACTGTCGGCCATGAATTGCATAAATGAGTACAAACTAAACTTTCGCTTTTTTTAATACTATTATTTGTTCCTCACTTGTAAACATCAATTTATCAAATCACTGTATTAATCAAGAAAGTTTATTTTAACAAGTTACTAAGTTGTAAAATCTTTACAAGTTAACTGTCAGTTTTACAAGCGTGCTCATAGGTAAATGATAGCGTACAAAGCCAGAGTTGTCTTCCTTACTATGTGTCATATTGATGAATTTACTTAGTTGTTTGTCAGTTTGACATTTTGAATAAATGGTAAATTTCTAGTTATTTACAAATGAGGAACAAATAAAATATTCAACAATACACGCAAAGTAACAGGGTTTACTGGCTCAAGACGGTGACTGGCTCGCCTGCGGCTCGCCAATCGTATCCTTCTATTCGGCAGTAAAACCATTCTTACCAAGCTAGTAATGTTAAATACTATAGGATGACTTAATTTCGGCGAAGCTTGGAAAAAGTCTCCTATCACAACATCAATACATTCAAGTACTTGTATATATTTTTTGAACGAGTTTGAAGTCTCTAATTAACATAGTAACATTAAGTTTGAAATAAAAAAATCTGTTATAATACACGCACACAACTTCCCTTTACAATGATCTTATAATTAAAATAGTAAACACAACACTTCCGGTTGTGCGATTTTCTTCAAAAGTTTGTTGTCGCATCTAGATATTACACAAAATTTTTGGGTTTTGAGATATTCTGTTCACGCAGACACAAAGATACACAGATGCATAAAAACATACACACAGACGGTATGTAAAAAACATGTTTTTTGGTTCAGGCGACTCTAAAACGTGAAGATCTGTCGAAAACTAAATTTCGAATTTTTGGGGTGAATCTAATACTTCGTTTATTATAAAAGAAAGTGAAAAGAGAGCTAATGGAATAAAGTGCAGTCCACTGGAGAGTAGAGAATCCACTATAGCAAATCTCCAGCCAATGAAAAATAGTGTGCGGTTGTCAGTATGTACCTTACCTTGTTTTTGAACCTCTGAAGATTCTTACTTGTTAAAGCACAAAACGACTATTACGACCTTAAATCCATTTGGGGTAGTCTAAGTGGGTCGTTAGAACACGTTAATCTTCAAAAAGGCAAAGTTCACTATAATCACACCTCACATGGATGTAACAGACCGTTGTCCGGATATTTCCTTGAGAAGAAGGGAGGGTTTGGATTAACACGACGTATATTAGAACGAGATGCTACCACAATAGAGGTTAATTGTAATGAAAATAAGGGGGGGGGGGGGGAATGAGCGCCACGAACTTCATTGATACAATAGGGATAAGCCTTTCAGCCGGCCCTCGTAGAAATTCGAAGTCATCAAGTGCATCATGCACATGGAAGGTAGCTCTGCAAAACTAATCCATCCATAAACAAGTTTCACATGAGCAACCAAGAGGAAAAACGACAATTCCCAATGAAATACGAGATCTACACGAGCAGCCAACCTTAACGGCTCTTCGGTATATAACCAGGAACAAAAGGCACCGACATCAGTCCTTAGAAAACTTCTGAAGAAGCTGACAGCATGAGCAGCGGAACGTCAAGTTCAAATCGACGACCACGGCATAACCCTATTATCTTTCTTCAATATATTACAAAATTCAATATATTACAAAATCCTACGCATGACTACAATACCCGAACTAAAACTAATTGGAATGCCATACTACCTATAACTTCTAAGACGACCTCGCAAAAACATGCAAGTTACTTATGCTCCAAATTATATAACTCGATCCCCATAAATATCAAACATTGTCAATCTATAAATACTTTCAAATTAAAGATAAGATTATGGATCAAAAATCAACCTTCGGTGTTTTATGATCAATTAATTACTACTACAATATGAAACTACTGTATTCATGTGTCTCGCTATATTTCACCATTTTTACTTACACGTAATATTAGTAAGAAATATTATTATTACTTATTATAAACTTGTTATCCTCTGTGCCACACACAAGCCGTCGGCTCATTTGGCCAAGAAAGTTATAATTATATTTTATTGTCCTTTTTTTGTATGAGTACAATAAATAAATAAAAATAAATAAATCTTTAAAAGTGCTCCTAATCAGTATATTGAAACAAAGTGTAAGTGAACCGTTTTTTCTTCTAACTGTAAAGATTCTATTTTGGTGTGGGTATTTTCTCTTTCATTTATGACAACGAAATCAATTAGATCAGGTACCTGTAGGTCAATAAGTAAGTTCGCCTATTGTAAGATAAATAGTTATAGTTATGACTAAAGCTGATATTATATGGCAAATGCATATTTTCTATAACTGATAAGCCGGTGAAACTTTTTGCATATGTATACTAATTATGTGAAAACAAATCGTTTAAGCCAAGTTTTATTTTGCATATTTTTCATATTTATACGTTTTTGAGCATACTTTCTGGATTTTGCATATTTGGTTATATTTAGCAATAATTTGTAATGTATTTGTAACTTTTTGAGATTTTTTTGTAAAGTTTACAATTTTATTAAATTCATTAATAACATTTTTGTGTGCGACTGAGATATATACTTTCACTTTCTGCCACTGAAGTGTAGTGCGCGTATCAAAATAAGCAGCGGAAAGGGGAAGTCCCTGTTAAAATCTTTGACTATATAAACATGATCTGCCAGCAACTCACACTTTTCCCATAGAAGCAATGTATAAGGAATCAGCCAACATAGAATCCATTTCAAGAGTCAAACTTCCGAGTGGTGGGTGAATAATAGTCTGGTGGAGAAATCTCATTTCTATGTTGGCTTGCAACGTTAATTTGGCGTTGACAATCCATGCTTATATAGTCAAAGATTAAAATGAATGAGGTCTTTGAATAAAAATTAGAGAAATAAATATACTCATACAAAATAATTAAATTTTTTACATTATTTAGAATACTTCTACGTATTTTCAAAAAAATTAGAGCATATTTTGTGCATATATTGTAACTTTGGGTGCATATAGTCAACCAAATTTATGCATATATATGCGCATATTTTCGTACATTTGAGTGCATATAATTAGCAGCTTTAGTTATGACTTCGAATTGCTCGTAGTAGATTTCGCTCCTTTGGATTAATCAGTCCTGACTCTCATGCAGTGTTTAGCATTTCATAGAATAAATATTTTGTCGAGTGATCGAGAAGGTCTTCATATTCTTCCGTATCTGAGGAGTCTCTGGGGGACAGTAAATTACTGAGTGTCATAAATGGGGTTCTATTTGTAAACGCGTAAACATCAGAGATGACTTTATGTCCTCCACTACACTTTAGTGCAGTACGTTTTAGTGTGCTCTTAATCCTGGCATCGGGTACATTAAAATATCGTATTTTTTCTCTTTGGCACTTCAACCAAAATCTTCATAATAACTTAAATATTTTGTATATTTATTTGTTAGGAACCTGATACATTAGAGGCTAGTAGACAATTAGCTCCTTTTCGCTTTTTGATGGTTTAGCACTCATACCTGGGCTTAGTTCAGATGTCCTGGTAACTTTCATTCTTTATGGCTGCTAAATTGGGGGAGGCTTTTTATTGGCGCGTGATTGTTCCGATGATTTGTCATTATTTGCAGGTTTGACTGTTCATATTTATTTGGATTGGTTGGGAAAATTGAGTTTTTGGACTACTTGTTGAGTGGGAAGGCGACCTGCATATGGCCGTTTGGTAGCTTACAAGAAAACTCTGGATTAATGAGAGTGATCTGGCTATTTATTGTTAAATTGTGCAGTTTATAATTCTAGAATACCTAGAAATCTAAGCTGCGGATGTAAATTTTCTCCGAAATCTTCGTTTTTTATTTTTTTTTATTTTATTGCCCGCTAGCATTAAATAGCTTTTTATTTTGACAATGTGTTAGAGCACGTAAAATTTTGAAACGAGTATTCATGAAAATATGTTCGCCAAATATCCTCTGCAATAAAAACAGGCCCTTTTATACGTGGAAAGTTCTTTGGCGGAAAAGCAGGGCTGAGTGCCTTTCAGCGCCACCTTTGTGAGCAATATTTACTTCGTTAGCCTAAAAATCGGATTAAGTCAACTGCCGGTAAATTTTTATCGCCCTGTCGCAGCGGAGGGTCGCCCTTTGCGAGCGCGCTGAAAAAGTGAAATGACAATTGCGCTCGCAGGGCCTTATGCATCACTTGAAAAATTAAACAATAAAACGGTGAAAAGTGAGGCATTTAACGGGATGGGAAATTGGGACAATAAACGCTTAGTCGTGCGTCTCTCCGAGGACTTTGCAGTGTTAATTGAGGATTAAAAATTAAGAGCCCCGTTTAAAAAGGGCTTCGGGCTCTCATTTGCACTTTCCTCGCTTTTATTGGCGCTGCTGCTCTTTAGACTTCGCCAGATTGTTTTCTGCCGTGTTATTCTTCGGGAGATCATTGTTGAGACTCCCTTAAATATTCAACACGCACGTGGAAACCGCCCCTTCGCACTTCATCGCGCTTAAGTAATGGCTGTAGTAATTGTTAAGTGTCGAGGGGAGTGAATAATAAAAATGCTGTTTCCGGGTCGAGTCGAAAATTTCAAGATCGACTCGTTGCAATTTCGGGAATTTTACCTTAACTTTGCTTAGTAGTTGGTTCAATAAAAGGGAAAACAGCCTTTTACTCTAAATTTCATCAGCTATCCGAAAGCTTCATTTCGGCACGGTGGAAAAGGTCAAAAGGTTAAAAACAAAATTCCGAAAGAACATTTAATAGACTCAACTACAGCGAACGCTTGGCGAGGTAGGAGGCGACGGAACATAAAAGAACTGCTAAATTAACTTTCGTTGCTACAGAAAACATTGTGACTATGGAATTAATTCCACGCTCTTTAATAATCTCCTGAAATGATATCCTTACTCCTGTTTAATCGTGTAATATAGGAAGCTAATAAAGGATTGTTTATGAACGAAGGCGTACTTTATTGTTTCGCTTCTTCACACTTGTCTGTATTTAACTGGAAATTGAAACATAAATTGGACTTATTTTAATCTAATCGGAATGATGTCGAATAAGGGTTAAATTAGAAGCAGTAAAATATTCAGTTACTTAACATATACAGACACAGCTGATGACAGCATTTTGTTATAAAATGATGACTACAAGAAACAGTTTATGTCCGTAACTGTATAAACAATTAACCGATGTTGCTTCTGAAAGCAGATTCTATTTTCATGTTGTCTGAGAATCATTTTAGAAAAAATTACTGAACAATGACACTTATTATGTCGAGGAAGAAAATTTCAGAACATTTTAAAATAATATCTCTTTCTTCTTCAATCTCACGATTAGGTGACACATCTCCAACTGGTTTTGGTAAAACTCATTTTCTTGGGTATTATCTATGAGTTAGTAACCGAAATAATACAGAATTGCTCGAAATATTTTACAAACAACCTTTAATATTCCACATCAGCAATATGCCCTTTAATTAACATTTGCAACGATACTATAAAATTTTTTGCCGTGTCAAGCAGATCTATATATGCTGTTATAACCTCAATATTTTTCAATGATAGCTTGGAATAAGAATTTAAGAAGGGATCAATTCAAAAACTAGACAAGCTGAAATGAGGTGTTTGTTTATACCTCCGCGGTTACATTAAATGTTAACAATACCACGGTCTTAATATTTGCATAATTATTTGCACTTTGTGTCCGGTTAGCAATCTCAGTGTATACATGAAACACTAAAATGTTCCAATCGTGGTTGTAAAGTGTCAATATTTGCCAAAACAGTAAACTGGTTTACCCTGAATAGCGTTCTCCGATTGAAACCAACTTCAAACAATGCACAATACACAATCTATTGACTTTAAAACACATATAAAAAACACAAGTTAAATAAAAACGTCAAAGAGGACTAGAGTTAACTAAAAAAAAAATTATGTGCGAGGTAGCTTGGGCAACTCGCATGTACTTTGTAAACGTGCCTAAACAAAGTGAAATATTTTTCAAAATAACGTTGAAATAATTGTCTTCAGAAAACGCAAATATCAAAAGGTCGTAAAGGAAGATCCTGACTTGAAGCAGGCCCTGGTCGCGTTTGCATGCAATTAAATTAATACAATTCGGGTACGTAAATGCACTCATTCAGCGCAGTTTGGCTCTGGAGTACGCCATCTAAGGCATGGCTGACGTGAGAAATTAACCACATTGGAATTCGTCGGGAAAGTCTCAGACATTCTTATCGCTGTCTATCGCCTCGACGACGACTGGTGGACGTTACGACTTACTAACGCTTCAAAGGACAGTTTTTAATGTTGCACAGTTTGCATGCTCAGCTCGTACATGGTAACTTTGCGTATACTGTAAAAGTGTGAGAGCAATTTAGATACTGCCAGGCCAATTTAAACCCCTTCTATTTTGCCCAACTTGCCCTGGGGCTAATTCGTGCGATGTACAGTAGGGTTGCAAACCAGTACAGCCCTCAACGGAAACAGGCTTTGAGTGACTTCTTCTTTGTGCAATATGCAAGGGTTGAACCTCTCCACATCTCGCGAACAGGCTCGGAGGTGTGTTCACTGCTGCACCCGCAAAATTAATTTTGCCGGGTAAATTCTCAAGTCCTTTGAAGAGCAATAATTTCACCTGGAGACGTTGTAGGGTCCCGATGTAAGTCAAACTTTTGCTTAATGTGGTGGTGATCCTAATCAAACGGCCCTTTATCCCTTGTGTGGCTTAAGATCTGGCGATAAGGCTCCTGAGTAGGTGTCCGTGTTGGTTTGTGGGTTAAGGCGACGGCATTACAGGCGTCTACTCGGAGTGGGCGAGAGTGGTGCCGTTTTAAGGTATGATTTTCTCATCGATAAAATTTACTCGATAGATAGGAGGTTCTGGATGTCTGGGAGAGGTAATTCTCGCCACCGATAAGATCGATTCGACGAAAGAGAAGAGTCAGTTTTTAGGAAGGATTTTCTTTCCTCAGGTAGCTTTTCTCTTACCTTTAGGTCGGCTTTCTATATTTTAACTTTCAAAAATTGATCGCTATAAAAGTGTACTTGAGGCCCGTCTCTAGCTACAGTGAAGACGTCGTGTATTCTTTATTAATGAGATGTCCAAATTTGAGCGCAAAGAAGTTTAATCTTAAGCACACTGATATAGGTAAAGAATACGTATAAACTTCACTATATATTCTGCACAATACAATCCTTGAACCTCCAAAGCTTAAATGAAAGAATCAATACTTTAACAAGATTTATTAACAATAATCGTTTTGGTCAACAGTCTATTCTATTTGTATTAATAGGGACAAATATTTATCTAAGCAATAGAATCGCACGGGGTATCCCACTTAAACGTACTTCAATATTACTAATAGGTTATAAACTGTTCTTAATTTTGGGTATATGCGAAATTTCAAGGGATTATCTTTACTTTACTTATCTGGTAAGTTGTTACACTTGTGGCATTGACGACCAGCCCCTGAGAAGCTCAAACAACTTGCAACCTCCGCGGCAAAAGCCGATACGGTCTCCCCAGCTGTCAGTCTGACAGCCACTAAACGCCATTGTCATTTGACTGCAAGCAATCACAATATCTCCGTAAACAACTTCTTAAGAAAAGATTTCCAAACAACTGCATTTCTTTCGCCTAATACTTGTTGCTATAATATCGAATTACGAAATAGAATCAGGTAGACACAAAAACAACTATACATACCCTGTACTTAACGTGCAACAAACTATGCAACGCTTTCCGTAGTTCAATATGACTTGGCCCGTCGGAAAGTGATACTCGCTCTCAAAATCTTCCTCAGTCACGCTTGGCCAGTATAGACATACTATCACCAAAGCACGAGAAATTACGAGATTACCACATTTTTACCGCGAAAACCTTTTGCACAGTTAAATTATGTCACCAGTTTTTGATAACAAAATCTGTTATTATTTTTCTATCCTCTTTTCTTTTTCAAAAACCCTTGCAACTCGGATATTAATTTTCGTAAGCTTTGGCTGCGTTTTTCCCACTTGATCGTTTATTCACGACTATATATAAATTAATCTATTCACATTAGTAGAATAGGCTTTTAGCACGTAACAAACGCTTGTTGGTTTGGATGTCAGTTCTGGCGGCGGCTCGCTTCAGCGAAGTTCGGAAATCCAACTGTCACAGTACCTGAAATCTTTTGCAAGTTGTTGCTGTCGGTTTGAAGATACTGTATTTTGTTATAGTAAATTTAAATTTTCTTTGTCTGGGGTTGTTCACAAACATTGGCTAAAGGAGATTCTTACAATTTCGGATTATATTACTATGAACTAAGGACCCCAACTTGCTTTACTTTAAAAGAAAAATGATTAAAACGGGTGCTCCTAAATTCACGTACTGAATAATAATGGTGCTACCTGTGCCCGATCTTAGACCTATTGAAAATACAAATATTTTAATGCAAAATGCACGAGTTTGGTGCCCTTATCTTATTTTAATTATATGCAACAGTATTCGGCTGCTCCGATGAACATAAAGCTCTGTCTCATAGGTTAGGTCGCTAATTTTTAGTAGCTCCAATTCAACTGGGATTGTTTTACTTATGAACGCATCAAAATTAAATCTGCAGTAGCTAACCTCAAAAATTTACATGAACACAAAGCAGTGTGCCCTCGTACAAATCAAAATAATTTGATTTAAATCAGTACCAAAATTTGCAAAATACCACAGGTATGCAACATTTAATCTCGCATAGCAACAGTGCTAACGGATTTTGTTCTATCGTGACGTAGAAGTGACGCCAACTATCATTTGTTTTACATCCGGACAAAGGTGAAAAATGCTGCGTCATAATGCATTTTTGAGAGAGGCTACCAAAATTTCTGGATCCTGAAATGCACTGGACAATCGTGAACTGAGACAATGCGTAGCAGAAACTCCAATCTTGCAGACCGCAGCAATATAGAAAGGCTCCTGGACGATCGAATTTGCGCAAATACCTGGTTTTGCAGAAGCCTCCGATGCTGCTCGCACCTCTTCGGACACGCTAACTCGTTTTCTTAGCTGCAAAAGGCTTGCTGACCCGGATCTCTGCCTGAAGTTCTGCGTCGAGAACCCCTATAGGCGTTGAAGGCACCAAAATTGGCTCCAACTAACTCCTGCAGGCTGTACCGACTCCAAAACGTATCCTTTACTTGGGTCGTCACTTGCCTGGTTTTTGTTGAAGACGAATATTCACCAAATACAGCACTTTAAGACTGGCAAACGGTTTTTCATTGTGCCCAACACTTTAGTGTGTAAATAAAACCAACACTTGTACTAAAGTGGATGTGTTTTATTAACAAAATCAAACTTTTAATGGGAGCTGATGTAAAGCAATGTTAAAAGCTTGGGCAACTTCAAAGCTCTCTTCTGTGGTTCTTAAACAAAAGAAATCTCGTATCTTAGCAACATATCACCATAATTGTTTAAAGGAAATAAGGTTTGATACATAAAATTAAATTACAAAATAAGGTTGTGATAACATTTATAATTCTTACAGGTTAAATAAATGTTTTTCTTAGGTTAGGATGCACTACACTTAATACTCTGCTATTCCAATGTGTTTTAACCGCACTGTTATATTCTGTAGTTTATTCTGCACTTAAAAATGTCCTTCGTTCTAAATTAAATTTTGTTTAACAGCTGTTTTTGCAATATTAAATTTCATGTGAGTTGAAATGTAATCACTGGTTTTATAAAATCACCAGTAACACTTCCTCAAATCACACGATTAGAGAACATTTTCAGCTAAAATATTTAGTTTAACTATGTGTTTCTAAGAAAACATTTTTGTCAAGACACATTAAAAAATTTTTTATTGTTAAAACTTCATGGATAAAATGTAACGTTTCGCTAAATCGAGTTAGCTTCATCAGACATATATGTTTTAAAAATGGGACAATTGTTAATCAGAATGACATGTAATCTGAGAAAGAAAAAGAATAACAGTTATTATGTGTATTATATTAGATAGGTGAAAGGATTTAATTTCCAAACTCTTTTAGATTTACCTGTTTTAATCTCATCTTGAAATTTATTTATTTATTTTTTTTCCAAATATTTGATAATGGATCTGTGTTGAATATCAGTTTAAACTTCTCTCATTAAGACATTTTTCATGTACGTTTTTTTCTAGAAAATAATTATGTAATTAATTTATTTAAATTTATTATTGTAAAATTAAAATTATAGAAATGCAGCAATTACTTACAATCTTAGTATCCAAAGTGTTTCATAATATTGAGTCCTTGTGACATTGATATGCGAAGGAATATGAATGATAAATCGTTTTAGATTTTTAATCTAGAAAAACATTTTTATATTAGTTGGGTATATTTCTTTGTAATCTTTATTTATCATTAGTTTTTTACGTTTGTTATGAGGATGGATTCAAATTTTTATTTTTGGTTAATTTGGACGTTTTTTTTAACACCTATGTTATTGGGCGTTATTTCTGGAAACGTAAGTATATTAACATAAAAACTTTTTAAAGACAGGATAAGGTTATACTTTACCATGTGTAGGTTTTTATTCTATTTTTTATTTATCTTCTCGTTTATGTTGAAAACTTGGGGTGAAATTTTATTGTGTGAGCCGATCTTGGCTGTTTCGATGGGTTGCTAGGCTACCACTGCCTTTTTTATTTGGATTGTGGCGTAGTGTAATGAGTAAAGAGCAAAAGTATATTTTGTAATATTATCTTCTTTTATAACCACGCCGCTCGTGTTGGTATTTTGGCCATAATTTTTCTTTTATGTTAGGTTATGGTTCCACTTGTTTTTGATATTTTGTTGTGAAACGTTCTATTTCAATATTATTCGTAGGTTGCTCCTTTGCAACATTTCTTGTCGGTTGCTTCTTGCAACTTTTCTAATCCCCGTACTGCATTGCTATACCCTTCAGTTACTTTGCCATTTTAGTCCTAGTTTTCTGACCACTATAATGCTCATAACTTTGTACTTGTGCAAACCATTTCGTACAATAACAAACATAATACTGCAAACGTTGATGCTACAATCGTCAGATACAATCTAACTGCATTCGCACTTCCACAATCTCGTCAAATCTGAGCTCAAGAACGTAACCCTTTTGAACTAGCTTTTCATGTTACCTTTGCCTCAAATTGTGAAACTCAGCTGCACCTATCAGTATATTTATCCCAATAAAAGTCCGCTAAGCTCCCACCAATTAAAATAATTAATTTTGCCTCGGTTTGTTTTTAATGCATTCTAGTTCAATTGGCTAGCAGAATTGTTGAGAGAACAAAACCATTGCAATATGTTGATTAACTTCCGGTGACCATTTTCAAGTCCCATGTCAAAATTCCCGCATTTCTGCCGGCAGGCGACTATATTCCAGGGTCAGTGGTACTCCACATCAAATCCGCCCTCTTCCATCTTCAAGTCTATCCTATCGTGGGCTACTTCGACCTCCAGGGCTGGAGAAAGCCCTTCCATCGTACCTCGTTGCTTAATGTTGTAGAATCGCTTGCCTTTATGTTGGTATTGTTCACCTTGTTATAGTTGCCACTTTTTTGGATAGCTTCTACGGAGCTTCTATTTCTCTCACATCTCTGCCTAGTGCTTACGCGCCTATATTATTAGAACTAATATCTGATCATAATCTGATATTTATTTTATATGTGTATGTTATCTGAGTGTTTTCCTCGGGCACTTGCGGTTCTGTCCCGAGAGGGCAGTAAACATTGCTAACATGCAGGTTAAATTGTGACCAGTTTGTAACTCGTGATGTCACCGTTAGGACAATTTTTCCTGATAGTAATGAAATTGGGTAGTAACCAGCCCCAGCTGCTGTCTTATATGTGTTCAATATAATCTTAATGCGTTTCTGGTGTGCGGCTTTAGTTTGTGCAACCCTATTTCGACTCCATTTATACGCCGACGCTGTTTCTTATCAGGTTAGAAGGTGTGCTTCATCTGGGGAGGATTTATAGTCCAGTATCACCCAGAAAATTAGTATTACATACTTTGGCCTGTAGAATAGGCCCGCGCTTCTGTCCCACTGTAGCTAGTTGTGTGCACTTTTGGATTGATTACTTGTCCTGAATGGTTTTTATTGTGTGACGATATTGTTTAAAGTCTCATAAAATGCCATTCAAGAATCTTATTAGTTTTTTGTACGGTTAATGCATTGTGTATTTTTTCTAACAATTCGATATGTCCGCAGTAATCCACAAATATACTAAAACTGCATCAATAGAGAACTTTCACGCTCAAATGCAACTACAAGCATGTAATACCTATTGTCGTTCGTCCAAGTGCGTTGTAAGGTTTATTTTTCACTGTCCAGTCGCATCCTTCTAGCCGAGCTACTTATGCCGAAAATCAAGGCAAGCCTATAAATATAATAAATGAGGCGACATAAATTTCTCTGCGTGTATGCGTTATCGAACCTGTGAAAGTAAACGAGGCTTTTAAAGGAAAATAAATTTCAAGTCATCCTTTATGCAGCTTTTAAATTATGTATATGTTCGCCAATAAGTAGATTAAATATTTAAAATGCCTCCTCGGGGATACTCCTTCGGCGAAGCCGCAACAAATTCGGCCCGGAAAAAATTCCGTTGTTGCCGCACGCTCCCGGAATGCTTTCGATAAAGTCATCGGTTGTTTTGCTAAAATTTATATCGGCGGGAGGCAGAGGTCTGAACGCGGCTCTACATCATAACCATTATTATCAAGTCAATATGCTGATATGGTCGAATACCGCCGCTACTTCCTCGAGCTATCGTTCAGAAGTATCTTGAGTGATATTGTTCTACGTCGGAGCCGGCGACGTTCGCATGCGTTGGCGGCGCATAAGCGCTAATGGAAGCGCTCGAATTATGCGGCGAGTCGCGAGCGCCGAATTGCCCCCCGGCGGGCGCCACGGGATAATGTCGAAAATAATAAGAGCAAAAGTGGCTTTATTGCACCACTCACAATTCCCAATAACTTGTGTGGAGTTAAGTAGAGAATATCAGGTACGGATAAGCCAGTGCATCATAGTAAATTATCAGACTTTTTACATAATCTTCAATAGATCCTGGTAGACGTAATACACGTAACATAACTAATAATTTTACCATAATTATGAAATTTCAAAGTTGATGTAGCGTGACCAACTAATAGATGCAATTAAGCAATCTAACGCCGTGTCACATCGCAAGCAAATAAAGCATTTCTGCATAAGGGAGTATGTTAAAATTATATATCAAAAGTGAGCTGCTACCGATTTGGTTTACCACCGACATGGATTACCGCCGAGGTGGATTTACATCTGACCGGAATTAATACCGATTTGGTCTACTGCCGTCTTTAAAGATTTTATTAAAATGTGTGGAATGCCAGCGACTTAGATTCCAACCCATGGGGATTTACATCCAACTGGAACTACTACCGAAAGACACTACTACCATCCGATTATAATCGCCGGTTTACCACCGAGTGGAACATCTCCAACTGCATTCGAGGACAGCTGCTGCAACACATATTACGTGAAGAACTATTTTTTCTGAAATTAATAGTTTGGCAGCAATTGATGTTGCTCGCCTTTGCAAGGATAAATTATGTAATTGTCTGTGTTTAGTGTATGGCGTATTTTGGAGAGATGACCCGGGCCTGTGACGCGGAAAGAATTGATAACGCGATATTTATTAGCAAATGCAACTAACGCCTACCGCTTAGGTAAGTTGTTATATTGCAATGCAAGCGGTTTGACAGTTTTCCGTTTAAGGGCTTTTTAATTGCGAATCGCAAATGCTACAGGCAACCAAAAATAATAAGAGCGAAACGGCTTTATTGCAGAACTCGCAACTCGCGCCAGCCCGTGCAGGAATCGGTGGAGTCAATTCCACCCTTCGGTTTAGTTTTAGCTGCGTCTGTATCACCGGCGAACACGAAACAAGCAGATGTGGAGACTTACGCCGCCAAATCCAGGCAGATAAAAAACTTTCCCAGATCCTGCCTTAAAACTTAGTAATCCATTGTGCTCTCTTCGACAAAGAAATCTTTATCTGGCGGTTCTTGCAGCTCAAAAACGCCACTACACTTATCAATGCTGACGCCTAATCAATTCTCGCCACTATTTCAGCTCCTTTCTTTAATTAATCGCCGGCATTTGTTTTTCGCTTTCTTTGATGCAGTTTAAATGTCCCTCTAATTAGAAGCTCTTTATTGTAGTTAATTTTACTTTAGGGTTTGCAGTTTCTTTATTATGCTTAAGCGGCTTCATCAATTAACAAATAGGGAAAACAGTGTTTCGACCATAGCTAGTCTCTGTTATTTCAACGCAAATTCACTCTACATATCGATTTCAGCGCTTGTAGATGTTCTTAAACAGTATTTTTAAAGAGATAAATCAATAGACGATGTCTCGCATATGCTTATGGTTCAGGGGTTACATTCGAATATTGACCTTCTAGCAATAAAATCTCTGTGTTTTTTAATATATTTTTTATATTTCATTATTTATACGTACTACATTTTACTAACAGTTGGCAAATGAGAATCCAGAAGATGTCTACGCCAAAATTGTGTTTATATTGCTATAGTTGTGCTCTTTGTTTATTTTATTTAATTAATTAATTGTTGATTAGAGCCACCATGCAAAATTTTGTTTGTGCTATAAAAATTTTAGGAAGATTAAAAGTGAGTTGTATTTACTTGACTTGTCAAAATAAATAGTTATATGCCCTTTATCATATTCTATTTACCTGCAAATATTGATAAATAAACGCTAGCTCATTCGTAAAGCAATCACTCCTCTTAGTTGGGTTCCTGGTTGAATGTGTAATTTGTCAAATTATTTGAATACGGATCTGTTTTCCGTCTTAGCTCTAATGCGCATAAGCAAATATTCGAAATTAGGTCAAATGCTACACCAAAATGGATCCCGCTGGCAAGTTAGCGGTCAGTGACTTAAAAACAAAGTGAAATTTATCAAAGTTTCTACCGGTAATTATTTGAATACGAGTGTTTTGGCGGAAAAAATTCTCATTTGTTTTTCCAGCACTTGATTGTCGAACCCGTCAAACTTCGCCTAACCTCACATTATGGACTCGGCCCATATTGCGAGCTGCACTTGCTTTAGCGCCACGAAAATGACTTGGATTGTCTTAAGTATTGACTCTTCTTACATACACATAAGTTTCACAGGCTTAACGTAGCTAGTTTTAGCCAACAACGGTACCTGTTCTCTACCGATCTTAAATCGGGAACTTGTAGGAGACGATGATGCAATTCTTGGGCTGCTATAGAGCTGATCCTGATGAAACTCCTGGGACACGTTCTTACAAGGCTGCTCTTTGACCTGGTATTTTCCCCTCTGGGCTGTGTTGACTCGCTTGGCTTCACTCAGAGATCAGAACTTGGGCTGCATCGGCTGCTAGGTTATCGTAACGCGGCTTCGAAGAACTTTTTATTTTTTGTGGCGAAAATCTCTGCAAATACTACCACACCACCTTGGACATGCACTCAGTAAAACTGTATACTTTTTATGCTGATAACTGTTTATTTATTATGTGAAAAATTCGTTTAAAGTGGAGCACATTTCAACACAATAATTCTTACAATTTATTCTTTTGTTCTCCTGAAAATCTGTCATAAACAATTGCAAGTGGAATATTAATAAAAAACGGATATTGACCAAGTTCAAATTGATTACTTTTAACACTAAATTTGCTTACAACTAAAACTATTTACAAAATTCTTATCTTTAATGTAATTGTTTACATTATAACTAATTAACCGTGTCTCGGCGCCACTGCACGTTTTTTTATTAATTGCTTATAATTGTTCACACGCGTCACTGCACTGATTATTTAAGTTAGAGTACTTCCTGCACCAAGACTTCCTTCGAATTCACCTGTCTACTTTTACACGCGATTTTTGGCCCATATGTTGTCTGTTTTTTCTTCGCTTTTTACCCTGTCTTGCTGATTCTTACAATTTCCGTTATATGCCTTAATGCCTGCCTTCTTAGCTGTTAGTTGCAACGTTCATTGGTTTGTCTAGCTTCTTATACCTTTCTTTGAAAACCCTGACAAAATTTCACTGTCTAACTTTACTTGAATTTTACGCTGCATTTCATTGCCTTTGCAATCCTTCTTGTAATTAATAATCCCTTTTAGTTCGGCTATTACCTTTGCACAAACCCCTTATTTTAAATTGATCTTACAGTCAACTTAGATCCCTGTGAGAATAGAGTTTTGCTTATTGCGTTCTTTATTTAATTATCTGCTATTACTGGCATCTCTTTACAACTGCATTCATCCTGTTAAATTCAAGTTTTAGCCTTGCAGTTATATAAAATACCTCACCCTGAGCTTTAGTAAAATGTCCATTAATTTGGCAATGCTATCAGAGTTGAGTTGTAGGGCCTAAGACCATTGCAATATATCTCCTCTTATCATGCAGTAGAGGAATTGTAAACCTTGTATAAATTGGATTATTTTTCACAGACATAGGAAGTAAACTAGTCTTGGTGCGGTGGTTCGTATAGCATTAAAGGTCGGGTTAATCCTCCTCACTCTGATGGGTTATTTTCAAATTTATGTCTGACTTACCCATCAAATCTCAACCTTCACCTTCTCATTGGTCGAACTGTGGCGACTTTCGCGGTCCCATTTATGCCCCTTTTCTGTTGCCAGATAGCTCAATAGCTATGTTTACCTCAGTTTGTAGGTACGGAAAGCCCTTTTTCATATTAATAAAAAATCAATATCTCATACTAAACTGTAAATGTTAAAGATTTAAAAACGTAACAAAATAAAAATCCAACTTGCTTACACGGAAATGAATAATAGATACATATTCTATAAATTAGTAATACTAACTAGCACTATAATTAACTAACAATGCAGAACACTTTTTTATTACGCCTTTATGTCGGCAGTCTACTACTTAGTTTTGTTGAACAAGCACACAGAATTATAGAAAATACCGCGCACACGCTCTTCACAAGAACCCGCATGGCTCCGAGCTCCAATAGTTGCTCGCCAATAACAGAACCCGTAATAAATCACCCACGTTAAGTGGCGATCGTTGAATTCCACTGGTGCCTAAACTTGGATCTATACCTCGCAGTTATTTGGCTTTTACCATTACGTCACTTGAGGGTACAGATGAGTTCTTTGTCGGTTTTCTGAATAGTTGAATCGCCAAGGATTTCAAAAGTTCCTGTGAGGTTAACAACCCACTATTACAATACTTTCTTGTTCTAGGACTTACTCAGAAAAATGTAGATGCACGCACTCACAACCTACTCTGAGTCACACTCTGAAAGCTAAGGCACCTGGCGTAAGGTTGTGCCTACCATAGTTCGAAGCACAATTACTGTCTGCTGACTTCTCATTATCTTTCGCGTTTCTTTAGGCCTCCTTGAGTTACCAATGGCGTCCTCTTCATTTTTTCACACTTTTATAAATATAATTATTGAAATCTACTAAAAAACAATAAAGATCATATGTACATGTACAAATCGGCTATGCACCAAGATGTTACTTAAAAAAACTCAGACGAGCAAGATCAAGTTTCCGATACATGTACTACAAAGTTTTTGTAAATGGCCGAAATGAAATCTTTAAATACTTGTGAAATATGGAAGCTTACGCTGGGATCTGTTTCTCAATCTTATGTAAGTTTTTTATTCAGTTTTATCGTTTCCCACAAGAAGAATATTCTTCCTTTTATAGTTGAGGAGCTGTTCAGGTAAATGTTATGTGCTTTGGATTTTTCTTATCATAACTTTACCTTTTCACAGATACTATCAAAACGAGGAATGCGTATCGAGGTAATACACAAAATATAAGCTGAAAACAACCGGAAATAGACACAGAAAAAATGTGAATAGCTCTTAGATAAATGATAAGTACAAGAGCCCCGAAACCTCAATGGTAGAAAAAGTAGAGATTATTTCTGAAATCTGACAAAGCTTGACTCCGATCAATCTTCAGAAAGTGAGACTATAGAAATATCACTGTTTCTTCCAAGGGTAGTCACCCGGCTAGTAACAAGTTAGAATTACATTATCCAGTGAGAACGCATGTTTCTGGATATGTTATAGCATTACAGATTACTTCAAAGTTATACATGTCTCCTATTTATAACAGTTTGACGGCCCGAGCCGTCTTGCAGTTCAAAACTTTCACACTTTTCGATTGTAGCATGTGTCTTCTGTAAGGGTTTGTCTCCATCGCTTAATCAATTCCATGCCTCCAGCTAGGAACAAGTAGTCCCCTCTTTCTGTCAAAACGTTGGTAAAAAACAAAGTTTTATCTCAGATCTTTGGTATGTATCGTTAGTATTAATTCCATTCTTATACCTAATTTCTGCAGGGGTGACCAAAGACGGTGGGTCAAATTGATTGTAATTCCTGCTCGAAATCCCAACAATTGGGACTGTTCATCAGGCTCTTTGTCAACCTCTATTAGGTTTTTCAAAAACTTTGGCATAAAGTGTGCCCGTGGTAGTGATATTTCTTAATAATTACCCCGGTCATCTTTAGCTTAAAATCTTATATATACATATATTGGCGAAATATGTGAAGTTGTCCAGGGTTTTATTGAGCTTTAGCAATTTAGATATCTTTCAAAGAGTTCATAACAATCAGCGCTTCAAGCCCATATTTTATGTGTTTAGGAGATTATTGTGGTTCTACCGTGCTTACGATTTCTTTACTTTCTTCCTATTAACCCTAACCTGATCTTCCACTTTTCTGTTCCAGTTGAATCTTCTCTATTTCCTTGAATTATGTCCTATCTTCTTGAAACAAGGTATTAAAGTTCTGCTTCCCTCGTTAATGTATTTGCTTTTGTTGATTTTGTCGCCGCAAGTTTTTAATGGTTTTTCATGCTTCCGCACTCTTAATTCCCCCTAACTATCAGTCAGTACACTCACATCTCCTTTACCATGTCAACCTTCTTCAGTTCATCGTTTTCCTTAGCTTGTAGTAATCTTAAGCGTGATATTTTTTCTTTTTACGCTCTCCCTGTCCTAACACTAAGGTTTATTTCCACTTTATTTTCCTTTAAGAGTTTAGTCGGCTGGTTCCTGTATTCTTAGTCATATCGGTTTTTTTTTCAATTTGACTTTTCATATTCTATACCCTTTAGGCAGTATCTTACCACCTTATTGTCAAATTGTGTATCCAGCTGGATTGAAAAATGCACGGAATATGCAATTCCTGTAAGCCTACCCTTTGTAGATCACGAGAAGAGTTTTGGGCAAGTCGTGACGTAACGCAAAATATTCCACTAATATCACACGAAAATTGGTAAATATGTGGCTACAAAGCTGGTAAAGATCTGACAGAACATTCAAAAACTTCACATTACGTTAGCAACAAATTATATACTCAAAACATTAAGCAGAAAAGAAAGATTTCGCACTAGAATTTTTAAAATGACCAACAGTGTCATGAGGATGTCATGGGAGTTCCGTTCCGACAGTGATATCTGCCTTTCGGCGGCTTACTTGCATTTTTGGACGTATGCTTTCCTGCAAAGTGTGGTGCAACGAATGCAGCGCACATGTGGAGGAGAAATATTGCTGCAGATGCGGGGCGTGCATTATTTTACGGGTTTCTTGAGTTAGCTACAACAGCACACTTGAAGGGCTCAAACGTGTTGACGTGAAGGCCCTCGGCAGCATTCGAGCTGCCAAGGGCTCGCTGATTCAAAATCTTTGTGCCTGAATCCCGAATTCAGTTTTCGTAGTAACGATGTCTGTTTTAGTTCTTTTTAGTTAGTTGCTCGAGACATATTGAGGAGACACTATTTGCGTTTGTAAGGGCGAGTGATCTTGTTCTTGATGTAGAGGTGGTAACCTTATTAAGTTGTTAAGCAGGGTTGTGGTTGTAAGCCCTCTTGTTGAAAGCTGCCGTTCTTTAAAGCTTTGTGCGGATTAGAAGTTGAAGGCTCAGTCGAACTCAGTTGCAAGGAAACAGTGGCCAAGTCGTTGTCGTAGTTCCTACTTCGCTCATTTCTGATTTTTGAGGATTTGATACTCACAGCCCTTTTTGGGAATTACCCCATTTGTTGTGAAAGTGAATTGTAGAAGTATCATAGTTACACCATCTTAACTAGCTCCCGACTTGACCAGCAGGTCAGCCGATAGAAGTAATTTTCATGTACGACAGACCGACGGTGCTCCCATAAGCCAGCAACAGCGCCGCTAGGATTCTAATTAAGGTATTGTGATATAGTTGGCTAGTTTTGATGCCACAGTGTACGGTGTTGCGGCCAACTAAGCAACCAGTGGCGCTTTCCGAAGGAACATTTTATAATTACGCTGCTTGTTCAACTTTTAGTCCTGTTCAAGTAACTCACGTTTAAATGTTTGGGAGTCGTTAATTCTTATCTTCTAGCAGCGTTCTGAACCCCTACCCCATATTAGATAGGTATAGGAAAAACCTTTTTCTTACTGTTCAGTTTGTGTTTATTATATGTATATCCTTATGTTAATATTCAATCTTATTAGATTTACTTGACCTTTGCTTTTCTTTTATGGCGTTTGCATGCGACATCCCATTGTGTGTTTTGTGTTTAATTTGTGTAAGGAGTACTAGCGGCTTACAAAGAATTAATTACAAAGTAGGTTTGTGGACTTCCAAGGAGCAGCTTTCAAAGATTTTTAAAAGTCTGTGGCGCCTCACCTTGCTTTTTTCAACAATTTAGTAACTAATTTAACAGAATATCGCCTTAATTCACGCTTTACCGAAACGAACCCTTCCTCTCGGCGAGTGGTTGGAAAACTTCGAGTGACAGGACTATTATGGCTTACTTAGGGTAAATTTTGTTTGTGTATCGTCAATTTGCCTTTTTGGATGTACTGATTAAAGCAGACGATTCGTGTGACCTGGTTTCATTGTCGTAAATACCGATTTAGCTGGTAACAAACTACCACCTCCTCCGTTTTAACATAATATGTATCGGATACATTTTTGTAATGTAATAGAGAATAAATTAATTCCTTAAACAGGCACTTTGTAATTTTCGAGAATAAGTGCAGCACAATTTGTAGGTTCGGCTTTGTCGAAAATTAATGATATTAGTTATAAACGACTTTTTGATGTAGAATATGCTATATTTTTCGAATATGCAACTAGTGCTCACGAAAATGTTTAGTTAAAATACATATCATAAAACATCCCTCACCCTTATGAATCTTACATTAATTTTATTCCAACACCAAAACATTGAGGGTAAAAAGTTATGTAATTTCCCCAACTTTCATTAAATTTGCTCTGTTGTAGTAGTGTTTAATTACGAGTAAATAAACAACTGTTTTGCTATAAAAATGTTTCAGAAACTTCGTCGAAATAAAATTTAAGTGTTTCATCTAGAAAATTGTAAGAGGGTGGGGGTATCTTGGAATTCGTGAAAGCGAGGCTCGAATTAACGAAGATCTTCCACACCTTATTGTATGACAAGGACAAAATAGTGTAATAATACTTCTAATCTATGATAACCAGCTCAGTACATATTGATTGTTATTTAATGTGAATTAACGAAATAATTGTGTTGGTTGCCCCGGAGTTAGTATCAATCAATAAATTGTTTTCCCCAAAAAGGAGAAGACACGCTTTTACTTCCCAAATTGAAAAAAAAACTTTCTGCAGGTAAATAAAGGTCAGAATTGGTGGATAATTTCAGAGAGTGTGGTCTTCGTGATGCACGGGAAAGACGTCCAACGATCAGTTTTCATTCGGGAGTGCTTCTTGAGAACGGGTCCATCGCCAGAGTTCACCTGCAGACCGCTTCTGGGGACCCATGTGAACGGACAGACAACCTACACAAAGGTGGTAAACCTTGTCGGAAAAGCAATGCAAGTTAGTATTCATAGAAAGCTAAGCAAATCATTTAGCTGTGAATTATTGCTCAAATACAATAAAGTATTTTTGCTAAAGTTAGGTTTAAAAAAATGCGTCCAATTTAGAATAGATAAAGTGGAGATCTGTATTATAGAAGTGCTATATTTAAAAGTAAAATTTAGATATGAGATTAAAGAATGATAATTTATGCATGACTCTACCCAATATAAGAGTCAATTGTATCTAGAACAAGTTAAGTTGAATAATTTACGGGCACAAAAAGGAGTTATCATTATAAAAGGAACTTGGCAACAGCATGGGGCTAATTATTATTATTATAAAAGCTGAAATCTTTGAGAAAAGATTATCTGAAATATTGCGTGTCTTGATATTATTGGCCTAATCTGGAAAGCTTTCCTTTAAAGCAGCAACTTACTAAATCGCCAAGTCAATTTCGGAATAAAAAATCGGTATATTATTCACTGATGCAACAGAGTTTGAATACATTAAGAACGAAACTGGGACAACTGCAGTCCATTCGTTTGATTCATGGCGGGAGCCACGACAGACGAGTCGGCGATTCAGCAAGCAGCTCTGCGGCCGCAGCAAGAACAAAGGACTGCAATAGTTCTCACACCAAATGGAAACCCAAATCCGCCAATATACGGATATTCAATTTCATACGCAGTGCAATTTAATTACTAATGTTATGCGAATGTCCAGATTGAATTCTCCTCCGCTTATTAATTATCAAATTTAATCAACCGAGTTAAACGCTGATTGAATTATCCGTACCTGCCATAAAGATTAAGGGAATTGATAATATACAAATATTTTGCCATTGTGTTCTTAAATAAAAATATGAGCATTCCCGTATTTCATGTTATAAAAGTTCATGAAAAATGTTTTGGCGTTTGTGAGAGTTTTGTGCGCAAAACTGTATTTGATCAAACTCATGTGCGTCAATAGTTTACATTCTGAATCTAGTCCATAGGTATACGCTCAAACCAAACAATTCTAAATTTTGTAAAATATCAAACACACGTGGGCTGTTGTCCTCCACTAATGCTGATTCTCAAAGTTGCTTTAAACTTTTTGTCTCTCTTCCTCGTAGTTGGTTTGAAAAGAATTTTAAGAATATTTTCAGTTTTTGAAAACAAGTAGGCCTTGGCAGGGAAGCGAAAGCTATTTTATTTTCAGGTAAACTACCTTTTTTTTGTTTATGATACGGCAAAATTTTATTAAGAAAAGTTCTTCATAATGATAAATTATGGCCCTATACAAAATTTTAGAAAGATCTGTCGAATTAGAAAAAAACATTTTTTACATAATTGTATTTTATTTTCAGGTAAACTACCCTTTTTGTTCATGATACGGCAAAATTGTATTAAGAAAAGTTGGTCAGAATAAGAAATTATGACCCTATACAAAATTTTGGAGAGATCTGTCTACTTAGATTAAACCGTCATTTTTAATAAATGGAATTTGTTTAATCTAAAAAATAACGGTTTAATCTAAGTCGACAGATCTTTCTGAAATTATGTACAGAGCTATAATTTCTTATTCGGGACAGCTTTTCTCAATAAAATTTTGCCGTATCATGAACAAAAAGGGTAGTTTATCCGAAAATAAGATACAATTATCTAAAAAATAACGGTTTTTTGTAAGTCGACAGATCTTTCTGAAATTTTGTATATAGCCATAATTTATCATTCTAAATCACTTTTCTTAATAAAATTTTGACGTATCATAGACAAAAATGGTAGTTTACCTCAAAATAAAATAGTTTTCGCTTCCCTGTTAAGGCCTACTTATTTTTCAAAAACTTAAAATATTCTTAAAATTCTTTTCAAACCAAGCAGGACCGAATCCCGGAATCTTAAAATAAAATTCAAATTTTTTTATACCATCTCACCTCTTGTAACATCAATCCTGGGACACACTGTATAGGGGAAGGTCGCCTATGATGGCACCTTTTTTCAACACCTAATATCTTTTTTGGTTCAAAGGTTTGAACCCATTCAATCATGTCAAAATATTCGTTACCGCTTAAATATTAATTATAAAACTTAAAGAAATATATAAAAATTATTTTCTTGATAAAAAATACGAAAGAAAAAATCGCCAAGTATGCCATCATAGGCAACGCAGTAAAATGCAAAAATCTGAAGGACTCATGCACGTAAAAGGAAAATTATTATTATTACAGTTTCCACATTTTTATTATTAAAAAATAAAAGCATATAAAACTGCATAAAAAAATTAAAATAATATCTTATATTCTAAGGAATATGTTAAAAACTTTTAAAAAAGTTAATAAAAACATTATCACGAAGGTTAAACTTGTTAAACTCTTTTCGAAGGAATTCCTTCTTTATTTTGAGACATATCTAAAAAAATCGTAAAGAAAAGTAGACATTGTGCCGTTATGAATATGACTCTTATGATGGCATACCCATTTATAGGTATGCCATCATAGAAAACCACAAGGTATGCCATCATAGGAAGATGTCACACTTCTGGTAAATAAATTATAAAAAATTAAGGCCACAACTTAGATTCAAAATAATCACAGCAAAATAACGTCTATATCCCATAGTTATCGGAAAAAATCTTGCATTCTAATTTAATGAACCTAACATAATAAATGTTTGATTTAAAAGTTGAATAATATTACTTCGGCACTTACTCAATTCTGTCTTATTAAATAACTTCACATAAAAACATCCGGCACTGCTGAAATTCGACCCACAACTGTCGTGCGCTCGCATAACTCCGGGGGTTGGAGCGAAAACCGATTTATTCCGAAAATACCTGAGGTATGTCATCATGGGAAGTACGCCATCAAGAGCGACCTTCCTTTATATCAAATGTGTTTCTAAACTAAAACATTATTTGTACAATTTATGGACATAATACAACAAATTGATTTCTCCGGTCTCGTGGACAGGTAACCAGTCCGGCAGCGGTGTTGAGAGAGACGATTGGTAGCATCTGAAACTAGTTTATCGATCGGCCCCCAATCGGAGCCGCGTGGCGGCGTAGGCTGAAACTGGAATATTGATCTGTAACAGCACGATTAATGTATAAATCCAATTTATGACCAGTTTAGTGTTTAAATGCTGATTTTTTAGTACAACCCCCAGGGGAAACTTAAGCCCGTTAAGCTGGTACATGTTAATGACTCAGTTTGTAATCGATTTGTGGGAGACCCGTCTGACTGGTAAATCTGCCAACGACAGCGTTCAAGCAAGTCTTTTCTTGGTTTGGGTGGCGTGTCGTATTCTGATTTGGTTTTATCAGTAGCGGCGTTACAGGGGGAAACAAATACTGGAGTCAGGTTAACCTCCGAATGACGGCCACGTGGACAAAAGTGTGCACCTAGCTGACACCGAATGCCGTGTGAACAGGGTATACAGGGAGGGAGCTCATGACAGATGATGGTCTAGCGAGCTCGGGGTTGGAAAACCACAAGATAAGATTGTATTCCCAGGCGAAGCTTGAAAAATAAGTAAAATTGAAGTAACTGCGAAAATGGAGGCTTTGGGTGCTTTACTGTGAGTGGCAGGTGCTGGACAACTTAACCGGCTCTCGAGGCTTTCGGGTCTGGATGCCGAGATCAAGTCAACTCGGAGGCTCGAACGGTGGCTGTCTCAGAGCGCCAGCTCGCTCTGCAGGTGAGCTGGAGGCATCAAGCCCCCTGGTTGGGATGCCGGGCTAAAGTTCTGTCTTATTCGCGCAACCGCTTGTATTTATACTCCTTGTTATATTCTAGACTGACTAGGAGAGCATTGTAATATGATAAGTGCGCGGGCCTACATGCGCTATTAGGATAGTTGTATTCAAATTTCTCCGTGTCATCGTAAGTCAAGGCCGAATACGGGCAGAATCGAGCGTTTTACCTTCCTTGGAATTTCATCATTGATGCTAGGCTCAGGAAAGGGGCCAACTGTAACGGAAGATTAGCTGCGTGCAATTTCATTCCTGTTAGCTTTTGTGCATTTTCTTTTTCCTTCAATTGTATTTATTGCTGTAATTCGTTTGCTTCTCGTTAACGCATTTATTAACTATTGCATATCTCGCTTCTTCACTAGCTCTAAGCTACCCCTCTCCAACTTTGAAGATGTTTTTTTGATAACTAAAATTTTCATTTTAGCAGCTGTACCTAAGAATGACAGTTGTCTTTTTTTGTTGAACGCTGGAGAGCCTCCCCTATTATTTATTATGATTTCCTCTTGCGCTAATCATTCAGCTAGACCCCATTTGTTCGCCAGTTATCATTTTATTGATTCGTACATTTACCTCTGTTTGAAATTAAAGCTTGTAAGTGGTTTTTAAGGTTTTATAAAATGTCGAGTGGTGAGAATCAATAACTCGAGACATTTAACTATTTATTTCGGCCACATATTCGCATATCTATCATAGGACACATTTTACACGGAAAGCTAACGGCTTGAGGTAACGGTTTTTGAGAGTCCTAGAGTGCAACAACAATGCTGAACATTTGTTCGTAGAACCTTAACTGAATTTTGATGTCATGATGGAAGAAAATTGCTCACATACGGTGCTTGAACCATGTATGGTATGAGTTTCGTTGCAACTCTCTGCGTTTTAAAATAGGTAGAGGTCTGCTAAGAGGTTGTTTTACTTACGAAAGTGTAGTTTTTCCGCTGTAGCTTTTGTTGGATTACCGTTATAACTGGAATAATTGTTGAGCAATCCAACATCTGGGGTCATTCGGACTGTTCGGACTGTCGTCTAAAGTGGTTTAGAGCAGTTATGGTCGAACGGGCCTCTTATATAGGACATTCATTTGAGCTGACCTATATGCTGACGCAGTGCTGTTATTTGTGTAATTCTATTTAATCATAGTACTATCGCTATATCTGGCGTTGAAAGTTCAGTTCAGCTATCGTGACGTGGAAACTAGCGCACTCCATTTCTTCTAATTATATAAATGCAGATTTTGTATTTGCATAAATTTGGGCTAGATTGTCTTTACTGGTATAAATCGAGGCTTCGCCTTTTAAGTTTTAGTTGTTTAATCAAGCTCTTTAATCTATTTAATAATTTAATTGCAAGAAGGGGATGTTATGGTAAAAAAATAGTTTATATTATTTTAAAGCTAGCTCATGTTTGAGTTGAATTAAGTCACTGATTGGCTAACGTAATTCTTACACTGATAACTATACAGTTTTGAAAGTGATAATTTCTTACTTGGTTGCTAACTCACTGTTAATATAATTTGTAATAAATATAAGGAAGTTAATCACATGCAGGCGCTCGGATGAAATAAGCCCATTGTATTTAAACTTCTAACTCCTAGAGAAATTTCAATCATACGATGTCAGTAAAACTTTGAACAACTCTAAGTAAATTGCAATACTATATTTACGTTCCGAATCCCTCAGCAGTAATTACTCCTCGATATAACATAAGAAGCCGCCCATTAAAATTGATAACCGCAATAAGTTACATATGTATTGAGATGGTCTTAAGCCCTGAGTCTCACTTCTAACAGCACAACAAAATAATGAATAATTCAGACAAGCTTAGATTGAGAAATGGCATCTAATTGCAATAAAATAAAAATTAATCAGACTTGAATTTAGGAATAATATGTGCAAAGCTATGCAAGTAATAAAGAAATTAATTCTCCTAACATAAAGAACAAGGCAGAGCTCAAATCATAGAGGTTGGATTCATGTTCTATTTAATCAATGTAAATTTTTAAGAATGAATCGATTATGAAAATAATTAGTAAATGCTGGTCGAGGGTATTTTGCAAGTCATAATTCACTAATAACAATTCTCTGTGAGCATATCATAATAAGGTAATGTGGAGGAAGGCAAAGCAGGGTGCAACGAGCACGAAGTGAGGTCAAAGCTAAAGGCAAATCATAAATAAAAAAGGAAAATGGAACAACAATATTGGAAATTTGCTGAATTTACAAACAGTTTATTGATTAGCAAGTATAACAATGAAATGGACTTTTAATTGAATTCAGAAGTGATCAAAAGAGGATGTGCGCGAAAAGAAACATGAGTCAGTGCAATAAGTGAATGAAAAGATTTTTAAAACGGTGCAACGCGAGTGATAATGTAAGACAATGTTTACAAAAATCAAAGGACAATTTAGTAAATAAGGTAGAATTGTAAAATTAGTTAGATTTTAAGAATTTATTTGCTAAAAAGGTCAATTGAACAGAGTTGATTTCCTATTTGTATTGATGTGCAATTGTTAATAACAACTAAAAATAAAATAATTTTACTGACATCCCAGTTTTATTCTCCCAGAAAAATCTAAATTTTATATAGTAAATATTAAAATACAGCTCCGAAACTTTATCAGAGTGTTCACGACATAGCAGTGTTCAAGCACAAGTGTGGGTTTTAAAATCGGCCACTACAAAATATTTCCGATCCACAACGGCTTCCGAGGGACGTTCGCCATCCTATTTTGGCCTACGTTTAACATCAAGAGGCGGTTTCCGAGGTTGCTGACTTCGTGGCTACATCGGCGGCACACCAGTCCAGCTCCTCCAAGGCCTGTACCACGGTTCCTGCTCGCTGAGAGAAGATCTGGCACATTATCACATCTCCGGACATCATCGGACAGCACCTGGAAAAATTGCAAGGTTAGTTGTGAAGCAAAATTGTACATGTACCACCGTAAAAGCTACCCGGGAGTGGAATAGCATCGCTGCTTGGCAGATTCACGGCGATTTAATAGCTTCAGTAGCTTCAAATTGAGAATTTAGAAGTCCAGAATTGAGGTTAGGATTCCTTGACGTCATTATTTCGAATCAACGAAGTGGAGGGTTTTGGCTAGAAACAAAACACGATCAACCTACGCTATAAGAAAGCGGGAAAATAAAAAACTTACCTATTTAATTTGCTCATTGAGTAGTAATTCATATCACAAACACGAAAACGATCTGCATTTGCTAGTTTTTCATAAAGACGTAAAATTATATGACAGATTAGCTCCGTTGTAGCATTTAGGTTGCTTTTGACCTACGCACCATAGGCGTGCGATCAAAATTTTAAATCTAAAATTGTGAACCCAGACCTTGAATAAGAGCTCTGTTCTGCTATGAGTTAGCCAACAATAATTCAAGTTGCAAGTAGATTACATTATAAATAGGGGCGTACGATCATTCAGGTCAAGCATATCACTAGACCGCTCCTTTTATTATCCCTGAGAACCAAAATTAGTTATCTGATTTGTGACGAACCCAGAATTAAAAATAATATGTATGGTGGCTCTAGATATTTTTATTAATAAAAGCAATTAATTAGTAGTGGGCGGCCATTACAGTATATGGACATTTACTAATTAAGTATGGTTCTGTGGTTCTGTGATATTTACATGTTGTTGTTAGTTACAAGTCGTTATACACTTAAATCGTTAGGGTTGCATACTACATCTGTTATTACCCAAATTCTATTAACTGTTTTTATATGAAAATCCTTACTTTTTGGGTTTCATTTAATTTTTGTTTTCGTGCAAGTTCCTTTGAGGTTGTCGTCTCAAGAATCCAAGGCTAAAATTCCAGATAAAACCATTTGGCGCCCCTTTGTTGTATTTCGTCACCTATTAAATTAAGGCAGACCCTACCCATTCTCCCGAGCTAGTCGATGGCATGTTTTCCGTGTGAGATCTGTTAAATGTCTCGTAACAAACTATATATTACTACTTCTACTGTCCCAGTCCACATAAATCTTACATCATTCCCTCACCGTTGATTTACTAACATCCTGTTAGCGATTGCAATGACGACATGCAGCTGTTATCCTTGAACAAATTGTCGTTTTACTGTTATGTTCGGGACATTAGCTAATATTACTTCAAAGTTATTGAGATCTGTAGTAGCTTTACAGTACCATGTGCCATCCTTTTGCTGTTTCTATTTGTTTTCATAAATCTAATCAATGTATCTACCAGTTAAACGTCTATTCTTGATCCTGATTTCCTTTATTAATCAACTAAAGGTGAAGTATGCGATGGCATCAGCTTTGTGTTCGTTTACATTGCATGAATAACCATACGTTATATTCGTGCACTCTTTGACTGTATGTCCCACTTGGCAGCACTTTAGACATTGTCCTTTTACGGTGGTCATTTCTTTATAGTATCCTGTGCAATGGTAATATTTTTGACACTTGTAGCATTTGATCGGGCTGATCAGGTCTTGAATTCTATTGTGTGGTGTATTTTTCGGCTGGTTGGTTGGTCGACATTTTAATCACCCCAGCCTCTTATGTTTCTTTCTTCAATACTCCCAATAGAGGTTCCTCTATTTGCGTTTGTTGTAACATCGCCAATATCTCTAATAGGTAGTCTATATTTTTTGTGCTAGATTCACATCGATATCTTTCACTACTTCAGTAATTACTCGTGTAGGAGCTTTTTCTTTTTCGTTTCTCATTTTTATTTTTACATTGACATCCTTGTCTTTCGTATAGTTGGAATTTTTATAACACAATTTTGTATTTCCACGTTTTCGATCATATTTTTTATAATTTATATGATAAATGTTTCGATCTATTGTTTTTATTGCAATGGTGCCTAACCTTGGTACTCTTTCTTTCTTTCTCCGTATAGTGCAGCCTTCATCCTGTACATCTTCTCTTCGGTCAGTTTCTTTCATTTCTATTTTCTTCTCTTTTCCTTTTGATCTGCTGTACATGATAACTTCTACCTCCTCATTTGGGTCAATAGCTTCTAGTATTTTGCGTATTTTGTCATTTTTGTGTATAAAGTATGACATTCTTGTTCTGCACGTTCATAACCCTCTACGGCTATATATCTTCTTGGTTTATAAATATTGCTGTGCATACAAAACAGGTACGTGTGCTTAACGTACCTGTTTTGTATGCCAATACGTTCTTTGCCCATAAATCACATAGTCGTATCCTGTGTTTTGCGCTCAGTTGTTGTTATATCACTTCACTGCATGTATTTTTCTTATTTTCTCGAAAAGCTATTTGTTTCTTTATTAGCTAAGGAATTTGAAAAAATAGTAACAAACTCATTTTTTATATCGTTAAATGCCATTTTTAATGGAAAAAGGTTGTTGTAAATCTATAACGGCTATTATAAGGCACGTTAGTAAATCTTAGCTTATTTTTGGACATTCAATTTTTTGTAACAAACCCTTATTCATTTTTCACAAACCGTTTGTGTATATGTTTTATAGTTCTAATATTGTATTCGTTTTTTTTGCCCCAGGTAGGCCAATGACCAAATTCATTCAATAAAACTTGTTTTACAGGAGGGTTATGAGCCTTCCCCTTTTTTATTTTTTTTTAAATTCGCACTCAGCCAACAGCCGTTAGGCCAATTATAGGCGTCGCTGTGCAGTTATGAAGACTTCCAACCCCACTAACGACTGTCATGATGTTGTATGACCGCCGGGACCAACTTTTTTCCATGATAACCGTACCACGAGGCGCCGAGAGATGCAGCCGTGGAACTCCCATCCAAGTTCTGACCAGAGACAGCGTTGCTTAACTCTGCTGATCGAACGTGGACGCTTGTTCAAGCTACACCACTCGGGACCCCCTCTTTTTTAATGTAGTCTGCCACGCTTTGTATTGAGCGACTGTGTTCCACTTGACACGGAATGCTGTTCGAAGTTTGTTTTGAATTTTGCTAATGGGATATATTTACTCATACTTTTATGATTCTCTATATGTCTGCGTTGAATATGGTTAAATCTCTGAAATGGTAAAAAATCTAAAATATTCATTTTTGCACTTCCGTAACTATGGTAAATTTATGTACACACGAGGTTAGTAGGTTAGGTTTTTTTTGTCATTTGACACACACTGATGCAAAACTTAACCTGCAAATCTCGAATTTGAGATATACTGACAATACACTTCAGTACTGCCAACTGATTCAGGCTATCCAGGACTTGCTGCAATTCAGTTTTTAATAAATTGTAATTGTCAGTTACCAAATTGACAGATTCCAAATTTTGGAAATGTTTGATGATAATGTTCCCAAAAGTGCAGAAAATGGCGTATATACCTCGGGAATAAAGTGCCTAAATCCCTCGCGGGAGTAAATGGTGCACTTTAGTCCCTCGTGATATAATATACTATTTTCCTAAGTTGCATAGTTTTGTACAGGCCCACTATACTGTCAAGGTGGTCTACGTCACCCATATGACGGTTATATTTGTGTAGTATATATGGAAAATCTGTCTCTACTATTTTTGACTGGTATAAACTGCCAACATTTTAGAAAACGCCAGAAATACTGCACATTACAAAGAACTTTCATTCCCATTTGTGGAGTACCGAGAGTTGGAAGAACATATTTGATGGTCTATAGACCATGTACTAAAGGAATGTTGCTAAAATTTTTATATAATCCACCAAAGAGGGGCCCAATAATCCCATTATTATTGTATCATTATTGTTTAAATGCATAAACTGAGGAATCGTTTCGTCTCTATTAGCAGTCATTTTGACCATGTTCAGTAACTGAACCAAAGATATGTCTATAGTGATATCAATACATTGCTTAATTCCTTAAGCACTGGCATTTAGTGGTTTGTTAACATCTGTTTGATTTGGGTAATAATTAGTTTCATTTACTATTCGATTCAAAATTTCATTTGTAATGAAATTGTTGAAAAATTCTTATGTACCATCTAGTTCCCAAATATTAATTGGTAACAAGGAATCTCCTCAAAACTTCTGTGGTTGCTCACTGAGATGTACCTTGTTTTCTTATAAACATATACTTACATTTCAAACGATAATGACCTTTAGTTTTTGTCATGTGTCCTTTTTTATGTTCTCTAGTACAATTCCATTGTTTGGCTGTTTATTGTCACAGATGCCAGTACTTGTACTTGGCTCAATTTTTTTTGCTGTCGATAAACTATTGTTCTCACCATCAGTAGTTTCAATTTCGTGATCGGCAGCTATATTCTCGACAGCAGTATCCGAATGCAAATCTTGTAAATAGTTTGAGTTACACTGTCATCGTCATTGAAATTGTAGCCATTCTTGCTGTACGGAAGATGTGTCAAAATGTCTTATAATTGCTTTTCAGAGATATATGAATTAGATTATTTCTTAGATGGCATCTAAAACATGTTTTCAGATTAGGACGCGTTGCTTCATGCCGTTTTGGAGGAAATAATAAAGATTTGTTTTTGCATGGCGCTGTATAACTACAAAAATTTAGTAAATAATGTAGTATCAGCTTAACTCAAGCATGAAATTTAACTGTTATTACGTAAATGCACATAATAACCTTACTAAAGCAGAATATAATTTACTCACAATCGGCTAATAATAGGTACGTTTCTAACCTTCAATACAGGAGGAAAGCGACTCATTGTTTACTTTACTTTCAATAAAATTGTCATGTTACATAGCAACAGCGTCGCAGTTTCTTTTGTTAAAGTGACTTATTAAACTGCTATAAAAATACGTATTATTTGAAAATTATCTAATTAAATAAATAATGATAAAAATCGATTGAGAGTAAAATAGTATACATACCACGGTGAAAAGTTTCATTCCTGTCTCGAAATAAAGTTGACCTCGACGCTACGCGTCTCGGTAAACTACTTAATCTCTCGACAGTAATGAAACACTTCACACCTCGGTATGTAATATACTATTTTGCTAACAAAAATTCAGCTTAGGAGACCACAAAACAGGTTGAAAACTGCACATACGCTGTAAACGACAAGTACACGTTTGACAAAAATAAACTTTCAATAGCTGTAGTGACATCTAGAAGGTAACCTTGGAATTCAAATTGATGCAACTGTGTAGTAGTCTTGGGTGGCCCGTGAGCAACAATAGTTACGAGAAACTCTCTTGAAAGTGACGTCGCGGTGATACATTGATACATGATAAAAAAATTATAAAGAGCCCATCCCGCACCAGTGTAAAAACGCTCACATCACTAGCAACCTCCCTGCTTGAGGACCAGTTTAAAACTGAAGATGAGTCACACGCGTGCCTTAAGCGATGTAGCGGATGCATGAAACAAATTATATTTATGGAATATCATGTCTGCGTTTAGATTTTCAAATTATCCCCGCTGTTATTTAACTTGTCAACAACGTACCTCCTGACGCATAAAATTCTGCCTTGGTATTTCAATTACAAATGGTGCATGGTCTCCAATTCTTGTTATATCCTATGCATTCGTGTCTACTGGCAGTAATTGTTAATTAAATGGTTTCTAATTGTTTACAGAGCTCGTCAATTGCTGTTTCATTAATACTGATACGTTTGCTTTTGCTCCTTGTTTTTTTTACTAAGCTATACATACGTATAAGTATAGTATTGAAAAGTTTTACTGTCGTAACCCGTTTTTTTCTGCTAATATTACACTTTTTTTCTATTTAGGCCGTAACTATTTCAGGTACCTACACATAATCATATTCCATTTTCATCTGCGGTCGTTGCCTATTATAAACGTCCAGCGGTGCTTTAGGCTTTTAATTAGATTTACAGTTGAAGGCAAAGGGACAATGAGAATGTTACTTAGCGAATCTACACATTCCTCGGCAATGCTGGTGAATATGGTCGGGCACTTAACGCTCGTTTTCAAGAATTTTTAGTTTATCCTTTTTATTTGAGCTTACCATCGAGAACATTCGAGGCCCCAGTCTACAGTTGTAGAAATTCCCAACAGCTTCAGGAAGCTGTATCATAGAATGGAATTATCAGTAGAAAAGCGTAAGGGTAGAGCAATTAATTAATATTTAGTTAGTTTACTCAAAGAATAATTACGAGGTTTTCATTGAGATCAGTTTACATGAATATAAAAGTGTCAATAATAGGCTTGTCGTTTTCAAATTGGAAAAAACTGTTTCTTCTCTCCTTTCATATAAATTCACTTCCAGAACATGCATATGTTACAGGCATCGAAAGCATACTATGTTCTTCACTGACCAATCTGCCATGTTATGCAATATGTAACCGGCATGATAGGTAGTATTTACATACGTGTCAGTTATACCAGGTACGCCGTAGACCAGAATGTTATTTGGCAAGTTTGCTCATGCAGAGAGCCGGCTGTCATTAGACCGTCACCACCTTTCACTTAGTTAGCAAGGGTTCGAATCCGATTTGCAGCTCCAGGTTGATGAGATTATTGAAGTGGGCTCCAAACCCAATAGTAATGTCGTTTTCGGGAGGGCGCCAGGTCTTGTAAAAATGTAGTTTGTTAAGCTGGGGCCCAAGGTAAACACCGGTGGAAGAAGGTCGTGTGTGGTTCAGCGACGGCTTGATTTTCATTAGGGGTGAAGTAATTTGTAGGACATAATACATTTTTAGTGCATGACTATAGCATGGTTAGATTAATTAGAATTTCCCTGTAGTTGTTACGTCAGTAGTCATCAAGTCACAGACGTTAGGCTTGCTCTGCGAGATACATATATTTTGGGCTAACTGATTTCTGGAAAGTGTAAACTCAAATTAACTATTATTTAATTATAGGAACAAAAGGACAGCATGTTATTTACTTCACTTATCAATATAAAAAAACGAGAGCAGATTTACTTACCCTGTCACAGATCTCGAAAATTTTCACGAAAAAATTTGGTCAAGTTGAGTAAGGACACAGGTTAAGTGTTCTCATTAAGATTACGCCAAGAGTTTTAATATATTCGGAACAAGTTCAACTAGATTTCTTGTTTCCTTAAGTAATTTTTCAGAACATGTACTGGCGAAAACGCTGAATTGCAAGTATTGAGTTCTGGTCTAATTTTTAACAAAAAATATAGTTAAAAATTATAAAAAAATCGTACCAAAGACATAAACAAACAGTTTTTGCTATGTAAAGACAAACTAATTGTATTATGGTTTCAGACTTTGATAAAATACTCTTGAATAAAAATTCAACACGTTTAATTTTTGGGAAAAGCAAGAGGTTCTGGTAGTAATGCCAACATTACAACCTTAAAAGTGTATGATAGGTTTTTATTAAAAACTGATGCAGGTAAATAACAATTAGATTTATGTAAAGTACCGACAGCAGTTTTGAAGTTGTTAAGTTTGAATAATCATTAGTTTGCTATTATTGTACGAATAAAAAAGAAATTGGAGGGGCGATGGATCGGTTGCCGCTAAAATTGAGCCAGAGTTGCTTGCCTGCAATACAACGGGGCCGTAGTTCGCAAACTAAGCAAGAGTGGTCGTTCCACGGGCTAAACAGGCGTTAATGCTACAAGCTATATAGGGTATACTCCTTTAGAGCTTCCTATGAAGAAAAGGTAGCTGTAATTCAAGAATATCTACGAGCAATAAGCGTGAAGCTACATGCGATGAACGAAAAACTTTTCGAAGCCTATGTCGGGATGCTGGAGGAATACAACGGTAGGATTGATGTACAACGCGCGGATGACACTGCTGCTATATAGGGTGTAGTGGGATATGATACAGGACGTTCCTTGAATATATCCGACCATGGGTTGATATAAAACTGTAGGGCTGCACCACATGTCTAACTGTTCCCCGTGACCTAAAATTTTCTCACGAAAAGCAACTTTACTAGACGAATTACGGGGTTCCCTCTAGTGAGTGCATTCAATAGCTAGCTGCGGCGGGAATTTCAAGAACATTACTTCAAAAGAAGGGCAACTCAGATGGTTTGGTCATGTGTGTAGAATCCCGGACGACAGACGTGCAAAAACAGTGTTCGAAACGAGAGTGCCGGAGAAAAATAAAAAAGAAGGACCAAGAACAGGATGGAATGACAAAGTGAGAGCAGAAGCAGAGAAAAAAGGAATAACATGGGATGGAATACGTAATCTAACGTATGATAGAAAACAGTGGAGACAAAAGTACACCTAAAGGTAGAAAGGCATAGGATTAAGCTTGAAGCTAAGCTAATTCAAAAGAAGAATCAAAAGCACCATAGATCTAAACTATGAAATACGAGGGAGCAGTAGTAATACACATCCTATAATAGTCGTTCAAGAATTATGACTTAGTGTTCTACACTATAGAGGAAGTGAAAGCAGTTACGTAGCGAAGAAAGATTTACAGATTTAATTATTCTTCCTTCAGAAAAGATACATAAAAAAGAAAATTTCAAGGCTAAGAGAAGTGGCGTTCAAGCCAAAATGTACATTTACCATTGATCGTTGTGATACAACAAAGACGAATCAGTACCATTTCGAAATAAAAGTAAAGCAAACTGCTCCTTTCTACATCATAATTTAAATTTTGATATTTTAACACGGTTATCTCGCTACTAATATAGTGATAAGGATATGATGTCCTTTTTAACTATGCATAAATTTACTCTGTTCCATGTACTTTCTCTCTACTTTATACTTTTTGCTACTATTTTATCCCGTTTTTACCTTGGTCTTCATTTTTTTCCTTTTTCTCTTTTTGTCACGGTAATTTAATCTCATGTTGTTTTACTTTTCTGTCGTTTTTTATCGTCTGCAGATGTCAAAACTAGCTGAACTGACTTTGATATATCTAAAACCGGTTATACTTTCTAGTTCTTCCAGTATTTCTCTAGTTTTAAGTTGTAGATCCTTGTACATTTCTCTTTTTAAATAGGCTTTACGTCTCAGAAAAAGTAGATTCTAATAGCTATTTATGCAACAAGTGCTAAAAGTTGACGTTTATGCACGAGACATGAAAATTATGAAACGAAGCCAAAGGCTGAGTTTCATAACATGTCTCAGTGGAGCCAAAGATTCGTGGATCCACCATAACAAACCAGTCATTCAAGAATTTTTTTATTCTAAAAGTAATATTTTTTGTACGTACTTTTCATAATTCTTCTCATTGTAAAGAAGTACGAATAAATGTTATTTCATGAATATGAACCGTAGGATCAGATCTGCTTGCTTTCACGGTCGCATTGGTGTTATATGGAAGCGGTTCCTCAGATTTTCGACATTTGTAGACTACAGCGGGTGTTACTGGCAAGGAGTAGGTGAAAAGATGAGGGAGCCGCATGGTTTTGGATTCAAGCTGCCTTAGCTTTGCCGGTCTCCCATAGAACGCGAGTCGAGTGTCCGGTTGCTTATGCTTGCTTACAGCTTTACCACTCTGCGCGTAATGCCTAAATATATTATACTAGAATGCCCATTCTGAAATATTTAAACTTTGTGGAAAACTTGAGCTTACAAGATGAAACTCACACAGAATATACAAAAATATTTGTATCTAAAATTTCAAATTAATTTTTCAAAGTTTGCAGTGTGTTGTCTCTTAGAGCAAAATAAAGTTTAAAATCGAATTATCTCAATTTGAACCTCGCTAAAATCTAAGTGAAAATTAATCATTTCTGTCTTTACACTAAATTTTCCATCAAACTAAAAACATGTGTAGAATGCGTTGTAGTGTAAATCATAAGTTTTCTCTGATACACAAAATATTGAATTAAATTCTGCATCACGTCCCCACTCCGCCACATGGATTTTGCATTTCAATTATCTCCATAGCTCGTTTCCTTCTTAGAACCACAAAGCTAATCTCTGTACTGTTCTTGATAACCGTACGTTTTCCGTAAAGGTTTGCGACTCATTTTCTGTTATCAAGCAAGTTCAAGCTAGTGTGTCACAAGCCAGTATTTGCTAACGTCAAAGCTCTCCTGACACTTTCCAGTCGAGATTAAACACAAACTGCAAATACTTTTCGAAGTGGAATCTTATAATAAAACCAACTAAATGTGTAACAAAGATACTCCCGTTAAAAACAATAAACAACCCTCCGATGGTGTTTGTTAACGGAAACGCTGTACATTGTACAATAGACTCCAAAACATGAATCAGTTAACTACTTGAGCACCTTGCACTAAATTAACCTGGAATAAATCATTTTTAAAGAGCTTATATAAATCATTATTTCTCTCTTCTGATGGTGTACGCGTGTATGGCGAGTATATACTAATAGCCCAGTAACTTTAGACGAAAAAGAGGTGTTATCTCTAAAAAATTAGAACCAAGCTGGATTTTTGCATACATCTTCATTTTTACGTTATAAATAACGTGTGAAAAGTCCCCATCGATATCGTGACCGCTAACAAAGTTCTACGGGGTCAAAGGTCACCAAAATTAGTTTTTCACTTATATCTCGCTTGCTATTGTTTGTACAAAAACGTTTTCTATAAAAAATAAAAAATGTAGAGCGGAAAATTCTCTACGAAAATGGCAACTTACACTTTTTACGTAGGACCGTCGGTTTTCAAGTTAGAGAGCTCACAATGCGTCAACATCAGGAAATCGCGCTGCAAATGAAGGATGCATTCGTTTCCTCACCACCTTTGAGGTAGAATGCACGGCGCGCTTTTTTTACATGGTCTCCCCCATAGGCCTAATCCATGTCTCTCTCAAAATAAAAAAATCAAACTTCCTCTTCCTCACTGTCTTTTAGAAGAAGTAGTGACTCATTATTAAAGTCATCATCAGCGATTAATGAGTCCTGTTGTGATCCTTCTCCGCTCTCGTGATCGAGGTCTATGAACATGTTGTCTATCTCATCGTCCTCTTCCAACGTATTTTCAGATTCAGATGGACTTGCGTTGAGAAGGGATTGACCATGACAGTATCCACAGACAACTGAGAATGGCAATCCAAGCTTCATGCAACCGCAGTTTGTTCCACAACCTTTTGCACAATTGCAGAAAATCATATGAAGGAGTTCATCAGACGCTGGTGGTAACAAAGTCTTTACCGGTTCTAACACATTTTGTTTCATTACCCAACCCCACTGTTCAGGATTTAATTCATTGCCCAATCAAATTTGAATTTGATAAACTCGAAGTAGATGTCGTGTGGCTTCAGTTGTTGGAGGAAGGGTTGGTAATTTAACAGATTTCTTCAACCTTGTTGATTTCGCAAAAACAAGGTAACGGAAATTATTAAATGACTGCTCTTTAAGAGGTGCTCCATATATAGCCAATAAAAACTTGATTCCACTTTGTATGATAACTTCAGGAGAACAATTCTTTTGATGAAACACTTCCGCTGAGTGCTGTAGATCTTGACGATTTAGGATCAACTTCAAACCTTTTTTTTTACCGCGATTGAAAAGCTCAGATGTTCTATCGCATCCCGTTATAGCGTGTGCAAATAAAATATCTTTGCAGTTCGTGTATCCACCGATCTTATTTGTTCGAACATTGCCTTTGCCGGTTTTAAAAAAAGAATTTGCTGATCTGTAGTAGCACGTGCAATAAGGATAACAAGCAAATCTACATCTTCTCCTACAACAACAGTTGTATTTGTACATGATGATTCAAGTGCAGTCTCTATTATGAGGACGTCGGCATCGTCCCGAGCTTGCTTAGTAGCAATGTTCGAAGCAGCAAATTTTTGTATCAACATCGAAATAAATCTATGCAGGCCCACGATTTGCTTTAAATTTTTCTTGACTCATTGGTACCGGCATCATATCACCAAAGAAAAGATCAGAAGAATCGGAAAGTGTATTGCATTGTCGAATTTGTTCAATTGCTTTGATATTCTTGGTCGAATCATCATAACCATCAAATACGACTATTATATTGGAACCGTAATGTCGTTTTAGATAATCAATATATTTATCAAAAATGGAATGGAAAACATATCTTGTTGCCAAATGACATGATGCAATAGAAAACCACCGTCTATAACATATGTATCGTTTCCAGAGTTTATTTCAATGCTGATTGGTTCAAAGCAGTTGCTATTCTTGCGAGTATAGTCTTTACGGCATTCAACATGAATAGTGACCGAATTCACGTTAATCAAAAGTTCCAAACGACTAAAGTTTGAAAACCGCGCTCCACACTCACAGTATCACCGATTGCAATCGGTCTTCCACAAATAAAACAATTGCAATAATTAAACTACACCACGTGCTACAACACAGCCGAAACACGTCTACGTCGTGTAGAATTCTTGTTTTATACTGAGGACCGTGACCGTTGTCTGAGGGACACCGAGGGGGATTATACCATCGACGAAAATCATCTGTCAGATAATAGGAGCGATTTCCTGATGTTGACGCATTGTGAGCACTCTAACTTGAAAACGGACGGTCCTGCGTAAAAAGTGCAAGTTACCATTTTTGTAGAGAATTTTCCGCTCTACATTTTTTATTCAGCAAACATTTTGTACAACTTATAGCAAGCGAGATATAAGCAAAAAACTGATTTCGGTTACCTTTGACCCCGTATAACTTTGTTAGCGGTCACGATATCGATGGGGACTTTTCACACGTTATTTATAACGTCAAAATGAAGGTGTATGCAAAAATCCAGCTTGGTCCTATTTTTTTTTGAAGTGAAACCCTAAAGTTACTGAGCTATAAGAATAACACGACAAATCGCCGGCTCTTTATTATTAACGCCGTTATGATTTCTAGAAGTGTAAACCTAATTATTGCCTGTAACGTAAGGTGCAGGCCGTCAATGAATTGGATAGAACCTTAATCTGAAAGTGCAAATGTTTGCATATGAAAATCATATCTGTAAAGACGTGTAAAAGATGTTTATTATTGGGCTTAGACAAATTTATATTCCTGAAATAGCGCATGGCTTCTTGCTTTGAAATGAAATCAAACATGAAGTAACTTAATACTGCTATATTCGACACACAAGTAATTACATGGAGGTCAGGTGAGGGCTGGTCCGTAGGAGTTCTCATTAATCAGAATTTTCCCGAACATGACGTCACTGCAAATTACACACTAACTGCCGGTCTTATAAAGGCCACTAATCTGACGTTAACTTTAATTCGCTGTTAAAATGAACAAAAGCGCATCAAAACGTCAGTGCTTATGACATTTTATTCATTAGTAAACAAATTTTTATGCGCTTTTGTTTATTTTAACAGCGAATTAAAGTTAACATTAGATTAGTGGCCTTTATAAGACCGGCAGTAAAGGAAATAAGTTTTAATAGACCCGCCAGCCACAGCTCCCAAATAGCGCAAATAGTGACTAACACACCCAAACGGGGATGATCTTAAAATATGAGTTCGTTTGTATCTTACAAATAGTGCATCATGAACTGCAGAAAAAAATTGGCGATATTGCTATATTACCTCTGACCAATCAGTTAAACGACTTTATGTCAAAATTTATTTATTAGGAATAAGGAAAAACAATAAACTTATGAAACAACGGAGCAAATAAACTATTTCTTGGCTATCTACAGACAATCTTTATGTTAGCCATAATACACAATGTGTTCAATATCCTAATTAGTAATGGGCATGGCCATGCTCTAACAACTATCACCTTTTGGATCCTTTAGACCTTTAGGGCAGTTTCTGCTTGAGGAACATTTTCCCAGGTGTAGTAAAATTTGTAGCATTCCATAGCAATTGGCTACCAAATATAACAGTTGTTATTATATATTGTCCAATGATCTATCTGCAACACTTTACACTTCAGATACATAGGCAACTCCTCTATCTCTATTTAGATTCAAGGGTAGAATTTCAAAATTATTGGTCGATGAAAAGGAATTTATTGGTTTTTGATATATTATTAATATATACTCCATCTTCCCTGGGCCGTTAAAGCGAAAGGTCGTTCTCGCTTGAGGCTCTAAGAATTTTCGAGAATTCTGCAACTTCGTGGAAAAATTAAATGTGTTTAACTTATTTCAATGTTCTTAGTTATATATGGTGGAATATATTCCAAAAGCCAATAGTATTTTTCACAATCACACTACAATAAATAACACACGTCTGCGACCAATTTTTTTTCTTTAAAATAATGGGTGATTCTTATGTATTTTGGTGCGCTGAGTTCGGAAATGCCCTCAGTTTTTTCCCAGCACGTAAGCATTTTCCGCAAAATGCATTTTTCTGCGGGATTGCCTACCTTAAAGCGTATATTTATGGATATGCCGAAAAAAGTTGTTTTTCCTATTCGGCTTCATAGTTTTATATTAGAAACTATGAAATATGATAAAAATTAGTATATTTAACAGCATTAGTCAGCGTATGAATCATGGAAACCCATTACCTTAATAGTATGCAATTAAGGTTTATCGCTTTTCTTCGGTGTTTTCAGATTCCAATGTTACTGTAATAAATGTTTTTGTTATTAAAAGTACATAAATAAATAGGAGAAATTCTTTCTGGTAATTAGCGTAATTGTGGTGAACATTATTGACAAATGAAACCTGGATTTTCCCATTGCCCTATATATACCCCTCGTAGTCCTTCAATTTGTTCATTTCAATTTAAATATTCTTAAAGTGTCTTTCAAAATGTCTTGAAGAGCTTGAGTTAATAATCCTGATAGTTTCTGTTACATTTGTGGCGAACTTGTATTAAAAAAACTATCTCGAAATATTACGGAGTTTATTAAAAAAGTGTACTTTTCCTATTTTGGTGTGAAGATCGGAGATCAAGAAAAATCTTGGGCCCCTCATGGAGTGTGTTCAGGCTGTGTTGAAGGACTTCGCATGTGGTCTAAAGGAAAGGTGAAATCTTTTCGTTTTGGGGTGCCTATGATTTGGAGAGAGCCGAGAAACCACGGCGATGACTGCTACGTTTGTTCTTGCAACATACAAGGGTACAATGCCAAAAATAAAAAAGATATATGTTACCCAAACATGCAATCTGCACTTCGGCCTGTGCCTCATGGACCCGGTATTCCAGTACCAGTGCCCCCACTCAATTTTGACGATCTGCCAGAGTCATCAGAGAGCGAGTCAGAGCAGTTGGATGATGAGTTTCAAGTCGAAGACTGTGGACCCCAACAGTTTTCACAAGAAGAATTAAACGACCTCGTCCGTGATTTAGGGCTTTCTAAAGAGTCTGCTGAATTACTGGGCTCTAGACTTCAAGAAAAGAACTTGTTGAGATCTGGAACTTCATTCTCTTGGTACAGAAGCAGAGAAAAACAATTTGAGTCAAATTTTTCTCAAGATGGCGAACTTGTATATTGTTCTGATGTTCCCAAGTTGATGTCAATGTTTAACATTCAACATGTGTCAGATGAATGGAGGCTTTTTATTGACTCGTCAAAAAGAAGTTTAAAAGCAGTTTTGCTACACAACGGCAATAAATACGCTTCTGTACCCGTGGGACACTCTGTGCATCTAAAAGAAAAGTATGACAACATGGCTTTTATCCTTGATAAATTGAAATATAAGGAGTTTGGATGGCCTATCTGTGGTGATCTCAAAGTCATCTCTATGGTGCTTGGACAACAAGGTGGCTATACGAAATTCCCCTGTTTCCTATGTGAGTGGGATAGCCGGGCAAAAGCACAGCACTGGAGCCAAAAAGTGTGGCCAACGAGAACTTTGAAGGTTGGAGATAAAAATGTTCACTTTGAGTCTTTGGTTGATCCCAAAAAAGTGCTTTTACCCCCACTTCACATCAAGCTTGGACTGATGAAGCAGTTTGTCAGGGCATTGCCAAAAGATGGCGAAACGTTCAAATACCTTGAAAAGAAATTCCCGGGACTGTCTGAGGCAAAGTTAAAGGAGGGTGTTTTTGTTGGCCCGGACATTCGGAAACTAATGAAAGACAATCAGTTTGAAAAGGTGATGAAAAAAGCTGAGAAAGAGGCGTGGATATCATTTAAAGAAGTTGTGACTAAGTTTTTGGGGAACAATAAGGACCCGGATTATGAAGAAATTGTAAATAAAATGTTGAAATGTTTTAAAACCTTGGGGTGCTCCATGAGCTTGAAACTTCACTTTTTGAACTCCCATTTGAGTTATTTCCCAGAAAACCTTGGTGCCGTAAGTGAAGAGCAGGGCGAGAGGTTCCACCAAGACATCAAAGAAATGGAACGGAGGTACCAAGGACGATGGGATGTGAATATGGTGGGAGACTACTGTTGGATGCTTCATAGAGAACTTCCAGACATCCCACACAAACGGAAAGCTCAAAACGGAGTTTTGGGGGAAAAAGATGTAGATATTATAAAGAATTATAAATCCTTATTGTATATACTACATATTATTTTTATCAAATTGTATTTAAAAATGTAAATAAACCACTAGTAATATATTTTTTTTAAATTTCAAAATGCATTTTTACCTATATGTACTGCGGGTTTTGCATAACTTTCTTTTTCATTTTGCGGAAAATCCCTACGTGCTGGAGAAAAACTGAGGTCATATTTGGACTCAGCGCACCAAAATACATACGATTCACCCATTACGGTGAAAAAAAACAAAAAATTTCAATTTGCAGGCCTGTGTAATTGTTGGAACAGCAGCCCCAATTTTGCAAGTATGTACAACTTACTATTACTATTTCCGTTCTTAACCGGTCTATTTCGATTTAAACCTTTTCGGTTTTGCTGGATATATTGCCAGTCTTAAGCAAAACGTCAAAATCGACAACCAGTTGGTTAGCTGCATGAAAACCTGGAGTGGAGTCCTTGGTGTTTTACCATAAGAAACTCTGAATCTCTTCGTTTATCCTTCTCCGTCCAAACCGTCAAACTTGTTCCAAAATCAGCGAACCCAACACGAAACGTTAAGGAGAGAAACTTCCTCGCTACTAGGGCTAGCATAACTAGTAATTGGAGTTGTGACTACGTACGAACTCCTGTCCGGGTAGCAGTGGTCGCCAATATCGATATTTTATTCGGTTTGCTCTGCCGACCTCAAGATTCCTAGGAATTGAATAAAAGAAGTTCCTGGCGTTTCAATTAGGGATGTGACTTGCCGGATTGCTGAATCATTTGTAGCCATTCCAATTCCAATCCATTCAAAAATCGAAAGCTTTAGTCATACAGGATATAGTTTCCTTTTCACACAGGATATTTTATATATTGACAGAATTGTAGTTAATATAGGTCATCCTTATGTTACTTGACAAAATGTAATTGCAAGCTGATCTGATTTTTATTTTTTCTTAGCTTCTTGACTTATCATAGCAATTAGGAAGCGCTCTGTAATTATTAACCAAACATATTCGGTCTAACTTTAATAAATAATTTCACATAATATGACATAATCATTTTAAACACATCAGCAATATCATTTGAATTTACTATCAGCAATTTTAAATAATTCAATAAATATTGCTGTTATTGCCCTGGCATCTATTATCCATCTTTTATTGTTTGACGTTATTGATGATACATAAATACTATTAATTGTCCTTCGCAATTTATTAAGTTGCTGGCCCTCACGTTTATTTCCTTTATGTTAAGCTTCAAATTACTTAATGCCAAGAACGATCTAACAGAAGACGTAAGATTGGCATAAGGGCGGTTGAAATACTTCCAGAAATGCAATTTTACGTCGCCCCTAGTCCACCGTTATGGCATAACTTTACTGTCATATTCATGTTCATTTTGTCTCTTTTGCTGTTGGGATAAGCAGCACATCGGGTTCGTTCATCCGCCGGTCTAACATCAGCGGAGGCGTCCGAAAATTTCAAATGCGATAAAACGAATCTAAGAGGTTTCTCGCAAATGCGCATGCATTGTAGCCGTGCAATGAATAATTTAGGCGAATATTGAAAACAAATATATTTAAAAATCCAAATTACCTTTGCATTGAAAACTCAGATGTTGTTACCCGAACTACAGCTTGAGAATCGCTGTCATAAGGTGTTCTTGTGTTATTTAAGAAGATGACGCAGCTTCAAATCGCCCATATGAACACGCTTTGAGATTAATGTTATAGAACCTTTGTTAGCAATTTATTTATTTTCTGGGCGATCGTCCAAATAAAAATTACAATCAGGTACAATTAGGTGCAAAATCCGGCCGCCAGCTTAGTGGTAGGAGGCGTGTAGATCTTTAAGAAGTTTAATGGTAGAACACAAAAATTTCATGCCCACTGCGCCAACAAATTTTTATAATAACGGCGAATGCACCCCGGTGTTCTAGCGAGAATTTGTAAACTCGATACCTCACATAAAATTACACTTCCTGAAAGATAGCTCCAAATACAGTAAATAACCATAACTAAACTCAACCTTGTTTACTGGCATGAAAATCATATAATTCAATCAGAATCGCATGGTTACTCTAAATTAATCAATTACATACAATGAAATAATGTTTTACAATAGAGTACGGCAATACTAAAAATTGCACATATTAAAAGGGTGGCCTAGCAGGTCACTTGGCCAGCAGATGTTCCTGGGGCTCAGTCTTGGAGGAAACTTAAACGCGGTTCCAAGCGTTTGGCCAATAAACTCGTGCGGCCATAGCTGGTGTTTTCAGCGCAATCTGCACCGCGACGGCGAGGTTGGAATGCTAAACCAGGAGACATAAACCTACAGAACTGGTCCGTTCTTGTGCTCTAAGTAGGCGCCGTCAACAAGAGAAAAGGTCCAACAAAAGTCGGCTCGCAAACGTCTGCTGCGGTCGCCGTAGCCGCGGAGAACAATCGATCATCGCGCCTGCTTCGGAGCGGCGTTTTGTTCCAAAATTTACTTGGCTCTAGCGATCGAAACCGGCGTTTAATGCCTGGCACTACTTGCTGTCAAAAGGGAAACAGGAGTCCAACGATAAAATACAGAAATACAGGAGGTCCTAGGACGTCTAGATTACTCATCCCAGATACGATCTGGGCCACATGGGATGACTCGTGGTTGCAATAAAAATCTGCACAAGGCGTAGGAATAAACTTCCTTCTCGTGAGCTCGGGGCATCAAAAACACGAAAACGCGAAGGCTTGCATTTCACCAATACACAAAACTAATCATAGCATTATAAACATCCCCAAAAGCTCCAAAATGCTAAACCACCATGCCTGCTTGAAGGCTGCAAGCGGAAAGGAATGCGCCCGAAGACCACAATCTGCGCCTAAAGATAAAAGATCATCGACGTTATCGTGGCCAGCGCGATCCAAGTCGCGTGGCGCGCGGAAAATACCATTCGAATTCTAATTTGAAAGGCGGCGTAATTGAAACGTAACACCTTCGTTTACTTCTTCTTGTTCAGCAATTCTTTTTTTCATTTTCCTCTTTCTTGGACTAGTTGCTATTTGCAATTGGACACGTCGTCAAGCAAGAAATATTGATATGGACTCAAGACGTAATACAATGGAAACCAAACCTACATCGTGGAAGCATTGGATGACAGACGTTCGATCGAAGAAACAACGCAACACATCAGGAAAATTGTTATTTTAAACTACTATCTTGTAATAACTGCATTAAGGGTATTGATTAATATAACTTTTAAATTCATAGTGGTTGTATTTCTAAAACTCAGTTCTATCTTTTATGTCATACGCCATTGCTATTGGGTTTTTCTAAATATTCTACGTGCTCTGGTGTTGATCTCCACTTTAATCTCAGGACTTGTTTTCGCGGTACTGGATTAAACCTGGTATACAAATAGCTCTGAGCCTTAATGGAACAAGCAAGCAATTTTCCGCAACCTCTAATTACCGCCAGAATATAGAAATAGAAGATTGCAAAGCTCCGGTTATTGTTCAGGCGGAGCACACAACTCAGCAGCAAAGACAAAAGACTTAAATATGATCGACGTTTAATTTGAGTTATAGTAATGGCTAAGAAAGCCCAGTTGCCAGGCGACGTTCCTTACTAATTTCCGGCACCGGAAGGCGGGTCTTCAGCCCCGTGCGACGACATCAAGGATAAATTCAAAACAGAAGCTTCGCCAAGCATTGCGCCCGATTGGGTTTATTATCACCTCGAGATATATTCATGAGCTGCCAATCCGCATTCAATTTTTTCATTCCGGTTGTCGGCGCTAATTTTATGCACAGGGATGACGTTCGGAAACGCGTATTAAATGTTAAACTGCAATTCCGGCTTCCTCGGCGAGTTTTACGGCGCAGCACTCTTAATAAGAAAGCTCGTCATAAACTCGGCAAAAGCTGTGTGTGAAGTGCCGATTCAACGGCGCTTTTTATGTGTCACTTGTCGCTTATTAAAGTTTATGTATTAATTTAACTCGGGCACGGGTTTCTTCTAGAACGAGCCTTAAGCGTACCTCCATCACACCGTTTAATTTTTGCGAGATGGATTATAATAGCTGCGAACATAAAGCCCCTATTTCAATAGGTCGCTGTATTTTCAATGGTGCTTTGCGGTTGCTGTAATATTTATTGCTGAAGATAACCCTTCCTAAGAATAAAGTAACAATATTCGATTCGCATGGAAATACTGTAAGGGCGAAACTACGACATAAAGAATTTTTTACCACTTTCCAAAATTTGAGCTTTGTAGAATTTTTTAAAGTAAGTTTAATCAATGATTAAGGCAGAACAAAAGAAGTAAACGAAATCTCTATAACACATACAAACTAATCAACTTACATTTGCCGAAATAGGCTAGCTGGGTAAAAGCTGACTCCAACTCGCACGCGCTGCTTTTATAAACTGCCTTTAATAATCTATAAATATTAAGATTCCTTCCTGGCTTATTGATTTCTAAGTCGCGTTTAAGTTTTAGATCGTGGTGTGTTACAAAACAAAATACGCGTTTTTCTAAAAATTAGAAAGCCCAACAATAAGTTGTGACCTTTTTAGGTATCTCAGAAGCCGGGGTTTGAATACTTGATTAATTAGACTGCGAATAGAATTAAGTAGGTTTATTAGCTACTATTACATGTCACAGAATGGAAAACTTAAGTAGCGCATTTACGATTAAGAAGTACACACAAGAATGTTGCTTAAATAATTACTCTACACTGGAGCCACAGGCGCTTGGTCGTCAGGCAACTCAATAGAGGTGCGCCGGTGTGGGGCTTCAATTGGCAGCGGCCTTTGGTATCGTTCAAGCTCTTATGGACCTGTAAGCTTTTAACACAGAAATTAAAAGAAAAAATCGAGGTGTTTAGGGTTTTAGGATAGTCGTAAAGTTCTGAAAGATTTTTGCTGGTGGAGTCTTCGACTGAGCTGTTCTCGGACTGGTGGAGTTTGCTTGAGGGATCAAGAGAAGTGGTGCTTCGACTAGCCAACTTCGCTGAAGAAGTGGGTCTCCAGGTCCTCTCTTATGATGGTTGTTTCGCCGGAATTAGACTTGACTTAAAAAAGTGCCTTGAATGGGCCGGGTATTGTTTTTTTATACCCGTTTCAGTCTCCTTTCGTTTCGATCACTTTCTGAGCGTTATGCACAAATCTTCTGTATATCTAAATGCTATTCTAAATTACTCAGGTGGGCAAGGTCAAGCCCGTTGCAATATAGTTGTGGGATTTTTCATATTTTAGTCTTGTTGCAATTGGAGTGATATCTTCTTATACTTTACTTCATACTATGTCTCTTTTTTGTGTTTACATAAATGATTTTGGTTCAAAAAATAAAACTTTGCAATATTAGGTACTATGACGTATGTAACAAAATTTTTGGGTATTTTTGAAGTTCAAGAAATATAATTAGACCATGCATAATCAAGTCGCCATTGGACTTTTTATAAATGCTGTCTGAAATAAAAGAGGCTGTTTCGATGTTAATTTACGGTAATTTAATAGATCTTATTAAAACAGTGTTTCAATAGCCAAATTAATACATCAAAGTATTTCGAATAAAAATTTAATTTGGATGAACTATACATACTCCAACCTTTTCCCAAAACTTTTGTTACATACGTTAATAATAACAATTACAGTACTGTGTACTCCATGTATCGTTACTAAGTATTGATTGGTGGTTGCTGTTATAGTTTTTCTATTGCTAGGGAACCAGATTATTTTCCAGCAAGACATACGTCATACGTCCGGTAAAAGATTCTCCACGGTATTCGTTTCTAAGTTTCAGCGAGTATGCTAGTATGCTATCTGCTTCGTGGACTTGCAACATTGTTGGAATTCTGAACTGCATCATTAAATAGTGAAACGGATACCTCCAATAAACGAAACATTTCGTAGAACAACGTTCTCCTATTACTAATACATCTAAATAGCCTCTTTTAACTGGACCCTACTACTCCGACACGAACAGTTCCTCAGGTTTATTTTTACTGAAAATTACCAATCTTAACCTGACATCTAACTTGCGCATACTTATTACATTATTTGTGAACGAACTGGTAAAATTTAACAACAGCACTTTCTGTTTTAAATATTTGTTCTTTTATTAGGCGCATTATCAAGGTTTTCGCAAAACTAATTTCAACGGTGTATTTCTGTACTGTAGGTATACTATAACATGCAGAACTTGTTAATTTCTGAGTTTCATAAATTTTATCTTGCATTTAAGCAGCTTAGTTTATACATTTATTGCAGTTATGTTCAACAAAATAAACTTTTCTGCATGTAATATTTTTTTGTCTTTCTTACAGTAATGAAATGCATACATTACATTTGAGCAAGACGTCTCCTGCGCCTTAATATTTAAATAATTTTTATCCCTTGGCTATCTTAGTGTACGTATGAAAACTTCAAACTTCTTAGTACTTCAGTTTGCGGCTTATGAAAGATCATTATCTGCCAAAACAGGGCGCTGATTCTCCTTTGTAGTGTTGTTGGCTGGCACTGAATTTAGATAATACAGAAAAAGCTAATTTATTATTATCGTCTATTGACTTTAAAATGCAAATACAAATAAATTAAACTACAAAGAAAACACCTACAAATACAAATCGAATAAAAGAAAACACATTTAAATCATCAAGTAATCTTTGTGTGAGATTTCTGGGCCTACTTGCATGTACATTTAAACACATATAAAACATCAATAAAAGTATCAAAATAACATGAAATAATTGTCTTTTGAAATAACACAAATGCCAAAATGTCCTAAAACGGTTCTGGCTAAACACCTACTCTGATCGCGCATGCATATATTCAAATATGGCGCGAATTACCCACCGAAGCACATTTTCGCGAACTTGCAAAACCTTATCGCATCTGAACGCAAATCGTAATAGCGTTGACTGCAAGCATTTTACCTGGGATTTGGTCCTCAGATTTGCCAGGTGCGCTCGATTTGGGCACGTGTTGGAATGCGTCATTCACCCTGCACGGTACAACGCTGACATTGGAAACCCCCCATTGATAGCTTCGACGCCGCTCGTCCAATTGACTTCCCGACTATGACAACGGCACGTTTGAGTGTGGCGTAAATTAACGCCTTCGAATGGAAGACTTTAAATGTACCCTTGTACTTACGTGTACACTGCGCAAATTGCGTTAACAGGACCCATAAACGCTTAATCGCTGCACTTTAACTTATATTTGGTACTTGTTGACCGTAGCCTACTTGACGCTTGTATTTAAGGTAGATCGCATTGGGCGAATCGGTGTACTATGCTTTGGAGGGAAACATATGCAGCTTATAGCAAAGGTTGCATGCGACTGTCACCTTTCTTGTTAAATCTGCATGAGTTGAAACTTTCCGCATCTCACGTACAGCGGGCGTTTATTGCTGCACTCGCTTATTTTACTACAAAATGCGTTCATTATTTAGGACCGTGTACATTGCAATATGTTTAAAAATACCATTTGGCTTGGACTATAACTGTAAAAATAAGCATATCCAACAAGGGACGCAGTTGTCCCGTTTCACGGACACTTAATATAACCTGCTAAGCTGTTTCTTAAGTGGTCGCCTTCAATAAACAAACAAAAGGCGTGAAACCATCAGTGTCCGCTTATTAGGGCACTGTACTAATGTTATTTTCTTCACTGTTTATTTAATCTACATATTTAGTGTTCTAATCATTTCGACACAATCTGCGACTTTTCAATTTTTTCATTTTGCGTTTTCAATTTTTGCATAATATACATTAAGCAGCTTGCTAGTCGAAACCGACAGTAGGTTTAGTGGCGTATATTTTTAGATCACAAAAAATGCACGCTGCAAGAACTCGAAGCATTCTTAGTTTTGCAATTAAAATATTTTAGTTCTATACACTGCAATATCCTGCTTACACCACGAAGCTATCGCCCTGTGAGTTTTATATCTTTAATCTCCTGGAAACGCTCTGAAGTAACGTCATTATAAGTCTGATGCAAAGGTACAGCGGCCTTTCATAAACAGTAGTTTCGACGAACTTTATAATTTGTTGAAGCAATAGGTGTCATATTTTAATGGTGCTGGAAAATCTCTTTGATGTACTTTGTTAATAAAAATTTTAGATGTGTCCAAGGTGTTTATATTAAACCAGTGTCGTATGACTTCAGGGATTCTAGTGTTTGGCTCTTGGTTTTCATAAAATTTATACCTTGCAACCTACTTTAACTATCTAAAATAGATTGTACGTTCTCTAGATTTCTTATAACTTGTTTTTTACTATTCCAGCTTTATCATCGGCTTTTTCAAATTCCGTCTTGTTGTTGTTGATTCTGCACCTTAGTTGCTACATTAAAACTGCAAGTCCATTACGATACAGTTAACCATAACGTTGAATAAGAACTCTAACTGCGGAAACGGCAAATGTTCCCCGTAGTTTCGCATTATTGTTTAATTAAAAATATTAAGATCATCCGACTTGGTTCCTTCGATACACTAGAATGTGTACATCAAGTTACAGGTTCGTAATTCTAGATTGATATGAATTAATATTAAACAAAAATAATTATACTTTGCATTCATTTGTATTCGGTCTACACTTTTGTATTATTTACTTTTTTGTATTTCAAAATTTCAGTCCGTCTAAAATATTTTGTGAAATAACAATAGCGTTACATTTCACGTCGAGTTTTATAGTACCAAAATTTATTAGCCACATAATTTTTGCCAGTTAACATCCTCGCAAAACTGAAACTGTGTAGTTTGTAGAACAGTTGAAATAGTTCTCAGGAGAGATTTAAAGGCCTGCTCCAAATGGACTAAGTGTATTACGGTTTAGGCGAATTATCTGGAACAATAAAGGGTTTAATTTTGTATTCCTCCACTATCCCCATTTACAGAACCGATGTTACTAGTAACAGATACAACGGGAACTTTAGTTTACTGAAGCAATGAATTATTTTTCACTACAGAACTGAGTGTTATTGTAATATAGCTTTTTCAAGGAATTTTTTGAAATTTGAAATAGCAATTAGCTCTGGTTCTACTTCAAAACTGTTCAGATTTGTTTCAAGAGGTGGATAATTTACCCAGTTGTTTATTTTGAACAACACAAGGTTTTCCATCGCTACGTCCATCATTTTTGCTTATCGAAAACATATTTGTTTCTTGGATTATTACACACGACTGTCACATGACTGATATCATCCAATGAGAACCATACATTTTTTTGAAAATCGACCAATCCCAAACTGATTACCTGCTAAGGTCTCTAGGGATGATTATCAACCCCGTAGATAGTGTCATAATTAGAAAAAGAAATGTAAGAAACAAGCAATTAAGAGCTTTTTGACATTATTAGATCAAATTTAAATCATAATTCGTATACAGGTTTTGTGTAATAATCTTCAAAATATAAACGCCGGCGACACACTTACATATAATTTTCCTCGTGCCAAGAGTCATCGTGCTGGTTGCTCTTAGAAAACTGCCCTCGGGACAGTTTTCATTGCAACCACCACTGAACCCTTGGCGTGTGCAAAATTATCGGTAAGTATATCCGGCCCTTGTTATATTACTATTGAAGTTAGCTGTCGAACCGCACCAGAAGAAACCGTGCCTTTTACATAATGCATGTACTAGATCATTAACAAGAACTACGAGTATTTTTCGAACAGAAGCATCCTGTCCAAAGTTTGACTTGTGCTAAGAAAGTAAATATCCCGCATTTGTATTTGGACAATAGTTGCTACTGTCTTCTGTGCGAAATGATCACTTTTTTCACGTAGAATGGCTGCCAGAAAAATTAAAAACTTTTAATTATCGCTCGTTATCTGATATCCTATTGTAGTCGAACTGCACATTTTTAAATTACGCCAACGTTAAGATAATCTGAGGCATTTCTTCTGATACTTTCATCAGATTCTAGGCTGCACCTGCATTTGAGCAACCAGTTTTTCACCCTGCTCAAACTATTGGCTGTAACAGCTTTCTCTCTTCCACTAAGACCGACGAATTTGTGGAGTCGCTGACGTTTACACACGCCCCGGAGACGTTACTTTGAAATGCGAGCAGTTAACTAGAAGTTATTATATATTTGTTCCTTATTACATTTTGTATGAATTGTATATTTACCATCCGAGTTGCCTTTAAAATTAGTACGAAACTGAGAATTGGGTGCGCATAAGAGTTAGTGATTTAGGTTTTCTACTGCATTGCTGTGTTTATTTAGGTTCCTTATTGCCGTGGTACGAACTTTCAAATCGGTTTTATATTGTAACAGTTATATCACTTGTACTATATAAAATTTGATATTGAAGATTTGAAAAAATTAAAGACCTGCCATTTCGTTAAAATGATAAAAAAGCTACACAAACAACCGGTGACTATACGAAAAAATGAAAATGTAAAGAAGGCGGCCCTGCGCCAGTATAATTAAAGGTATTAATAAGATCGTTAGCAGTTATCAACTCAGATTTGCGTAGCAGTGTAACTTACTGCCAGGCATTTCAGCAGGCCCAACATGTTGTCTTTGAACACAGCATTAATCTTGCAACTCTTTGTACCAAGTTCTATCGCTTAAAGTAATTGGTTTTGTGCGTTCCTCACACACTCTTCGTTATAATGTGCTAAAGACATGCTCCATTAACCGCCTTTAATAAGCCTCGATGAAGACAGAGTTTCATTTCGTGGACTTAATTCTCGAGCAAGTTCACGAGGACATATTGGAATACAGGCGACAGATTAGGCCGGTTAGATACTGACGAGTGGAGCAACGCAGCCGGAAAATTTTCTGGAATTTGTTGTTGAAGGGTTTTGCTGCTTCTGGAATTAATTATTGAATGAATTTGGCTAAATATTAAGCCGTCAGTATCTTAGGTTTCAAAAGAATATCACAGTTCACTAAAACTTGTATTTGCATACGTTTTGAACATTGACGAAGAATTTAGTTTTGAGGTAATGTATTATGACTATACGACTCAAGATTTCAATGCTCGAACACTTCAAAAAATTATAACAAACTAAATTGCAGGATCTAGTAATAATATCGGAGATATTTGTGCAGCCGTCCTAGTGTACGCCTATTCTGTTATTGCGACTTTCTCTAACAAATATTATTCGATAAACTACTAATTCCGCAAAACTCCTCAGCAAGAGTTAATATAGGATATAAATAATTTTCTTTGAAAGAAGGTGGTTTCAAAGACAATAGGAAAGCACAGAAAGAATTACTACTGGAATTGAAATAGACCATTCTAATGACAAAAGTTGTTCTCTGCCGAAGTAAGAATCTGTTAACCCCGAACGTCCACTCAATAACAAACAAATAGTTATACGTAAAGGTTAACTGGGTAGAGAGAATAATTAATGCGAAGTAGGGTTGATAAGGTCTTAAGTTGTGAAGAGAGAACAATATTTACAAACATTGTTTATTTGTAGAACAATTTACCCGGTTAGTTCTTATGATAGTACTAGCAAATATATATTATTATGATACACGAAGTGGTATGATCAATCATAACAAAGATATATTTAAAACTAATAAATTTGGAAGATTACTATAATTAAATCTTGATGGGTGTTAATTTTTAAATATTAATAATGAAATTAATTGAGACAATGAGAGAGGTAATTTGATAGTAAGATATTAATTGAATATACAAATTTGATGGTTACAGTGAATGTTAATAAATAACAAGCCAAGGTTACAATTGACAAATGTATTTGTTATAATAATCAGAATGAATATCCTGTAATAATATTATATTTAAAATTGAAAAGAGTGTCATAAGAATAGTATCTAATAGGAATGATTTTTTTTAAAGTTAGTTACATAAATAAACTTATCGAAAAATGTACAATTAATCTTGCAATGTTATAATTTTGAACACATAAAACTAGAAATTTATGCATTATTTGTATAGTTGTTTGGTTATATACAAATAGTAATGCTGTTAACAAATCTACGAGGTACAACAAAATGAAAGTGAAATATTAATGTTATTGGGACTGGACAATCTGCGAAGAGATTATCGAACACAGTGTATTACATAGAAGGAACCAGAGAACTACTGAATTGGAGAAGATTGGATTTATTGGTGAACGTGACACATAATTAAATATTTATTATTGGCATTGGTGATTGCATGGAAGTAAGATCATTCACCTAGAAGGAGGTTAGTAGGAGTGCTAACAGAATTGGACTGCTTCTGAGGGGATGGCTGAGTGCAGAGGACTATCTAAGGAATAAACAAGATAAGATCAGATTCATTTATAAAGCTGAAACTTACCAGGATTCTATTGAAGTTGAAGTTAACGTTTGATGAGGGGATTGAGGCCGGATTCAGTGGATTCTTGGAATTGGTTGACAGAAACAGTTTGCAGGTATCACACAAGGTGAGCATCGGGATCTCTTGAGAGAGGGAGCAGTGGTGTTTGGATATTTGCAGAGTGAGCTTTAGAAGTCATTAGGTTTGTGTTAGTAATTAATATCAAAACATTTTAAATAACGAGCACTAGGGAAAAAGTAAAATACAAAACAGTAATTGTTTTAACGAATTAATTAATAATTATCTCAATGTAAAAAATAGATTTGTCAATACTTGGTTTGAGAAGGTATGGAAATCAGTTTGACAGCAAGTGTCATTAAATATAATTTGAAATTCAACTAATAGAGATCTAGATTTGGCGAACCACCCTGAAATAAGAGTACTTGATTTGAAAGCAATTATAATTTTACTATGTATTAATAAAGGGCAAACATAAAGTAGAATATTGAATACAAAAGTTATATGACTATTTCAAATATATGAGATAATTCCAAAATATAACATAAGGTCACATAACGTGGTGCTTTTGTAATACATAATTAATAACTATGCAGGCGAAGAGGAGCTAGCATATCTTTAACAATATGTATATATACCTTTAGTAACATGTTAAGAGTAACTCAAGAAGTTCTTTGGCGTCATATAACGCTCATTTCAATATTGGAAACCACCTACCTTCAATATAATTTACCACTCCTTCACATGCGACCCTTTAGCTTAAGTGTTAGAAAAAGTATTAGAACTTTATTGATTCGTTAAACTGGTACCCATTGACTGCTCCTTTTGTAAACTGCCTATTCATCCATACAGAAAACCTTTTTCTATGTTTTTCGTGGCTAAGCTACTTGTATTCATGTTCCTATTATGTTTTTTACGTCATCAATCCATGTTGTAAATGTTTTTGATCTATTCATTCATGCTTCGCGTCTGAGTTGTCAATCTACGATTTTTGGCTTATCTCCCGTCTACCATTCTACAGCATTGTGTTCCGTATATTTGTAGATTAGTCATATTTGTAGATTAGTCAGTTCATTATGTAGTATCTGCGATCCATAGGTTAAAACTAGTAAAATACACTGATACACTGCGTTTAAGGGAGATTCGTAAATCGAGTTTGAATATACATCATACTACACCAATAGTACTACACCAATAGCAGTAACCACGCTATGCATAATTTTTTATATATCGTATAGATGTATTTATATGTTCGTCTTCCCATTTCGTATTTCACATATCTGTAGAAATAGCATCTTCTATACTATCCACTGAAGTGCTAGTCCTTAAAACGAATTTTCTTGTGTTGTGAATTATACAAACAATATTTTTTATGCCTATTCAAAGACATATGGTTGCAATTGAGTAATCATTGTTAAATGCCTCATCTACTATATCAGCTTACAACCTTATATTCTCCTACTCATTATTTATATTTATATGATACAATCAAGTTATTTAAAGAAGTATTCCAACAGAATACTCACTAATGCATATTCTCTCACACCTTGCAACCGAAAGCCACTTTGGGCCTTCAAGGGCCCAAAACTTCCATCAGACCCCATCACCTTTGCTTAATTCTGGTAGGCAAGAAACCGCAGTCCAGAACCCGCGAAAAACCAGTATCCAGTAACTAATACCTGGAGGCGATCGCGTTATTCTTTCATTTTGCAACCCGCATTTATGTAAGAGAAGTTCAATTCCTCACTTTTCCCTGAGTAACTGTACTGCCTGAGAACTCTAACAGGTCCTAAAACCTTTCTTTCCTACTTGAGTTAGTAAAACTTCTTTTAACAGCCCTCCTGTCTAGAATAACCCTTTCTTTCAAGGCGCATGGAAACGTCATGTTGACTGGCTGCAAATAAACCGCCTGTTACCTAACCACCGAATAACTGGAGAGAATGTTATTTTTTTCTAGATAATTAAATATTTCCTGCATGTTTTTAAAATATGAATCGGTCTAAGTTACTAGTAGGGTGAGTTTGTTAAAACAGAGTTTTGTGCAAAGCCTCCCGTTCAAATGCATAGTTATAAAGCCAAAACGCAGAAACGAGAAAAATTCGTCGTTAAAAACCCGAAGCGCGGAGAGGCTTTGGCACCACGAACCGTCCAAGTTTGGGAAAGTCTTCAAGGTCATAAGCATTGCAATTTCATTTTGTAGGCCCACGGAGCAGGGCTGTTATAGCCCCGTGCCATCAACCGGAGTGTGTGGAGAGATGGGCACTACAGGTTCCTACTCCTGTTATACCTTGCAGTACGTACCTAGAAGGCAAGAAAACTGTGAGTTTTTATTCATTCTTTCTAGCTGATCTCATCGCTTCCGGATTTTCAACAGCCGGTGTTGAAGGTTCCGCCAGGTATCCACAGGGTAGGCTTACCTGATGGCGTTCCAGTTCCGAGAAGAGTTCTGTTACATAATTTTGACTTGCAAATAATTTATTAAATCAAGAGACATTATTACTTTGTATCCTAGACCTAGTAATAAACATTGTAAACTTGGCTTGCAGTTAATCACTCCAGCCATCTTTAGACTTTTGCCATGAGCTAGCCGTGTGGATTTTCCAGTACAGCAATGTGAAACTATGATAATCATACCAGGGTAGTCATAGTTATTGTACGCATGCTTAACTTTTCTCACATTTTTACTTGTAATTTCTTTCGTCGGGTCGATAGACCAGTTTTACTGACAAAGCGCAGGTATAATATTTAGAATGCTTTGGAACTCTTTGTTGCGGTTATACTGTAGGGATGTCTCGCTCAAATGTAATATTATTCATGGTATCTGAATAAACTTATTTGAAAGTTTCTGTATTACTTTCATTTGTACAGATCATTGCAGTTCTGCTTGTTTTGAAGTTAAGTAAGGTTTTTTAAGGTCTAGAAATGAGGAAAAGCATCAATTCCGGAGTCTAACACAGTACACATTGTACATCATCATGAGGTCTTCTATGGTACGGACGTTTATTCCATTCCAGGTATTTAAAATACTGTAGTGATGTCTTAAACAATAACATCCCGATGAGCTACTGAACAATTAATAAGCTTGTTAAATCTACCGGCAACAATAGGTTGGCTCTATCGTTCCACAGTTTTTTAGGTTTTTGGTTGTAGCCAGTTTAGATCTAGTCGTATGTCAGTTGTTTGTAGTATATGCTTCTTCCTAGCAATTTATCGGCAATATTTTCTGCCATTATCATTTTATAAGAAGAATTGTCATCTTGGCAGACACGTGTTCCATTAAATTTAGACAAGAGCAGACTTAAAATAACATAAACTCTTTACCTTCAACAAGTTTTATTAAAAAATAGTTTTTGTATAGTCTTCTAACCATTAAACTTTTCCAGCGGAATCATAGATTAGTAAAACACATTAGACGGCAACGGCAAGAGTTGTTATTAAACTAAAGCAGCATTTTACAGCTGCCAGCAGCTTAATTCCAATTCCCGTGCTACAAAAATTGCTCTTCTGCTAAGCGAGTAAAATGCAACCCATTGCTGCGCGAGCCAATTTGAACTCAAAACTTCAATTCAATTTTCAGGGAGGGAGATAGTTCCAGCTACAAAAACAGCCCTTTAAGTTTGCTTGAGCGATTTTAAATTAAATAGCTTCCTTTCAGCATACCGGACGCTTTGCAGCAACTATTCTCCGGCTACGAAGTTTTACTTACAGACCTAATATTAATATATTAACTCGAATAATTACCCGACTGTTTCTATTCAGCTAGGAAATTAAACTTAACTTACTTTGCGACTAGGAAGTGGTAGTTCTCATTAGACGACATTCAGCAAATGCTTTCGAAATGCTTTTAAAGGCAATTTTAGTCGCTTCCTCTTAGCCATCTATTGAAACTGTAACGAAAGTTAACGCGTCTTTGTAATACCATATGCCAGTTTTAGAATTTTAGTAAATTATTTTATTTATTATTTAGCGTATGGCTCGTTTGGCCGGGAGTCCCGGGTCTGCGACCCGAGATGTTCGGCCACCGACTGTATGATATCTATGTATATCATGTGTATATTGTATGCAGCATGTGTTGTGTGTGGTCAGGTTACTCTTTCCCATAGACCAGTCTTCCGGGAAGGGCGCCGTTAATTCTATCCCAACGGCGAATGGTGACCGAGCCCGATACCGATCCAATGGACTGCGGAAAATTTCCGTCTATCCATGGATTCGAACCGAGGACTTGCTTAGTGCAAGCCTGATGCTCTATCACTGCGCCACGCGGTCGTCTATTTTAGTAAAAAAAACGGAGGATACTGACATGCCAGTGTACGTGTTGTTGTTTACTCTTTGGAATGGAAATAACGAGATAATTGATATACTCATTTAAATTCACATTTCTATAAAAATTTTCAGTGAAGGTAGTTGTAAAGGAATGGCCAAAGAAGTGATTTCAAGGAGCCGAATAGCAATTAATTTTAAAATTCAGTCAGGGTTTAGATGATTTGTTATAGGTTATAACTCGTCCAATAGTTACAATAGGCTTACAAGCTTTTGAAAGTCATAGCAGCAGATACGGGGAAAGGTGTTTTATTATTTCTTAGGCGCCGCCATGATGAATCATCATCCGGTAACGTGCTGAGAGGTTTTCTTCATGTAAAACCTTGAACACGGCTATGCAAAATGGTCGTGCTGAACGCTCCTAGCTGAATCTACCTCGTCCTTTATTTTATCTGAAAACGCAAACTGCATTTTGCTTCAAAGGAATTTCATACGATTATATGAAGCACATCAAATTACTTAAGATTCACATCGACCACAGTTGTGAGCGCTGGAAGCCGTGTCAAAAATTCCTTAGAGTTTCACTTGAAACGTGAGATCATGGCCCAAATACAGAATAAAGAAAAAAGTAATGATGGCTTAACGACAAATCAGCCGCCGATTCCGAATAGCGATTTGCACATCCGTCAAGCGGTCGGTACGTAAAATGTTATAAACATATGAATCGGAAATATTGTATGCGAAGGGGCCGGTAATACATTCAAAAATGGGCGATAACTAAGGCATGCAGTAGATAGTGACGGTTAAAGACGAAAAGCAAGTCAAGAAATGGGTTGACAGCAGTCAATTTGGGGATCCCAATACGGTAATGTAATCGACATTAAATCAATGGCGGCAATATCCAGGGCAACGCCTATCATACCCGATATAGAAATTTAAAATTGTACGATATCCCAACAGAATGTGAACAGAACTTCAATTAATATTGTGTTTGGGGATGCTAATATTGACTCCACAATAAAGACGGACGGTAATAAAAAAGCCCATAAACGCCCATAAACGCCCATAAACGGCGACTTATATCACACTAATAAAAAATCTACAATTTGCAGGCTGCTAACTACGCGACAGTTTTTTGGCTGCTGCTTCGTGATGCGCATACTGAAAAGTATGATGCTAGGAAAAATACAGACCCATTCCGCTCACTTCAAGTCAGTGGCGGCGTCTGTAAATTCCAACCCGACATAACAGACTCGTCTTGAGACCTAAGATGAATACCATATGTAGTAATAGTGTAAGAACTGCAGATAATCCGATAATATGTGGTAAGCAATGTGTAATATTATAGAGTGCCAATTTGCTATCTAACGTTTTCGAAAGACTGCTGCAGTCTTACAGCATTTAAATTACTACTAGAACACTTGATGAATGAAAAAGACGCGTTGCCAATATTAAAACCACTAATTAATATATGGGAGAATTAAATGAAGTGAGAAGCAGCAATTTAAAATGCTGATGCTACCTGAGTGGGAACTAAAATATACCATCGGCAATATATGTGCAATAGCGTCAAGCCGCACCATTTCCAAGTGAAGTAGCGGAGCATCTGCAGCCCCTCCATAGAGGCACAAATTTGTAACGCGACGTCTGTGGCGATTCCATGATTACGGTTTTTCATTGCCAGCTAGCTTAATAGCAATAAGATCTTTAAATGATTTACTTTATTTTACACCTAGGGAAGGCGCATAATGCAACCATTCAAAAAGGAAATCTAATTTTAAGCAAATTTGCTTACACACAAATGAACAACTTGTATATATTTTCTGAATAACAACAATACTAAATATTAGTAGAATTCAATAGTAAACAACGAATCAACAAGCTATTTCTACCACGCATTCACGATAATAGTAGTTAAACCACCCGCATACAGCAGTTTCTACGGCACAATTATGCTTACAGTCTACTACGCAGCTTTGTTAAACGAGCGCCACCACACCGAATAACAGAAAGTAGCACTCGCAGGTTGGGTCCGGTAATCCTCTTCGCTTCTGTTCCGGGTTTAATGGCTGCTCGTCAATAGCAGAATCTAGAATGAATCATCCACCTTACGTGGTAAATTCCAGTTGTTTTATGACCTGGATCTATTCTTGGCAGATATCCGAGGCAATGCTTTTACCATTCCGTCACTTAAAGACGCGGACGCTTCGTTTCCCAGGTCACTGACCTATGAGTCGGCAAATAATATTGGCGACCGAACTGCGGAGCTCTTTGTGAAGTTAACAGGTCATTGTTATGGTGTCTAGGCGACAAAATATTTTTGGGGAAATGTAAGAACGTTCCCTTTTAACAAACTGACGATGGGTTACAAAGCTAAGGTAGCCAGACCTGCATCCGAGCCTGTTACGCAACCGAGCACTCTTCGTGCCAGTTCAAAATAGAGTTTGACACAGTTTGCAGGTTGCGCCGTGTTTCTTTTCCGCATCGTGCAGTATGCGCAAAAACATTGGTGCCGATTTAAACTTTAACCACGACTCCCATTTCGCTTTTAAGCTCTACTAATAAATATCAAAGAAAATACATGTACAAATTGGCTATACAATAATATGTTGCTTCCACAATCAGACAGGAAATATCAAATCTATGTTACAGTGATGAAAATAATTTTCTCTTTTTATATTAGCCTTTAGCTGTAAACTTCTTAGAGTACATCTAGCGAATATACAACTCCAGGTTGTTAGCGCTGCTAGTTATGCAAAGCGATGTTAAACTATTGGCATTCTCTTCTGCATTACTGGTTTGCTCGCAGTAAAATTAACGCGTATATACTTAAGAGTGTTCGTGATGCTATCTCTGTTTGACTGAGATCTTCGACGCAGATAAAGTGTTACCGGGTTGTCGTATTTGAATCTTGCTTTAACAGTTCATATTATATCCACCACGGTTCTTTGTCTCGTCAACATGTAAACTACGGCGAGGCATTCTTGTTACCACTCAATGCGCTTACACCGAATATCTGGCGAAACTAATTATTTGTCATACCAGCCTTTTTTCACTCATATTATTGGTCTATGTTTAATTTTAACCAATAAAATATTGTAATGAGGTGGAGAATGCAACGATGGAAACGAAAGGCGGTGCAGTATATAATTTAGTCTAATGAGTAAGTCATTTCGATGCTGAATCCATTGCAATGGAACTTTAAGCGCTAAAGTTGTATATTCGCCAGCCGTACTCTACAAAGATGTTTTCCCAGATAGATTAGAGAGGTATATAAAGTAATACAAACATTTATATGTGCCTCTTCAGCCTCTAAGGATTTGGCACTTTTTCAAATTACGATTCGACCTTATTAAGTCAATGCAATCAGCGTGAATTCTCGAGGTACTATTATTTGATCTGGGATAATATGGCAAGTGTATAATATAGTGTTAATTGAATTAACACCAAATTTATATACGTTTATACCCCGCCGAATGTATATTTATGCTGGTAATATGTTTTGTTTCTTTTAATTATTATAAAAGTGTCAACATTGTTCTGGTCGTCTGTATCGAGGAATTTCTAAACTAGTATTTTGCTTGGTATTGGTTTCAGTTTAATACCTTCAAAAAAGTATTTAGTTCAAACATTTTGATGGCGACATATGCCATAGTATTTTTTGTTTCACCTTCTTAACCATTATAAACTACAAGTACGCTTGAAGGGCTGTTGCGAGAAACTGTAAAAGGTTTTTCCCATGGAATTACCATTCTGTAGTTCTAGATTTCCGTTTATTTGTAAGTCTAGGAAATGCTCCGCTTTTCTCCTTTTTAAACTACTAACAAGGCTATTTGCAGAAGCACTACTCTATTATAAAGCAATTTTGTCAATAAAATAAGAGCTGGAACTACTAAATTTGAATAACTCGGGCTGCATTAGATAGACGAATATCTAAACAGAAACCTGTTGGAATCCCCAATTTGAAATGCTAAAAGTTCGCTCCTTGTTTGTTGCATTTTAGTAGGGCGCCTCGCTAGTTTAATAATTAAGTTGGCAGGAATCTTGAACCTTTATTCAGCGAAATTGCGGGCATACCCGAGGATTTGGCTGTCGGCGTACGACCGCAGACTTCATTCCTTGCTTCACTTGCGTGCTGATGTTCCGTGAACGCAGTAAATAAACAATCGTTGCCGTGACGAAGAACTTCTTCTGCGGCAGTTTCGCCGTGATTGCTGTTATTCTTTTTGTGTCCGCTTTTTTCTGAGTGGCGGTAATAAAATATTTTGTATCAACATATTTTATTACTTGAATCACTTGATTCTATTTGCTCATTTATTTAATTTTACGAGAAATCAAGGATAGTTATTTATTTAGAATGGAAAGATAACTGAAAACAGCAAAAACTTATTCCGAACATAAATAAATAGACAAAAACTCATGTTAATTTATTTAGCTTCCAGATGTTTTACATTTAAATAAAACTTCAACTTAAAGGAAAGATGATTTATTTAAGAACTGAAAAGAACCACAAAAACCTTAAAAAGTTTACATCCAAACAATTATTAGATAAATATTTCTAGAATATCTCACGAACAAATAGTACAAAAGGTTTATGCGAGCACAAAAGGCATTTGACCAAATAAGAGCGTTCAGAATCGATTCAGTAAAGTATAGAAAAACGCAATTGAAAATCATTCTGCACAATTATATACTAATATTATTTACGGACGCAGCCGCCTACAAAGCCTCGCCGAAACATACCGCATGTATACCTGTGGTAATATTTATAGCATTAATATATGGGAGAATGACTCGTTTACCTTTCGTGATAAACACAAAATGCAGCATAAATCGGAAAATACACGAAGTAAATGAAATATGGTTATAAATTACCCTGAATTTAAAATTTAGTACTGTAAGTAATATCTACAACGAACAAGATTCTACAAGCTATGTGATTTCAATAGCACCGTAAACGCAAACGTAACAACTGCTCCACGGGGTAACTACTCAAAAGGCGAAATACGTAAACCCTGACCTTCATTCGCAGACCAATTGCGTTGAAAGACGGTAGCAACCACAATCTATGAAAATGGATTCGTGTTACCAGGTGTAGTGGTTTTTTCTAAGTAGGAAAAACGGCAACGGACGGTTTCTTCAATATTTCTTTGCTTAATTTTCTATAGTAAGCCCAGACTTCATCTTCCAATTTGATCTTTAGGTATAAAAGCATTTTTTCCAATCGTCGGCCATCTATGTAGTTGTACATCGCAATATTATAATGATGAAAATTTGGAGGTTTAAGTTATACATTTCTTCAAACGCTTATATACTATTTGTTTATTTTGTATTAAGATGCTTGTTTTCTTCTGCATTTTATATTTCTTATTACTTCACTTTAGTACTTTTATTTTCTTTTTTGTTGCAATACTTCGGTTTCTTCTTCTCTGTGTTTGATTATGAATGATGCACTTTTATGTAAAATGCATTATGTTTGGTGATATATTGGACGTGATATAAATCAGCTTGGTGTTTATTCTATCAACCAGAAGATTTTGAAGGTTTTCCGAAGAAGACCGAAAGTTGAAACAATTCGAAACGACATCTGCACCGAATGTGCTAAAAATGTTATAAATGGTATAGGACACACACTTTATGTAAACTATGTAGAATATAATACAGTTTTGTCAAATACTTTTATTTTTAATTAACCGGTAGTCTGGATAAGCAACATAAACTAAAAAGCTTCACCATATTTTGCACACCGATTTACAGAGGCAACATTTTTACCATTCCTTTGACATTGTATAACAATTAAAATATTTTTTTCGTCAGCACATTGCAAATTCAAATATATTGCTATGATACTGCACCTCAGTATTATGCATTTATGTAATTGATACACTGCTATTAAGTAATTTGATTTAAAGTCGTATTGAAAGCAGTATTGATTTAATTTAGGTAGAGTTAATGGACGATAAATCAAGATAATGTTCCGACTATAAATAAATATTTAAAAATCAAGTATATGGTAAAGTTACTGGGTTCCAATAAGATAATTTTACATTTAACAAAGAATATTCAATGCGAAGAATAGGAAAACTACCATGTAGCTTGGAATAACCGAAAAACAACGCTAATATGATATTTAAAAGTTAAGTTAATAAGAAATGTCAAAAAATTTGTAATTAGTTAAATAGTTTAAATATAGACATACAATTTTGAACATATGCTGCTACGAGCCCTAACCACTATATATTCGGCCATTTCAATAATTTTACTCTACTAACGTAAAACAGGATTTTATGAGTGGACGGAGAACAATTAAGGCACCGCATTTGCGGATTAAGGATTAAGGATTTCTTATCATGTTTTAACGAAAAGAAAATGTTGTACCTTAATTGTTTTTTGTTCAATCATAAAACTCTGTTTTTACGTGAAGGAAATAAAATTATTGGAATGGCCGAATATATAGTGGTTAGGGCTCGTATAGAGACAAATAATAATAAGAACAACAGGAAAATAATAATAATTATAATTAATACAACAAAATTTTGTATTAGTAAAAACTAATAAAACCCGATACAAATATAATTGAATGTATGAATAAACACAATAACGAGTATCAAAACACATAAATGTTGCATGAAAGTAAAATGCCAAGGCAAGATTTTGGTCATCAGTGATATCTGGATTGTGGGGGTGCCTGCCGATATAAAGGAGACACTATTGGTAGAAATCCAGGTGCAGGTCATTCCAGTGTGGGGCATATCAACACCATCCAGTTGGATGCGGCTGCATCTAAATGTTGCTGGAGGTATATACTTGAGTTAGGCGTTGCTGTTTGGGGATGGAGTACTATTACCAACTGCAGATGATGTTAGTAGGGCACAATTGCTGATCTAACGTCCAGGGAGAAGGGCTGTACTGCAAGCATAGCCAACTTTTGGAGCATCGGAATCAAGTAATTGAATGGAACTACACAGGTATCTGTTTATTAAAGAAGAAGACTAATTGATGAGCTAGTAAACAACAAAAGAAAGAGTATATTTATCTATTTAAACAATATTGAAGGTATTATTTATTCTACAAAAATAATATTGGCTCGTTTGAGGTTAAAAGTAGTTTAATTTCGAATTAGAACATAATACAGTTCTTATTAAACCCACTAACAGTGATTGCAACACAATGAACCTTCCCCGAATTGGAGTCAATTGTTCTGCTAGAGCTAGTCAGTTAAATTTGATATTCGATTTAATAATTGAACAAAAAGACACAATACTAACTAGTAATTTGAAAATCTACCAATCAAAATAAATGATTGAATTTTAATAGCTAAAGTGAAATATAAATAAATAATAAAATTGCATAAGTATCACGAGCTAAGACATCCGCTGCAATATTATTGTATAAGTTTTGTTCTTTCCATAGATTTTGCTTGGGGAAAGTAGTGCATTTGCTTAAAGTTACTTAAAAGCGATAGACATGTTCCCAAAGTGATGCTAACAAAACAGCACTCGACCAGACTAACTTGTTTAAAAATGACACTCAAATAAACTCTATATAGGCGATAGAGCATCATAAAATATTTGCTTAAGGCAGTTGAATTCCAGCTTTGCATTAGCTGAAAAATATTCAAAAAAATGCCTTCTATGAGCCCAGGAGCTGTTGCTAAAATACACATTGAAGTTTACAAAAAAGGATCCACTAGTTCACTAGTAGTTTTTCTCGAATATAGAAAACTTTTTAGCAGTTTAAATATTCTAAATAAAACATATTTTTATTGCGCTTGGAAAGTAAAGCTGTATTTACTTTTAAAGGTATTTCAATTATTATCGCCGACTAGCGATTTTGATGAAAATTCAGAGAGATAATATTATGAAATTCGGTTACTTGATTTCAGCTTAGTATAACTACGTTGCTCCTATTTACTCTAGATGTTACTACTCGCTTAACACATAGCTCCATTCTAGAGAAGAAGTAAGTTGACGCCTTTTATGTTTGCGTTTATTTATTTATTTCTGTGTTTTGTTGTTCTTTTGAATTCGTAAATAAATAATCATTCCTTTCAATTTCAGCTTCTTTGCCTATTATTTTGATGTAAAATATCTGGAAGCTATTTGGTTTTTGAATATTTTCTAACATGAAATTGGTTCCCTGCCATTTTTCTGTAAAACAAGACTGTTAAGCGCCTTTTTGTGGAAATTTTTATATAGTTATAAAACGGCAATATAATTAGCAAGTCGATCGTATTGCTGAGGAGCTTGCTTTACGTAATTGTATTTATGTAAAACAAAGTATACATTTAAAAGTTATAATATAGCTTAGCAGGTTCTATAGCTGGCCCCCGTTACACATTCCCCATGAAAATGAGTATATTTCAAGCGACAACGCAATAATTACGGCAAACCGACCCACACCGTCAATTATCGCAGCAATTATATGTTACGATCGAAACCGATTTAACCCCCCCCCCCCCACTCCTCCAGAAGTATATGTTAATCCCGAAATTGTTAGACGCCACCTTATGATCTAAGCCCGGAGATGTAGAAAGCTTTCTACCAGTGCAAAGGCTTTCCTGGCTTCGGGAAAACTGCCAGATTGAACTTACCTAACGGCCGTTTATAACGCTTTTGCTGATATTGCAATTCATTTTTACAATAAAAGCACGAAGGCCTTATTCTGTATTGAAATTTAAATACGTCACGCTGATGATACAATAACAAAAACGTTAATTGCGTATTGCGGCAATCCACAACTTACAGCTTTGACCGCTCCAACAGGCATGAATTACGCGGAAGTAGTATTTAATAAACACAACAATTATAACCTTCAAAGGGCTTTCTAATTTACTCCCAGTTTAGAAGCTACTTGGACGGTAAATATTTGAGCCATGCACAATTCAATACGCAATAAATTCATAAGATTGCAAAACATAATAAAAGCTTCAACTTAGTAATTTATCCTGGTGTGTCAACCTCGTCCAGTTCAGAATTTCCTTGATGTGCCATTACGGCAAACAGTGGATAATCAGGATAGAAAAATGGTTGTTGACCGGCGGAAGGCACAGAATCTCCTACAGACCCAGCCAGAAATCCAGTGGAAATCGTAGCAGAAATATCGCAGGTTGTCTCGACGATGTGGTATGCCAGGACACTTTAAAACTGTCATAATCAACTTAGTTTATCTATTTAATTAGGTCAACACGACGATACATGCCGATAAATGATAGGAGCTAAGTGTTTGAACTTTGTTACCGTGGTTATCATTACTCTGGTGGTAAGGGGGCAGTAAGCAAGAGCGGCCGGCTTCTCAGCCAGAGGAGGGCGTGGATCATATACGAGACTCAAAGCTTCAGCTAAGATTTAAAAAAAATAATACGGGCGCCAGGTAGCAGGTGACCCAGCTCTTGGCTAATCGCACATAAAGGTACACGATAAGATGCGCTACCAAACACTGCCTGAAAAGAGATACGGCAAGGGGGCATAAATAAAATTCACTGACCTAGGTAACGATTCAATATAATGAGCAAATAGTGTAACGAGGTTCCACAAATATTTTATACAACTAATACCGAGTAATCTACACAAAATCTCAATAGGGAGATCATATATCACAGTTTAATCAATACCATACAAAGCACAAGGCTAAACTCACCGCAAAACTACCAATTACATTTATAAGGGCATAATGCGTAGTTGGCAAGCAAGCCCAAATTAAATAAATAATTATAAACGGTATGTATCTGTTACAAATTAGAAGTATTAAAATAGGATACAAGATTGGTGTTAGATTTGGCCAAATGCACTACACACACACTACATTTAGATTGCACGTTGAATGTAACCGAACACCCAGTATGCAAGGCTTAGCCTTTGTTTAATTAATAATTAATTTATTTCGACGCTATCACGGGCCTACAAGATCTTGTTTTGGTTCCGTAAGGGCGAATTCGCGATATTGCAAGGCAAATTGCATTTACAACGGACGTGACGCGAGCATTATAATTTCTCTTGCACAACAGGGCGCAGATAGAGATATTATTCAACGGTGTAATAGGTGACATTTGAAAATGTAAAAAAAAATGCTTTCATGCACTTGACTGCACAACTAACTTACAATACCGTCAAAAATTATTCCGAGGTTGGAGACCATACAATACCGGTAAAACATAGTCCGTACATATGACCTAAATATCGATCAAAAAAGCTACCGCTAAAATTTTGTTTACAATGCAGAAATTAGTTACTGTTTTGTGATGCAGGATCAAATAAGGTTCCACAGGTGAGTTTACCGCTTAAGAATACACGTTAAAAACATTCATAAGTTTATCGAGCACATTGCAGCACCGTCACGCAATTGAGCCGAAGATTCGGGAGTTCGAAACGGATATAGTAATCTGACAGACCTTTGCGATGGGCTACGCTCCGGCTGCGTTGGCTGCAAGCAGGGGCCGAAGGGCCATGAGGAGGTCAAAAGTGGGCGACCACCGAGTAGCTGTCGCAGGAGGTTTGCTGGTGCTATCCTGTCATGTAACGCCGGCTCGAAGGATCCACAGCCAGCGACTTCGACTGGCCACTGGCGGAGCACTGCTCGATTCGCCACCAAGTAGGAAGGGGGCTGCTGGCACGTTTCCAAGCGAAGGGAGTACTGCAGGTACGTAGCCACACGGCAATACTGTAGATATGTTCCCAGCGGGGAAAAGAAAAAGCTGAAAGGACAACTAACAATAGAATCGAACTGAACGAACCTAGAAAAACCACATACCCGTTTCAGATCTTCACGGCTGAGTTTCGCCAAGGAAGTGGACCATGTGCTGCTAAAGCAAAATCCCCAAACAAAGTCTGGGCTAGGAGATCACCGCAAATAACATCCTCGGGGCCTAATGCAGACCACCTCGGAATCCAAAATTACACCAAAAGCGATTTCCTACACAGGATGCGCTTGAATAAATCCAATAAAGTTACGTCTCCAAGACGCGAATTTTCAAAGCACCTGTCTTTAACAGCACAAAAATGGCGAATGCCAAAATGGTTTCCAAAACTGATAAAACCCAAAAATCAAGTCTTGGGGGGGGGGGGGTTCAGATATGCATAAAGTGAAGCCTACACACCAGGGGCTCTCAGACCTGTAATTCTTATCATATGGTTTACTTAGATTGGAATGTGACTTTCAGAAGATCTAAATGCTCAGTAATGCTGTAAGAAAAATTAAACTCGAAGGAAAATATGGAAAAAGTTAGTTTTTAACCAGGATTAGGGCAAATAATTAGCTAAATAGTTGTAAATGACTTTTGAACCGTAACAAACTCTCCCCTCACTTATAAATAGGTAAATTCTCCGAATTTACCGACGTAGAACCTATGCATGCACGATAATGAAACCTCAAAATTTTCCAGATACACGAAAAGAACTATTGCGGATACCCATCACATTCAAGCCAATGTCAACGAATTTAGAAGCGGATACGTAGCCAAAAAAATGTACGTTAATGTCGGAAGACGAAAGGAAATAGGGGAATCACACAGGGTCTTAAAAGATTGATGGTTGAGAAAAGGAGTGAAGGGATAAACAGCTCTCCACATGAATGTCATGCAGAAAAGGACATCGGAACATCCGTCGCTGCTGGGTGGTAAAGGCGCGCCGGGGGACGAACCGATCCAGGCCCAAGTCTACACAACACCCACTGAGACACTGTCCACCAAGAAGAGGAAAATGAAAGGTGAGAGTGGTAAAAAAAAAGGGTAAGGGATTAAGGAGCTCTAGAAAAGAAGATAGCGGACGACACAGAAGAAGGATAGGAAGGATTGTCCGTTGTCACGTCAGTCAGTCATCGTAGGGTGGAATTAAGTGAACTACCAGAAATTTCAAAATTGGAAAAAGGCCGAAAAACGTTTGAAGTCATCACAGACAATGGGTACGAGGCGCGGGACCCCATAGGATGCACCGCGATCATAGGCAACCATCCTCTGTGATGACCCTACACCCTACTAGTCTAGGAAAAGTGGGCAGCCCAGGACCGACTGCACACTGAAACACTATCCTCCGTGACCGGATAGCGGAGCACCGGAGATGAGACCTCAAAGGTGGCTCACTCCTGAATGAACGACAAGATGGAATGTCTCAGTCTACCTTACAAGTAAGGAATAGACGGAAAAGTAACCGACCGTTCAAGTGCCCAACCAACCTCCCAAAAGGACAAAAAGAAAACTTCCACGAAGCTTTCTACAACGCCGATTAAAAAAAACGAACGCAAGAAAATAACCTATAGCTACATTTGAAGACCAAAGATACGACAAACAAAAGCAGACCTAACAATAGACTACACCTCGTTAGGCGGTTGATCGCGATTGTCGTCATAATGGGGTTTAAGGTCTTTGGCGTGCCAAGTCCCACGCAGCAGATTACCTTCAGGAGTCTTGAGCTCATAAACCCATCTTGATAGTCGACGATGGATAATAAAAGGACCAACATATTTAGAAGCAAGCTTAGCTGAAAAGTGATTTGCAGCGTCAGAGAGGACATAGTTTCTGCGCCAGACAGATTGATTCACCTGATATTCAACAGGGCGACGTCTAAGATCATAATGTGTCTTTGATTTCTGATACGCTTTATCCAGGCGGCGACGTACGTCAGCATACAAGCGTTGGATTGCTTCAGAGCGATGGTTCTTATTATTGGTGCGATCGAATCGAAATTCTGGCTCGACATTCGCATCCTGGTCATCAGCTTCTCCAGGTCGCCTTAGAATAATCTCTCGACCAAAGTTGATGAAGTATGGACTTTGTCCAGTTACTTCGTGTTTAGCAGTTCTGATGGCACACGCCACATGAGGTAAATACTTGTCCCATTCGAGTTGGTTATCTTGAACGTAAGCTGTCAACATAGTCTTCAGGACACGATTTATACGTTCGGTAGGGTTTGCTTGTGGATGGTAGTAAGCAGTAAACGACATTTTACAATTGTAGGTGCTCATGAGGGTAGTAAACTCACGACTGCGAAATTGCACACCATTGTCGCAGATTATTCGACGAGGTGCACCGTACATGAGGAACACATCTTCTTCAAGATGTTGGACTATGTTAGAAGCGGTAGCTGAGCGTAATGCGAAGAATAAAGGAAACTTGCTAAAGCAATCAGCGACGACAAGTATATAGGCATAGCCTTTCTTGGATCGAGGTAAGGGGCCAACAATGTCAGTGCAAATGACTTCCCATGGTTTGTTTATAATAGAATGACCACCCATGAAACCGACAGGAGGTCGTTGTTCAGGCTTGGTTCTTCCACAGGTGTTACAGCGGCGTATGTAAGCGGCGACGTCAGCGCGCATTTTAGGCCAGTAGTAATGTTGTGTTATACGATTTAAAGTTTTAGAAACACCAGCGTGTCCAGCGGTGGGCAGATCGTGATTTTGGCAAATCAAGTCTTTACGCCTTTCCTTCGGAACTACCAATCTCCATTCTTCATCGTCTTCCCGTAAATCCGAATAAGTGATGTTGACATGCTTATAAAGCTTGTCGCCTTCAAGGCGCCACAAGGGGAAGCGACGAGGATTATCTTGCACATTATTCCGCATGCGAATGTACCAGCGGTCTTTAACGGCTTCGTTAATGATGGGTTGGTCTCCTATAGCATCAACTACGGGTACGGCGCGAGACAACGTATCAGGTACAACATGGTCTTTACCCTTACGGTGAATGATATCAAAGTCGTATTGTTGCAGACGCACTGCCCAACGAGCAATTCGGCCAGTAGGATCTTTGATGTTGTTCAGCCATTTTAAGCTGTAGTGGTCCGTGATCACAGTGAACTTCGTTCCCTCGATGTATGGCCGAAGTTTTTCAATCGCGAAAAGAACTGCCAGGCATTCGCGTTCTGTGGTGCTGAAGTTCATTTCATTTTTGGTTAAGGAGCGGCTGATGTAGCATATGACTTTCTCACCATCTTCTTGGTTTTGGGTAAGAACGGCACCAATACCATAAGCGGAGGCGTCTGTTTGAATCGAGAATGGTAAACTGAAATTAGGGCACGCAAGTATAGGTGCAGAGACCAGATGTTCCTTAATTGAGCGAAATGCGTTTTCACAGTCTGGGGTCCAATTAAATTTGGCGTTCTTTCGAAGCAACGAGGTTAAAGGAGCTAGCAATGTAGAGAAATTTGGTACGAAGCGTCGGTACCATGATGCCATCCCCACTATGCGGCGGATCTCGGAAACACAAGTTGGAGTGGGTATTTCAATAATGGCCCGAACTTTATCGGGGTCGACTAACAGACCTCTGGAGTTAACTACGTAACCAAGGTAGCGAAGTTCAGGTTTACAGAAATGACATTTCTCTTTGCTTAAGGTTAAGCCAGCATCGGAAAGGCGTTTAACGACTTCCCTTAAGACGTCTAAATGTTGCTCGAAAGTCTGCGTACAAATAATTACGTCGTCGAGGTAGGTGAAGACAAAAGGTTCTAGGTCAGCCCTTATCACACGGTCTATCAACCGTTGCCAAGTGGCCGAGGCCGTATGAAGGCCGAAAGGTAGGCGACAAAATTGAAACAAGCCTCGGTTAGGCACTGTAAAGGCAGTATATTCCCGAGAGGACTCGGCAACAGGTATCTGCCAATAAGCGGACTTGATATCTAAGGTTGTAAGATAACGTGCGTCTCTAAGTTTGTCGAGGGTGCTACTAATATAAGGAAGGGGGTAAGCGTCAGGCTGACTAACCTTATTCAACTTGCGATAATTAACACAGAACCTATAGGTATTATCGCGCTTTTTAACCATAAGGATCGGAGACGACCAAGCAGAGGTAGAACGTTCCACAATGCCATCTTGAAGCATTCTGTCTAACTCCTTATCGACATGCTGTTGAAGGGCCGGAGAAATGGGGTAGTAACGCTGTTTTATAGGAGGCGACTGCGTTTTAATCTCGTGTTGGACCAGGTGAGTACAACCAATTTTATCACCCATAGCCTTGAAAGTACTATCAATAAACTCTTACAGCTGAAGGCTCTGTTCACTCGAAAGATGTTCAACAGATTGAATGGCATCGACAGATATGTTAGGATTGTCTACGGCAAAACTCCATTCATCTCGGCGAAGGTTAGGTATAATGTTCATCTTGCGCCAGAAATCAATACCTAAGATAAGTGAATGAGGTAACGAAGGAACAACTAAAACGTCCATGACACAGATTCTATCTCGGAGAGTTATAGGAATGATAGCAGTACCTATACTAAGGCATTCGTCACCATTGGCAACTACACAAGAAGAAAGGCGTTTAGTGTCGAGACGGCAATAGTCCTGTAGCATCTCCCAGCCTTGTTTACCTAAAAGAGTTCGAGAAGCTCCGGAATCTAAAAGACCTAGAATGGCATTTCCAAAGATAGAAACCTTAAGGTAGGGTCTTTGATCTTTATCAGCATGACTAAGTATAAAGTCGAGTACGGCTTGATGTTTGAAATTAGAACTTCCAGACTTTTTATTCGGATCAACAATCGGTTCGTTGGCCTTGTTGTGCTTGCAGCGTGCTAATCGGCCTCTTAACGACGCTGGATGGCGTTTTCCGAACACGACGGGCATGTCCTAGTTGTATAATCTGGTTTTCCACATCTGTAGCAATGTATTCTTTTGGACTGAGGGCAATCAACAGATCGATGGTTGGGTTGATTGCAATTCCAGCAAACCATAGATTTAACAGCATCAATTTGAGTCGGACCGGCACAAGTTGAAGGAGTGGAAACAGTAGCTGAATTTTCCACAGAGGCTATATTAAATTTCGAATGAGATCGACGGTACGCTAAGTCTGGTTCCAACGAATTCTTTCCATTAGTTGGAGGATTTAGAAAGCGTGAGGTTCGTACTTGAGTGTCTTCGATTATCTTGCATGTACGAGTGAGATCTGAGATAGTGATTACAACTTGTAAGGCGAGTTGAGATTGAAGATACGGTTGCAGGTTTCTCCTTATCAAAGTGAGACGTGTGGTTTCCAACGGCACTGAAGGTAGGCGTCGGAAAAGATTTTCCATGACCGCGATGTAGACGGACACTGGCTCATCAACACCCTGGGTACGGTGTCTTATCTCATCCCATAAAGTTGCTTCGTAGTCACACGGCAAGAAGGTTTCTCGAAGAGCTTTGGTCAAGTCATCCCAACTACGAATGGTATCACGAATAGATCTGTACCAGATTAAGGCGTTGCCAGTAAAAAGTTCTACGGCTGCAGTAAACAGATGCTCTTTAGGTACTCCTCTAGCCACTCGGAGTTCTTCAATACGTTCCAAGAAGCTTGATACGCCACTTTCACCATCATATTGTATCTTCCATTTATTGACAGGAATAAAATTATGTTCAGAGGATGCACGACTCGATGTAACCATACCAGTGCTATGAAAAAGTGAAGATCTTCGCTGTGAGGCATTGAGGTTGAAGTTTACGTTGGAGTTACGCCTAGGTTCAACGTCTGGTGGAGATGGTTGTTCCTGATAATCGTGATAAGTATCGGGAGCTCGAGGTAGAGAGGTAGCAGCATCAGGTTCGTCTAATGAAATTAAATCTTGATCTCGTTGATTTTCAATCGTGCTTTCAAGATCGTCAAGTAATTGAAGGCATTGATTCACTGCTTTATTTTTCAGATTAGCCAAAGATTCGATAGAAGCGATTCTCTCAAGGCGGCCATACACATGTAGGAGACGAGTATGTAATCTTTTAAAGTTGTTATCCTTTGCGGTGGAAAAACAAATGCCGACTTCTGCAGCAAGGATTGCTAATTTAGCTGTGCATGCTTCCAATTCTTGATCATTATCAATGTGGACTTCGGGGAAACTAACGTTGCCACTGCGTTCCATTCTAAGTCGAGACCTAAGTAATTTGCGTTTTTCCATGACATTACCTTGGCAAGAAATACCCCTAACTAATAATTCATAATCGAGTTCATCGACAAGTAGGCGATCAACGTCCATCTTCGGGTATTCAAAAGAGCGAGAAAAAAAAAGGAAGAAAAATAATCTGACAGCTAACAGCTACCACCACTATTCAAAACTAATTAATGTGTTGTATAAACACTCGAATGAAATTACTACAACTATCAAAATCTATTATTAGAATATTAGCCTATCACTAACCCTGCAAAAAAAAATCATCAGCAAGTAGCTAAACGATATCGCAGGATACCCAATTATCTAAATTACATGTACCTGGAAACTCATGCAACCCAATAAATCTATCTAACTAACATGCAGTATAAACACCATACCACCAAGACTAATTCTAAATGTATAAATAAATATATCGAGAGCACAACTAAGGGGAACAAATTTGCTCAAATGACGGAAATCGAAACCAGGGGAAAATTTATCGAAATCAAGTGAACTTTAGTCAAGCGAAAATGAAGTCAGATCAGGCAAAATCGGGCTCCACGACAGGGTGCCAATTAACCTCTTGTTACCGTGGTTATCATTACTCTGGTGGTAAGGGGGCAGTAAGGAAGAGCGGCCGGCTTCTCAGCCAGAGGAGGGCGTGGGTCATATACGAGACTCAAAGCTTCAGCTAAGATTTAAAAAAAATAATACGGGCGCCAGGTAGCAGGTGACCCAGCTCTTGGCTAATCGCACATAAAGGTACACGATAAGATGCGCTACCAAACACTGCCTGAAAAGAGATACGGCAAGGGGGCATAAATAAAATTCACTGACCTAGGTAACGATTCAATATAATGAGCAAATAGTGTAACGAGGTTCCACAAATATTTTATACAACTAATACCGAGTAATCTACACAAAATCTCAATAGGGAGATCATATATCACAGTTTAATCAATACCATACAAAGCACAAGGCTAAACTCACCACAAAACTACCAATTACATTTATAAGGGCATAATGCGTAGTTGACAAGCAAGCCCAAATTAAATAAATAATTATAAACGGTATGTATCTGTTACAAATTAGAAGTATTAAAATAGGATACAAGATTGGTGTTAGATTTGGCCAAATGCACTACTGACTAAACACTTAGCAAAAGCTCGAAAGCATCTTGGCTTCGACACAGCTATTAAAATTAAAAGCAAAATTTAGATTGCACGTTGAATGTAACCGAACACCCAGTATGCAAGGCTTAGCCTTTGTTTAATTAATAATTAATTTATTTCGACGCTATCACGGGCCTACAAGATCTTGTTTTGGTTCCGTAAGGGCGAATTCGCGATATTGCAAGGCAAATTGCATTTACAACGGACGTGACGCGAGCATTATAATTTCTCTTGCACAACAGGGCGCAGATAGAGATATTATTCAACGGTGTAATAGGTGACATTTGAAAATGTAAAAAAAAATGCTTTCATGCACTTGACTGCACAACTAACTTACAATACCGTCAAAAATTATTCCGAGGTCGGAGACCATACAATACCGGTAAAACATAGTCCGTACATATGACCTAAATATCGATCAAAAAAGCTACCGCTAAAATTTTGTTTACAATGCAGAAATTAGTTACTGTTTTGTGATGCAGGATCAAATAAGGTTCCACAGGTGAGTTTACCGCTTAAGAATACACGTTAAAAACATTCATAAGTTTATCGAGCACATTGCAGCACCGTCACGCAATTGAGCCGAAGATTCGGGAGTTCGAAACGGATATAGTAATCTGACAGACCTTTGCGATGGGCTACGCTCCGGCTGCGTTGGCTGCAAGCAGGGGCCGAAGGGCCATGAGGAGGTCAAAAGTGGGCGACCACCGAGTAGCTGTCGCAGGAGGTTTGCTGGTGCTATCCTGTCATGTAACGCCGGCTCGAAGGATCCACAGCCAGCGACTTCGACTGGCCACTGGCGGAGCACTGCTCGATTCGCCACCAAGTAGGAAGGGGGCTGCTGGCACGTTGCCAAGCGAAGGGAGTACTGCAGGTACGTAGCCACACGGCAATACTGTAGATATGTTTCCAGCGGGGAAAAGATAAAGCTGAAAGGACAACTAACAATAGAATCGAACTGAACGAACCTAGAAAAACCACATACCCGTTTCAGATCTTCACGGCTGAGTTTCGCCAAGGAAGTGGACCATGTGCTGCTAGAGCAAAATCCCCAAACAAAGTCTGGGCTAGGAGATCACCGCAAATAACATCCTCGGGGCCTAATCCAGACCACCTCGGAATCCAAAATTACACCAAAAGCGATTTCCTACACAGGATGCGCTTGAATAAATCTAATAAAGTTACGTCTCCAAGACGCGAATTTTCAAAGCACCTGTCTTTAACAGCACAAAAATGGCGAATGCCAAAATGGTTTCCAAAACTGATAAAACCAAAAATCAAGTCTTGGGGGGGGTTCAGATATGCATAAAGTGAAGCCTACACACCAGGGGCTCTCAGACCTGTAATTCTTATCATATGGTTTACTTAGATTGGAATGTGACTTTCAGAAGATCTAAATGCTCAGTAATGCTGTAAGAAAAATTAAACTCGAAGGAAAATATGGCAAAAGTTAGTTTTTAACCAGGATTAGGGCAAATAATTAGCTAAATAGTTGTAAATGACTTTTGAACCGTAACAACTTCTACTTCCCCCGACACAACATGTCCACATCAATTCTAGTCACCCACTGCCAACTGTTCGAGATCACGTTAACCATGGTCAAACTCTGCGTCCCCATACGCGATAATATGTTACGGTTATACTGAAAGATACACCCAAAAGTTCATATAAAACAGTTTTCTGGTGACTGTTATATGTTGAACATTTTATAAAAATATGGTATTTTACAACGGGAATTACGTATAAACACATACAAAATTCAGCAGTAATTTAAACTGCATTGTCAGCTTCAACAGGTTCAACTAATTCTTGCAAATTATAATGCACTTAAAATTGACAGCAAATGAGGCATGCAATTTTAAATAATAAACAATAAATTAGGTTTAACACATTAAATGCTGCGGAAATGCAGGCTGCGTGGGAAGTGTACTGGGACATAAATCGGTTGCCGCCAAAGTTGAGCAATGAAGACGGGCTCCTAAACGATGTGAACTACCGGCTTGAATATAAAGGTAAAATAGCAGGCTTCTCCAGAGCTTCGTTTCAAAAATAGACAACGGTAGTTCGTTAATGTCTACGACCAGTTAGCATAAATCTGCAGGCGATGAACGGAAAGATTTTCAGGAATTTTAGAGATGCCGGAACGTTGTAAAGCAATAGATGGATGTACATCTCACCATCGTTCGATTGAAAATCTTGCAAAACTCAAAAGCAAGAAGGTATTCGGAATTTTGGATGTATAAACTTCCACAATCGTCGTTATTTGTCTACAATTGGAATGAAGATATTGACAGAACAACATAACACTCCGCACACATGTTTGTACTAGATTGCTTTCTGACCACTTCTCACTGTACCAAGCGCACCAATGCAAGAAGCAGTTCGCCGGAGGAATTACGAGGGTTCTTCTGGCGTATGCATACAAAAGCCGGAACTTTTCGCTGCACTCAGTACTAAATAACAAACTAATTGCATTTAAATGCGTATAGGTACAGAAATATTTTCATAGGTGCCTATTGTACTACTTCTTTGGAATTTGGCAAACGCTTACCAGTTTGCGATTTTGATGGAGCAACACCGCATGTTAAAATTTTTCGAAGGACCATGATCATTGCTGAGCCGTTGCCAGGTCATTGCAAACCATCTTCTAAGATTAGGTACTTTATGATTTTAATAAACTTTATCTACGAGAGTGTGTAAAAATCACTTTAGTTGGAAGTTTTAAGTTTGTAAAACAACACGATTGCATTAGTCATGTAGTCAGTAGCAACGTGGTTAAAATATTTAACTACCCAAAATTGCGACCGGTTACTAGGGTTAAACGTTTTTTATTAAGACAGGCTTGTTATTTAATGTAATTATTCTGATTTACATTAAAATTATTTTTTTATATTTACCTGTACTGTGGATTCAATCGTAGATGAAATATTGTGCGATACACATGTGCAAAGCATTTTTAGTCACTTGTGGGGCTTAAAACGCCGCTATACTAGCTTTTTAACCTGCCCCACTCGTGACTAAAAACTAGCGTTACGCACTTGTGTCGCAAATAACTATTAAATTCAGCGTTGTTTTTTTGTTCTTGAATGGCAACAAATTGCCTTGTCACGTCCACAGTGACAGCTAGAACTAATAATGCGATTTCTTTTTGCGACGTAACGAATCATGAGTAGTTTCACATTATCAGAAGCATGTTCCGCACAGATTTTGTGTACAAAAAGTAGCTTTTTCAGACACTATTAAAAAAATTCAAACTTCGTACACGCCTGACAATGATGTACTTGTCTGAGCTAATGTAGAAACCACTATTCCCGATATTTTTAGTTTAGAAAACGAAAAAGTTGAACTGAACTACGACTTTTCCTAAAGATGCCTTAAAGCGGGAAATTTAACAATTCTGTTTGAAACGCAGTATAAAAACTCGTACCGCGCTCACAAAGTCGGTATTTTGAGTTCGAATCGATCACGAGCTGCTGCCGTTAAATGTTTGAGGCTAAGACCTCATCTTCAGCCGGCTTAGAGGGTTTTAGCGACTGCTTTGTCTCATCAAAGGTACTTTGGACTTGCGTTCCGGCATCCGCAACCACCAGCTGCTCGCTCAAGCCCGAAGTCATAAAGAGATCTACCAGTTACTATATCACATACCACATCAATCATCAGCTTTTACCACTCATCTCTCTCGTCTTGCCCGCACAGATTATTAGCCCTTTTTATCCCCATCGCCCTCTCGCGCTGGGAAATCCCGCCGTCGTCCCTCTCGCTCCCGACGCGAATGCTCGTCCTCTTCTTGCCTTTCTTGTTGTAGTTCTGATTGGTAGTTCTTAGGCATTGCAAGGTGTATTGACTCGCGCTGCGAGCTTTTTGCTCCCGGGGTGGCCCTGATTTGGGAGCTTTTGGGGTTTTAATTAACTTCTTTTGTTTCCTAAACGATTCTTTCATTGGCACGCTTTATTTGTAATTGTGTTTCTGATGATTTTAAAATTGGCGAATTCGCTTCTAATTGCTCTTGATTAAGCCAAGCCATGCGGACTGAGGAAGGCGTAATTTGCATTCCGCTTTTTATAATTTGCAAAACTCTGATGAGGCTTCAATCTGAAGCTGGTAAAATACTCGAGTCATAGATTTCTAACTAGAAAAAAAAATTGACTGCGTAAGGGTATAAACGTCATATTAAGTTGTTTTTTAAGCCTACGTAGTAATTTTGAGAAATCCGAATCGTAGGTCAATGTCTATAGAACTTCGACAAATATCAGTCGTTTTTATATCATGTTTATTTGAGAAGTCAAAACTGTATTATAGAGTGATATTATGGGAAGCCCTTGTGACACCAAATTAATTTTTTCGATAAAATATTTCATAAATAAATACAGCGTTAAAAACAGCTTTTCCGGGTTATTATGCTGTTATGTGGAAGTCCTCATAAGTACAGCTAAATTACTTCTTTATTTTATATTGTATTCACATGCGATACAACAACACCTCATATGCGCAAATTATTACGAGATAAAAGCTACGTCTGAAACACGTAGCTATAGTTACATTGTAGCATTCCAAAGTCGAGCTACTAAAATATCTTAATTCTGAATGATCACAAAACCTGATAAACAACTTAAAGTACTTAGGAGAAATACAGGTTGCATAATCTTCATCTAGTTCTTTTTGATTTCAAATAGAAGGCTAATTTGAAAATTTTCAAATTAAAATAAAAGAGGAACCACTTCCTGTTTTGAATAAAAAAACAGAGGGAGGCTTCATAGCATCTAGCAGCAAATAAAGTAAGAACTAAATCCCAGCTTAAAAGGATACAACATTGGAAACTTTTCATCTGTAAGGTTGTAATTAATCTAATTCTACATTATATTAAGAAGTAATGATATTCAGGCAAATAGAATTAATTCATTGGGCAGGTTCTTAATAGAAAAATCAGTTACGAAGTAACTGGTACGTAAATACATTGAGCGATTCGTACACATCCTAATAGAGAATATCTTTGGTTTAGCTTTTTGCTTTCCCTGTTATTCTTGCTATCTTTGAGCACGGGACGTCATGATTCGGTGGGATAGAGTCACCCGGAGTCGCAGTGAAACCTTTTTGGAGGGCCTAACAGAAATGGAAGACCATATTAGCCCAACGTTAATTCTCGTTTAAGAACTCCTCGCCAGAAAAGCCGCTTCATTGGTTTGGCGATTCAGTTCGTTTCCTGTTAAGTAGAGTTCAACTCGATGGGCAAGGCAACAATTCTTAGCAACATGGGTCGCCTCCATTTTAGTTAGGTTAGTCCTAAAATCGCATGAAAATTATATAAACTGTTCAGTTCATTCATAACCCAAAATATGTCAAGTTAACAATTTAGAATGTGTATATGAAATTCTATCTACCGTCAATAACTTCAGAATAATGTAATAAGAACTACCTGTTCAGTAACAAGGCTAAAAACCAGGTTATATTTGTAAATGTCAAAAAGGGGTTTAATGTTATACCGCAGGTATCTGTCAAATAATGGGCATTTCTTGTACTTTAGAAATGTGAATTGAGTTAGTCGGTAAATCATCTAACAGCCTTCATTAAAGGTATAAATAGGTTAAGAGGGCATAAAGCGCTTTTTAAACTTATCTTACCTAAAGGTGTTGAACTTCCGTAAAAAACTAATGGTTGATTAATCAATGTAAATCAAACTGATAAGAACGCTAATTCGATATTTCCGTATAAAGTATCACATAGAAAGTGCCCTAGTAGATAAACCGGTATTATATTAAACTCATAATTAACCATTAACATGACCCACGAATTATGTACATAAACATTATAAAGAAAAATTCTCAATTTAAATAAAGTTGTTGTCGCCCAATACTTTTTTCTTAATGAAACTAAAACCTCTATGCTAAAGTGAAGTAAACAAAAATCCCACATTTATCATACCCATATCGCAGCCGAAGACTGAGCTAGTCGGAGTTATGTGAGCCTTCTAAGGTAGGTTGCAATAGTTGGTACAACATAACACATTTTTCAATTGTTCCGCGCCGCTATTCTCGTCTTAAGCGTTCCGTCGCGGCAGGAGTTCATACGTTCTGCAGGTCGTTGTTGGTAAACTCGCTTTTATCGCTTGCCTCATTCAATTTTTGGACTACTCTGGTTCCCCGTAGCCGCATAGTTCCATTGTTGGTGCCCTTCCAGCCAATCTCCCTCAAGAAATTCGAAGATCCCGATATAGGAAAGCGGCCGTAGTTATATAGCAATTACTATATTCTCATGCTGAATGTCTACATTCTCGATTAAAGTTCTTTCAGTATCCTCAAGTTCTGCTTGCTTATGTTAACTTTAATTCTTTCTGTCATACATTGCATATATTACATCGTAGTGACTTCTGTGTACTGCTATGTAATCACATTATAAGTATAGTAACTATATATATTTTTTAATATGCGGTCTCGTATATACAGCTGAACGACTTTTTTGTTGTGTTTTATTTTGTATTTACATGCAGTACAACTATATATAAAGCTTTTCTTCTATATGACATTTTATATGCGCAACTAAGCCATTGGTTTGTGCTGCTGATATGTCTCTATACATTTTTTTTGCTGTATGAGTTGTCAGATGTACAATTAAGCGACTATTTTGTGCAGTTGTATAATAACAACTGCAATTTTTCTATAGGGTGGGTTCTCATATATACAGCTAAATTACCTGTTTCTTCCATTTTGTATTTACATGCCCAACTTGTTACTGGAAAAAAGCTACTTGTTTCAGACTATAGTTATATTGCGTAGTTTTCAAATTTTCCGGGCCGTTTTTTTTTCGTCTTGACCGTTCCGTCGCACAAAGCACATTAGACTCCGAATGGAAACTGTAGCTTTCGCAAGGATTAAGGAACGAATTTGACTCTTTCAGATCAAAGTGTGTCGGATAACAAGGACAACTTGAACAACAATTAATTACAATAATCTTTGTTGTAATCTACTGTGAATTAGTTCAAAATCTGCAGCTGTACTGCCAATTACACAACTTATTCTGGCCTGAATTGATTGCTTCTCTGATTTAAACCATAAGTCCAAACTGGAATCGTATTTACATATACGAATTTTTCTCTCTAAAGTGGCCATCCACCTTACAAAGCTAAAGTAATCGAATAATACATTACTGCGCTTTTGAAAAATATAAAATTGCCGAAATCGGGACCGTTTCAAGAATTCCTCAAACGTTAATGGCATCCTACAGTTAAGAAATTGAACAAATATAGCGGGACACAGCATACGACTTATATATAGGAAAATGTACTCCTAGTGCCCTTCGAAGTAATCTTACTCATCTTCTACGCACCGTTGACATTGGCGATATAAGTTCTGAAATGCACATGACTGTTATACTATCTTGTTTACACGCATGCAAAGCCTGGAGCAAGCTCCGACAGGACGCGGTTTTATCTATGTGTAAACTAGACTTTCAACTACAATTTGTTTTATTGTTGGGGAATGTGCAATTTCTTATAGCTTCCGTTCTATATTTGCTCCACCTCGAACATAACAAGTAGTAGCTGAAGTTCACATAATAACAAAAGGAGAACCGCATCTACCGGCTTTGATATCGAATTTTTTCCACTAATATCGTCCTTAATTTGTAGGAATTTGATGCAAACTAAAATTGCACTCCATGTATTCTATTTCGCTCTCAAGGCAATGCTTTCAGTATCCATTTAATCTCCAATGCCAGCTTGAACATGTCCGCTTAAAAATCTTAAATGAGAAAGCTAGACGGTACAGCAAGACGGTTTTAGCATTAATTAGATGGAAGAGGTGTGCTTTCCTTGTACCTTTTCTGAAGGCAGCTGCTGCAAAACATTTGCCCTGTGTTCGCATCTATTGTAAGACTTTAAAAAACTTGTGGACTCGAATATCAAGCAACCCTTCAATTACACAAAAAAATTGTTTTGTGGTATCTCGTTACATTTGAGACAGCTATCAAATATGTCGTAACACTTAGACTCAAATATTCACCGCTAATTATAGAATTCCGATGCGGCTTCGGTACAATCATAGCTACCTTGCGATCACTCCGACTTCATTAAAAAGTACTCCACAGGCAAACGCTAACCCGTCACAACCATTTAATTTGGACTGGCAAATGCTATATAATTAATAAGCCAGGTTGCTCTTAAGTTGCAAGCCAACTTCCCGGAGTTACAACGAATGGAAAAGTTCGCTCGAAGCGTAAGTCAGAAGTGCTCGCTACACGGATTTTCTAAATTAATCAACTCGAACTCTGTTTCGAAGTGATAACCCGCAAATTAAATTTATTAACGAAAAACACTTCCAGAGGCCCACTAAGCCGTGGACTCGAAATCAGCTCGCCGGAATATTTAAATAGCAATGGGGTTGGTTCGGTTCGCATGCTCGAAAAGTTTTTTCGTAGATACGTATTTTTAATCTTTGAGTTAATCCTTTTTTTTTGGTTTCAGGTAAGAGGATGCGAAACTACTAGATGTTCATGTAAGTTCGAGTGTCTATTAGTAGCTGGCTAATCGACAAGATGGACTATATTTTTAATACAAATAAAATCATTGAATTGGTGCTTTGACAAGGAACTGAATGTTTGATTACTTAGCTGCTAATGTAGATAATATTTATTTAATTACTAGTTTTTTGCACTCCCGGGACTAAATGACCTACTTTAGGCGTCATTTTGAGGGACCAAAATGCCACTTTTAATCCCTGAGGGATTAAATTTTTATTTCATCCCTGAGGGATCAAAAGTAGAATTTTGGTCCTTTAAAATGACATTATTTACAACATTACCTTAGTTACTCATCTATATTTCCTAAGCCATCCATTTTTCTGAATCGAACGTATACATTTTAAAACCAGCAAAATCAGATTTATTTCATGATTTGTAATCCGTCTCTGGCAATAAACTTCACTCACGGGATCAAATGATGCACTTTTGTCCCTTGGTATATAATATACTATTATTTCCTCTTTTATTTATTTAGTCCCTTAATTGTGATTTTCGAAGGAGAAATATAATAGATTCAACTAAAAAATAACATTGAAGGACTGAGTGCAGTGCCAGTCAAGGTTCCAAATAGCGCTTAGCACAGCCATACGGTGATGAGCTCTAAACTATTTTAAACAATGCACATACATATCTCACATGCATGTTCTTAGCTATAATGCAGTAATTGTACGGGGTTCTAGGTTCCAGCTCGCAAAATGAATTCTAGTTACAGTTGAGCCACAAAGAATTTAGATAGCTTCGGATCGGTAATGATTGTTAGCGGCCGCTGCACCAGTAAAATCGGGCAGGTTTCGGCGAAGAAGTAGAGCAACCACTGAATCCGAGACGGTGTAATAATAAAATTATGCGATACTTTAATTTGCACGTAATTAGAACTATAAATAACTGTTGTATGCCTAGAAAGCGCCTGATATCCGACACACGCCGTAGTTTGCCACGAGGATCTTAAACATATTTCCAACGCACCTTAACTGAAACCTTATCCTTTGGCATTTTTTTTTAGTTTTTAGTTTTTTTTAAATCAAGTGGAAATGTTGGAAACGACAAAACGTCTATGTGTTGTGCAGGTTCCAAAGTACGACCAGCTAAGTAAATGTTGCAACTCCTAGAAAAATGGAAAACGTGTAGAGTTAGGTGGTGACTATATTGAAAAGTAAAGAATAATTAGTTGTGCAAGTATCTTTCTCCTACCATAGGTAGATTATTAATTCAATGCCCCCCTCAATCTTCATATCTTGTGGATGATTTGCGTATTCCTTTTGTTTCAAATGAAGACCGCATATCCTTCTGCTGTTGTATGATGATATATCCAGCATGACACTTCTAATGTGATTGAGTTACGTATTCATTTCCGTGTTCTTGCCTTTTTGTAAAACCCGTTACTGTTCGAGGCTTGCGTATTGGTTCTATGAACTTGGTCTATTTTTACCAGCGGGAGGTTACCAACCTTACCTTTAAACATTCCTCCTTTATCTGAGCTTGGTACCAGCAGAACGTATCCAAATACTACTCCTTAGGCTGAGAAGTGTAACTAAAATATGGCAGTAGTTGTCAAATAGTACGTGACATGCAGAATATTTCTAGGTGCAAAGGTAATTATTACACATTAACAAAAATCATTTATACATCAGTAGCTAGTATAATAAAACAACAGCAAATTTCACACATATCACCATTTACTGTAAGATTAAATATATAGCCGATTTGTGTTTGCGTACTTTGTTTTTGTTAATTACTAAATCTTAATTTTAATATTGTAATATAGTATAGATGTGAACACGTACGCCAATTATTTAGGGTGTTGTACCGTTAAATCCTCTGTGCGTAGCAATCGCGGGGAAGAATTAAGTCTCAGCCGTGCCAGTCCCAGAGCGCACGTTTGTAGGTGAGTCAAAGTGAAAATCGCCTGCAGCGGTATAAAGAAAGCCGATTGGAGGCGCGCAGAGATTAATTTGCTGCCTATAGTGTTTTCGTTTAGAAAGTCTACTAAACAGCCAATCGAGCGTGCAGCTAGGTGCTTTCCCACAGTATTTGCCATTCCAGGTTGGAAACGTGTGCCAGTCCATTGTGTAGCTGAGCCCAGCCCAATCCACTGAGCAGCAGCTCTCTACCCAGTTTAAGGTAACCCAATATAGAGATGTCTGCAGTCTGAGCGATAGGCGATTGCTGTGTGAAGATTTCGCTGCCGGAAAGGAATGTGCTGATTAACAAATAAACATGTGTGCGAAATATTTTGTACGGGAATTCAAGTTGAGTTTCGTTTAACTGCATGTAGATTTAGCATTCGGCCGTAGATTAATGCATGCTAAAATTGATTCTGTCCCTTATTGGAAATATTTGTTTATTTGTGCGAACCAATTGGCTTATTTGAAATAGATTTCCCCACCCGAGTTGCAGGTCGACTTCCTGAGTTGGCAAGTATTGTCGCTTTCTAACTAGTAGCTGATATAAATTAAAAGAGTTATCATGGGCACTGAGCTAGGCAGGTAACAAAAAAAGGTAAATAAAGACGTGTTACAAAATCTAAAAAAATATTTATATCCGTTGCTTTCATGCATGGTTATTGGAACCTCAGAGAAAATATCTTTGAGTTAAAATAGCTCTTTTGGAACATGCACTTATTTTTACATTTATAAACACCCTATAAAAGTTAAAAAAAAACTAAAAACGGATTCCTATTTTTTTACGTTGCGTTAACGTAACATTGGGAACATACATGAAAAACTAATTAGTAATGTATTATTTATGAACATCTTTAAAACAATGAGGATGTAATGGTATATTACATTTAGTACACATAGAAACGGTTGTATTCTTGCATACTCTACAACGTCTCCTTCAGTTGTCAGTATTTCTTTCAATTATGTGTCCAACGTTGTCCAAACGTGAAGTGGCTGGTAAGGAAGCACTGTAACCCCGTCCTCGATGAGACTGAGTTTTACATTTGTTGGCAGTAATAAGGCTTCGTACAAGCTCAGACCTGAAATCTAGCTGCTAAATAGGCATAGCTTTATAAACAAACCTGTACAGTTTCCAGGAATTGACCACAGCATGGTCAACCATATTGATAAATACTGGCCACCACCATTATTTGCTCCTAATATTTATTCGGTAATTTTCCACTGCATTATCATGTAAGTCAACACCACCCATGTGTTTGTTGTAGGCAATCATGTTTGGTGGTTCTATTGATGTGTCTTTTTTTTCCTTTCGATTGTACCGATTGACAAAAACTACTGGCTGTACTGATTTACAGTTTGTAGCCGCAGTAACTACGGAATTGTCATTCCAACGTACAACACTTATTTCATTTGTATGATCGTAACGGGAATCCATAGTGCCCGGAGCTGTTTTCCTATGGACTTAATAGCCTGTAGTAGACATTTTAGCATCCTATTCTCACGTACCGTTTCAGTGGCAAAATATCGTTCATACTTTAGGTAAACTAATAACTCGTAACTCGTAAGAAATGTATCAAAATATATCTTGTGAGCCGAATTATTTTCTAAAACTTTCAAAAGATCTATAACAACTTGTCCACCGACACCAAATTCTTTTTTTACATTTTGAACAGATTTTCCATCATAGGACATAAATTTGTGTAAATATCCATCAGAAGATGTGATGCACCACATTTTAAAGCCAAAACGTACTGGTTTCCCTTTTATGAACATTTTTGCCGAATGCCGTCCAAAGTAGCGAACCATTTGTTCATCAATTGATAAGTGTTGTTTGAAAACACCAAACTTCAAGAAATTATTGTTCAGTTGATCAACTAACGGACGAACTTTTGCAAATTTATCATCTTTGTCCAAGTGATCGTTATCAGCAAGATGTATATTCTGCTTTATTGCGAGAAATCGGTTTCGAGATATTGCATTTTTTACAAATGGAACTCCTTTGTCTTCATCGGATGACCAGTAAAGTTTTACTTGTGGGAGACTGTGACACCCACTCAAAATCAATATTCCCAAAAAAAAAATCAAGCTCATTTTAATCTAGGTGAAGATTTGGACGATTATTATTTCTCGAATACTTTGCAAAATATACCATAAGGGACTGCATAACATTTTCGTCAAACATTTGTAAAAAAATCTAATACTGACTTTCCATGTAGTACCTCTATAATTTTTTTTTATACCTCTATAATTTTTTTTATATCACTTTCCTCATTTGAAGTGGCACTTGTTTCGTAGTCAACAGGTGTTTTGCACAAAGTTATATCTTCAATCCTTGCTGTCTTGCTAGGTGTTGGTAAAGGTATCTCTTGCTGTACGTTACCTGGCTCCTCTATCTCATCTTCATTATTTGGATGCATTATCTCAAATGTTTCCGCCAGATCTAGAGGCAAATTGTCAGCGCCACCTATGAGATCGTCATCTAGGTCTTCTTCGTCTGTTAGATTGTCAACATCGGGAGGTATATAACAAATATCCAGTTCCTCATCATTATCACGGTCGAGGTTTTCAATAATTGCTTCCAATTCGTTCAAGGTTACAGATATTTTTGGGTCATCATACTTTCTTACATTACTTTAAAATAGTGGCCAACATCAAATCCCACTTTTAATTTTAAAAATTTTGATGCCAACTTACCATTGTATAGATGTTCTAAAATAATCCAGAAAAAAGGTTTACTTGCCCATCGACAACCAATACTACCATACTAGATATATAGTAATCTACTTTAGGCGGAAAAAAACATACATACGAGTATGTATTTATTGAAAAAACTCTAACCTCAAACGTTCTGTGCCACAGAGGAATGACAAATGAATCCATACGCATAGTACTTGTTACACCAAACAAATTGCATGACTTGCAGCAGCAGACATAACAACTCTCGTAATTACAATCTTATCGTATGTCCCAATGTTGCGTTTTCGCAAAGTTGCATTTCAAAGTCATTTACAAAGAATTTCGCATAACATTTGTATTGATAATTTTATACAATATGTTTATATGTACAACATCCTAATAGAAAAATTGTGCCAGCACTCAAAAGAATAAAGCATTTAGTTGTCAATAAAAATTTAGTATTGCATGTTTTTATCCAGCAAATTTGGCAGTTTTATTTTGTGTTTTTGAGAAAACTTAGATAAGAATTTTTTATTTAAAAAAAATTCATTAGAATTTTTTTATGTATTTTAAGATCATGCCACTTAAATTTTACCAAAAATATTAAATTAAATGTGCCAAAAAATCTATTCTGAAGGTGTTGCGTTAACGCAACCATGGGAAGAAATGGGTTAAAGTTATACAATGCTATTAACCAATTACAATAATTTTCGAAATAACATTTTTGGGTAAAAGGAACTGAAACTTCAGCGTTTATGTACCGTATGTGTATAACAAGCTGGTAGCTTAATCTCTGTACATCATGTTTATGTAGGATTAACAACTGCTGGGTGTGTATTTAATGAACGTATTAATTACTATGCGACTTGCATGTGCCTCATGGATTACCAGACAAATTAAATTTGTACGCCGGTCTTTTTGCTTATTATTCTGGATAATTATAATCAAAAGTTCGATTTGTTACGCTATTTTACATGAAATTATACACGCGCAGCATCTAAGAAACAGAATGTATATTTGTTTTACTTAGAAAGCATATCTTGTATAATTTGCTGCTCGTTAATGTAGCTGTAGTTCGAGTAGGTATATTTGCAGGTTCTGTTCTTAAAATGACCCACGTGAAGAAAATTGAAATGTCGAGGACTGGTATTGTAGAGAGCCAATAAAATGGTCTTATTAACATTGAACTGTAGGTATTAATTACAAAATAAGAACTTTTTATTACTACTTTTATACATATAATTTGACAGACTTTTATTATCCTCAATAACTATTTTTAATTTTTATTTGAAATTGACTCAAAGCGTATAGATTTTTCGGTGCTTCTAAAGCTTCTAGTCTTCTAATTGATAAATGTTTTCAATACTAATTGCTAGTATTTCTCTATTCTTGAATAAATATATTGCGATAGTTTCGTTCTTTGGAAACTAATGTCAAATGAATAATTATAATAAAAAATGGGGACAACCACCCTTATTGAGATTTACTGGTTTTTTAATAATACTTTTTCAATAACGTGGTGTGATAGCTTTTGTTCAAGAAATAAAGCTAATTTTACAAACTTTTTTTATGAGAAAACGACTTTATCTTTTGTTCGTTCTCATAACATGGCAAGTCGTCCAACAAAGCAGCAACTGCATGTTCTTGCATCAGCTGGATAACCTGCAACAAAATATGAACGAGGTACAATGAAATTAAGAAAAGAAAGTATTAATGTGAATTTGTTCGGAAAAAATAGCATCTACCAGACATGAAAAAGAGTGCAGCCTTGGCATGTAGAGTTTTAATGTAAAGAAGTAAACAGGAATGTGTAGATTTTTTAAATGGCATTAAAATGTGCTACGTTTGGAATTGGAAGTGACAGACTTATTTTTGACTTGGAATAGAAGTTGCGATGTCAATTCAGAAGAAAATTTATATTTTAATATCAATTAAGCTGTCAAGATGTCAAAATTTAGATAGTGACTAGCCAGGGTACCTAGTGAAATGATTATTTAAAAATAGCAACAGGGTGTTTTTCAAAAAAAAGTCTGTAAATTCACATATATTTGTTATGTTACAGTAAAGTACACTGTATTCAATCATAAATGACTGAATGATTGGCTATTAAAGGTCCCGGGTGGTGTAGCTTGAGCAAGCGTCCACGTTCGAACAGCAGAGTTAAGCAACGCTCTCTCTGGTCAGAACTTGGATGGGAGTTCCACGGCTGCATCTCTCGGCGCCTCGTGGTACGGCTATCACGGAAAAAAGTTTGGTCCCGGATATCACAATAACATCATGATAGTCGTTAGTGGGGTTGGAAGTCCCCATAAAATGTACAGTGACGCCTATAATTGGCCTAACGGCTGTTGGCGAAGTACAGAATAAAATAAAATAAAATAAAGTGAATTTTAATATATAATTTGTGTCATTTGGCACGTACCTAAGAATGAAAGCGCCAGAATCCTTGATTATGACGTAAATAACGAAAGGAGTGATTCTGTAGAAGTTCATCTACAGCAAAAAACTTCTAAGTAGCAAACATCACCATAAAAAGGTTAGACCAATATTATATATGGAAGACCAGATGAACATGCTTCTGAAAGACAAGATGTATAATGACTATATTAAATCATCAAATGTCTTAACTGTGAATTACTTGAAATAAGCTGAGAAGTGATATCCGCAAGGACTATTCAATTATGAAGTTAAGTAAACTGTTAAAGTACACTTTATATTAAATAATCTACATAACCAGTATTGAGTTTGAACGGAAAGAGTTGTTACAAATCTATTGCAATTATAAATGCATGTTCCCATCTGGGTAAGAAAGCTTCATGTTTTGAAAACATACTTTCTGAGTTAGTACATAAAATAAAATAAAAACTTAATTAGCACACCGGGTAATGTAATAACATGGAGAAGTAGATGTTGTCTTTAGCGTCTTAAACTTTACGTATTGGCTCTGAACACGGAAGAAAAGATAAACAGCATGAGTTTATGTAGTCTATGCTACAGCTTAAGTATCAGCATACGGCTGCAAAGTTGTGTTGATATTGCAAACATGCGGTTCCATCGGCACTTAATTAAGCAATTTACATATTTAACTTTTTTACTAAATTGTCGAAAGCTTATTCCCGCACGCATATGAGCGGATAGTTGGAACAGCGGAAAATTAGAAGGCTGCAGTGCCAATTTTAATTTAAATGCAAACCATGTTACCTTAACTTCACCCCACTCGTTAAATTAAGCGGGGAACCGTTTTTTGGCGAAATTCTGCTGCTGCTGAACAAATATTATTTTGGGAATAATATTGCGCCAAGGACTTGCGAAAGATCGCCCACGTTTTGCAGGTTTCAGTTGTATAATGAGCGGCACAAGGACTGTCTTGGCGAGCCATAAAAATATCCCACGTTCGGTCTGTTGTTGCTTAGAAGAATTCCAGAGCAGGAGCATTAATTTAAGTACAGTCAGATTGAGAATTATATTTATACTTTATCCTACTCCAAATATTAATCACTTGAATTAATCAGTCTGGTCATGTACTATAGCATAATGTGTATCTTCTAATGCGGAGAAACAAAGTTTTTAAGTTGAAAATCACATCGATATTAACATTTTGATCCCGAAAGTTCCACTCGGAATGCTTCAGGAAAGTACAATTCTAGGCAAGTATTTGCAATGGTGTACAATATTGCGATCTAATTTCTGTATTTTTATGGACCTTTTCATAAAAGTGCTTTTACGTAGTCAGATGTTAGAGTTAGTTGATTGCTTCGATTGATTAAAGTAAGAACGTTTCAGAAACGAAAGGCACACCAAAAAAGATACAAGACAAAAAAGAACGAATTTGAGAATGCTAGATATGAATAGATATAAAATCGTATTCAACTTCAGATCGTGGACGACCAATAGATATTTTTCTTCAAGATAAAACCGACTATATCCCAAAGTAATCACTAATCAGGAAGCTACCGCGATCCAACATCAATACTAAGACCGCCTCTGTGATGGCGGTTGCGTAGAGAGAAATCCGCACGTCCCGTGCAAACTGGCGAATAGGCCGAAGAGCTATCCTTCACCTGAAAACTGCGCATTAGCGAGTTTGTCTCAAAAATCACATTGCTTGGAAATTCAAGGGCTACTGAAACAATGTAGGTGACGTGCAATACATAACAGCGTTGGGCGTCTCCAATTTGAACAAAAATCTATTAAGCGGCGCCCTCGGATAATAACAAGGGAATCCAAAGTTAGAAAATGAAAAGGCGTGTTGGTATAAAACTGAAATGCTTAAATGGCTGAGTAAAGCAGTGTTGTCATTGTTAAAAAATAATCGGGCTATCCTTGAACCCAAAAGTCCTACCAATAATTGTGAGGCAGCAATCGTACCAAGACATAAAACAAGCAGAAAGTGTCATTAGAATACGAAGAAACATCCTTGGTAGCACTATTTACTTTATGCCTAAATAAAAAGCAAATGCGATGGTTGAATATTTAGAAAAGAACTTAGAAGAGGACACAGTCTAATGATGCCCTTAACTAATATAAGGCTTTTACACCCCAATGGCAAATTAACATCAGCTAAATACAATGTAATCGATGTGTCGTAATTTCCGGCTAACCTGGTATTGTTTCAGTGACGTAAAACGACTATCTCATCGGCTTTTCTTCATTTCCGGAAAATTTTGCAAAATCGGCTTTAAACCACAAATTCGAGGGACGCCATCTCGATTAGCCGAATCTGAATGAACCTCTGCAGCTGGGACCACGTTCACGACCTCGTACGATGTCCAATTTTGATGCAACCCTGGCTCTACGGGCGTTCGGAAACAGCTTCTCTGTGAATTTTATCTTGCTGGCTTCACGCAATTCTCACTTTTACATTTTAAATCTCTGATTTTTTACCACTTCAGTTTTAAATACACTGTTTCACATGTTTATTTTAGCACTGCGCGATGCCTGCTTTCTTTGATAGATAACTTAACTGCTCTTTACTTCCTCGTACTGCTTTGTACCCTTTCTTTACCCTTCAGTTGTTTTGTCATTTGCTAGTCATACTACTTTTACTCATAACGCTCATATGACTTTTGTAACTACACAAATTAAAATTCATATCATTGTAATGATTTCAACCAATTCATACCTGTCAGCTACATAAATCAAGCTGCGTTTGCCATTTTTAACATCAATTATTAATCAAACGCTGAACGTAACCCTTCTGAATCCTGCCTTATCTAATGCCAACGTTTCTCACTTAAACTCTAATTACTACTACTCATCTCATGTACATTTATTAGTTTAAAATACTGACTTTCTTGCAATAAATAAAATATTTAATCTGTGCTCACTTTGAAATTATTCATTTCCGTGTTAGTTAGGCAACCAGAATTGCTGTGGGCAGCAAACCATTGCAATAGATGTATGGAAACCGAATCTGCGTCGCGAGAAAATTAGGAGAAGGGGGTAGAAGTAATCTTGGTTCAACAACTAATGCAATAATCCACAAGAAAGAAGTGCAAAAAGAAGTCAAAATTAGAGTACAATATTGCCAACACCAATGCATAGCTATGCATAATATACCTCAGCAAACACTTCGAAAAAGTACAATACAAACAAAATTGAAACAAAGCTGAAAGTGCCAGTGGAAGGTAAAGGCAAACTACTTTGCCGATTCAAGGTTTCTAGAACGTAAAGCATTTTTATTGTTTTTTACATCAGCTACTAATGTTACCTGTGCATGAATAAGTCTCAAATCTGTTGGTTTATTTATGTTTTAAAGTGGTTCGAATCCCACCTTTGTGAGCCAAATTGTAATTGTACGTTTGTTACTACCTTTGTTGTGTTTAATTTGTTATACTTTGCGTTTTATTGCCAGATAGCTCAATTTACTACATCACAGCTTACTTTTTTCCGAGTTGAGATACGCAATGTAGCTCAATACAGTAAAATAAACTCCAACACTTTAGTGCAATCTGTTGAAAATCAGTGTAGTAGAAAAATACACTTCTTAAAACACTTAAAGGACTTAATGATATAAAAATCACGAACGTTCAATAAGTACACTTATATGGATAGAATATTAAAAGGAACCAAAATAACTGTTTTCTACGAGAACATTAAACTGCCTGCCGGTCCTATACACTACTCTTTACGCACTGAATTTTTCCGAATTGCGCTAAGCAACTAGATATCCGTGCCGAAAGCTGATGCTTGACGTGAGAGGTCGCCACCATAGCTTTTGGCCAAGCATAAACACGTTACCCGATTCCCGTGAGCTGATGCAATGTGGTGCAATTTACCAATTGCACAGATTTCAATACGGAAAACCATCAACCTTTACTAATTGCGTGCAGATACGCAATGGGTTGATTGTCGGCTATGACAGGATTCCTCACTTTACTTGAAGCAGTAAACTTCTCTCTTGCAGCTCCGGGTTGGATATGCTGTCGGCTTAATTCACAACTGCTCGCTAAGCTGAGATTTAACTTGAAACGCTGTCTGGAGGGCGAGACGTAATTTTAACGCCTCACACTGAAGACACTTTTTGAGCGGTGACCCAATTTTGCAGTCCATAGGAAAGGACTGTTCCTTTAAATGTTACAATTGCTTCCGCCTTCCCGCTTGTGAGAAATGCAAAATAAGAAGCGCATTTTTACAGATGAAAGAAAGTTACGCACACTGGCGGCAGTTCAAACGAAACGTACAGGTATATATTAAAATACACAAACGTACAAATTGGTGACAGCCAATTACTGTTACCGATATTAGGTGTAGCTGAGCGAAACACAATTTTGCTATGTATGCCTTTTAAGAATAGAAATGTGGAATTAAAGTTCAGAGAAGGTACGATCTTCTAACAAGGTAAAACTTCAACGCTTATATTATAAAAAGCTAAATGCCAATTTTTGATCAATTTTCTACTACCATAAGATAGGCTGTTATAGTATCATATACTGTTGTTGGGATTACGACGTTGAATAAACAAAGATTATTATCATTTACCAAACTATACTCGTAAGGAAAGATATGACTATGTTGGGGAATTAAAAGTAAACGGTTATATGTAACTGGAAATCAATCAGTAAGCGACAATCATCATTTTAACAAGGTCATGAAAAATTCTCCAAAAAATGTAAATCTACGACAAGAACCCATTTATGCGACTCAACCCATGACACAACTACTATATGAAATATCTCCAAAGGTACCAAGTTTTAAGTTTCAGAAAAGAGAATCAGTTTCGTAAGCTGTGAAATTGGACGTATTAGGATCATCAGCGGATGATTACCAAGAGTGGATTGCGTACTATCAAGGAAGTGTGAGTGATGAGCGTCAGGATATTTATAGGGTTACCGTTTTCGTAATTGCAAAAACAGAAATACCTATGCTGAGGCACCATCTATTAATCATAGTGAAGTGCACCTCTCGTCACTGATTGTGTAGAAGAGGAAGAGTGGAAATCAAATTTAAAAGAACAGATTTAGAGATTATTTTCTGATATAGCAAGTAAGAGCTATGAAAGTGCAAAGTTAGAGCGTGACTGTTGATTAAGCTGCCCTTATATCCTTCAAGAGATTTTACAACGATTCACTCATTAACTAGTTTACTAGCAACTGCATAATGACCGCATGAATTACACGTAAAATGAATTAGAATAACTCGGTAAGGGAAACTTCAAGAACACTGTTATCTTACTTTTATTTGTACCGGTGATTGAATTTTCCTTTAGCAAGCAACAATGAGCCAGCAATGAATATTGTGCAAAAATCTCTATGATTCCTGCTCACAATTCCCGCCCCTAAATTTCTAAACAAGAATGAGGTCCAAAGGTGTAACTCTTTTAATCCTGGAGAATTTCTAGGATTACAGAATGAGGGCGAAAGGCCGTTGGCGCGCAGAGATTAAGGTAGATAAAGCTCCACGTTCGCCTTCACAATAAGCAGGCAGGATTTCATAATTCCCCAAGTCGGTCGTTAACTACGCACCGAAGGCTCCTCGATCGATATGGCAAAAATTAGTTCATGTCTGTTTTTTGGCTGCGTATTTATGCTTTTTAAGCATTTTATAATTAAATGATACAAAGCGTTACTTAGTATTTGTGTGTAATTGGCACAGAAGTTGTCATATGCCTTATATAGAGTTACATTTCAACCAATTTAGATATAAGTTTTTAAATCAATGTTAATTGCTATTCTTAGATCATCTTCCTATGTATCTTGTTGGCATAAATGCAGCAAATATTTAAGTTAAACATTAGATATTATGTTAGTTTTAAAGTTTACTCTGAAATACCGCATAATACATATTTCTTCTTCTTTTTTTCTTTAGAAAGCCTTGTTTGTCCATTTCTGTGCATGCGCTTTCCCATTTTTGCTTGTACGCTTCCTGTTGTATAATTTGATGTCACTTCTTGCCGAAGTTCTTGGATGTCCCCATTCCTTGGTCTCTTCTCTATTCCTCGCTTAGTAGTTCCCAATTGAAAATTATTTTCTCTGTCTAGCATTTTCCCTATCTAACTCTACTTTAAAGCAGCTATTCTATTTCTTCGATCTCTTTACACAATTTCTGGTCGTCCTGTGTAGATTAAGTGGTGAACATCAGTTGGTTTGTATTATCGTTGGTGTACTAACACTAGGACTAGTAGATTATTATTAAAGATATCTTTATTGGGAATGGGGCGTTATCAGGAAAATGTTGGGTGCCTCTCGCACCGTTAATTACAATAGAAATAAGTTGGAGGAATTAGCAGAGCTTCCTTCGCCAACAGTTCAGATAGGTAGTTAACTCCTACAGTACATCATGATTTTTCTTTAATTTTATCGAAATTCCAATCTTTTTCACGATTCCTTAACTGCGGAATTAAGCGACGCTGTGCTACCGGTATAATACTCCCTATTAGTAGTTGTTAGAAATCGCAGAGTTCCAAAGCTTATAAGAATAGATGTGTATAGAGATTAGTACGAAAATCGTTTTCTGAATAAACTGTTTTTGAAATTATGTCTACTAAGAAATTTTAACTAGCGAGTTTTTGTCGTCAGAGCATGCGCAGCATTATATACGACTAAGGAACCAAATAAGTCCTATGCCAATAATCTACTGTAAGGACTTGTACAAATCTAAACGACATCATGGCCTTCAGTACCGAGCACCCCTTATGTGAAGAAAGGATGCAAAAAATCGTCTCGTCTGCCATAGACCAACGGTCAGAACTGATGACACGCATATAGAACGCAAAGAACCTGTCCAAGCTGGAAAAGCCTCGAATGTTGTAAAGGAAATACGTCGCTCACGAGTCGATATAAGGGGTTGCAGTGAAATAAGACGACCAAGATGTTTGGGTTCATCTTACTAACAAACAGCAAACAAAATTTGGAATCAGCCGAGCGCGTCTGCAACGATCCGACAATAAAATGAGGAGCAGTTGCAAAATATTCCAACAACGGAGACTCAGCAATGGTTCTAAAACCCGTATGCCCATACTTCTACGACTCCAGAGTCGGCTCTTTAGCTCGCGGCTCCAGTACACAATAAGTAACTCCAAAACAATTCAAAATTAGGTACGATGGGTAAATAAAACCCAGTTGTACTTCTAAAGTAATACATGAAGACGTTAGGACGGAGTTATTCAAAATAGCATAAAAGAAATGATGAAATGAACGTGCCATCGAAGCGAGAGTTATTTTATACGTAACACCATGTCTACTATTCTGGAAAGAACACTCCGGGGCATAGTAATGGCGTGGCCATAATAGTCGCACAACATATTAACTAACGTGTAAACGGATTCATATCCATTTTGACTTTATTGAAGCTCGATATGAAGACCGTTGGGGTTAATGTCATCCAGATCTATGCTAGTGAAGAGAACACCGAGAACTTTTACAAATACCTACAAAAGGTCCTGAAATAAACACAAAAAGACATAATCAAGGTGATTATAATAAATCTCGATGCTTAAGTAGGAAATGATAGAATTAACGATGTGGTGCGCGCATACGGATTTGGTAGAAATAAAGAAAGAGAGAACGTTGTTGAAAATAACAAACACCTGCTTCAAGCTGCCTTTCAGACGACAGTGCCCATGAAAATCAGTTGTTGATAACACAGACAATCTAGTTAGAAACCGAATTGACTGAATAATAATTAGCAAAATATCATGAAGCGTGGTCAAGTCCGCTACAACATATCCTGGTACGAATGTTTCTTTATATTATAACCGTTTATCCTCCACTATTAGGGTATGTATAAAAAACCAGAAACTAAAGAGGTTAGGTAAATAGTGTAGGAATTGCTGACAAAAGCATTGGTGACGATAGCTGAGTCTAAATTTAAAATAACACCCAGAAAGGAGAATGAATGAATTGGGAACAACATTTTCTACCTTGTGAAAAACGAAAAAAGATGTAAGAACAAAAATGAAACAGCATAGAAGGTATTTCACAAGATAACAGGAGGAAAGATCAACGAAGCACAAGAGGTATGGTTAAACAACCTGTGTTTAGGTACTGAAAGCTAGAAGGACCAGCATGCCACCTTCAATTCACATAAAAGGATAAAAAAGCAGCAGGCATGTTTTGAAGTGGGGCAGTGAGAATTCTCACAAATTGAAATTGAAAAGGTGGAAAGAGTATACAGAAGAACTTTTCAGAGATGATCAACTAGGTGATCTGTTCGTTGTCGATGGGGCTGCACAACTTTTTATCGCAAATTATGAAGTGATGACTGATGAAAGACAAAGCTGAGCAGGAGCTGGACAAAAATTACATGGAGACTTGCTATAGCTGCTAGAAGATGATCACCTCAACATTATTATGATTCTTTTCAACACAATACATACAATCGGCAATGTACCTAATGACTGGTCGTTTTCGCCCACTTTAGCTATACCCAAAAAGCAAAGCTAAAGAGGGTGGGGGCCACAGAACAGTTAGAATCGTGAGATATTTGTACTAGTTGTCCACGGATGTAGATAATACAAAGTAGAACAAATGGTGTTGAACCTCAATTTGGATCTATGGAAATATTGCCAGCATTAAATTGCTGATATATAGAGCTTGTAAAGTTAACTATCAATAGTCCACCATGGGAGGCTGCTAGGAATTCTTCAGAAAACAGACATTGACAACAGAGACAATGGGGAAATACTTACATCGAAGACGAGCACTCTGATCAGTTCAGGATCTAGAAGAGAGCTTAACCAGATGTATAGTATCCTCAGTGCTCTTTAACATTAAACATGTTTTTAATGAAGCGTTGGGTAGGTCACATGTCAAAGTTATCATAAAGCAAACTGTCATCCACAACGTATGATACGATACTACTAGCCAACAGCGAACTAGAATAATTAGTAAACAAAATAGTGGTTGCTATTGTATCGTATAGTATAACACCCGACATTCCACAGACTGAAGTGGTGACTATAGGTATAAGTCTCACCCACCCTAAATGAACACATATACTTGCACGGAAAACAACTCACACAAACATTTACATACCTTGATGACACACTTACAGAGAGCTGAGACCACTCACATGAGATCAAGATGTGAACAGAAGAAGCTCGAAGTAATTTCAACTGCACGAAGAAAATACTCTGGAATATGCATCTGAACCAGCCTTAGAACTTTGAGATATAATGCATTTTCTGTCTATTATATAGCGTATGATCTTGGATACTCAGGGAAAGCTCATCAAAGCGCCTTGCAGCGTTCAAGCTCTGGTATTGCCGACGGGTGCTCCAGAGATGTAACATGTCATCACTGAGATATAACGCGCCTATTACTAACCCTCGTTGCTGGGAGCCAAATTGTAATCAGGCGTCTCCTACACCGCTATGTTTTGTAAATTACTTTGGCATTTTTATTGTCTACTAGCTGAATAGCAATGAGACCTCTCTTACTTTACTTACTCAGTCATGGTTGAGGAAAGTCTTTATTGAAATAAACCCAGCAATTGACAAATATTCTGAAAAGGTTAGTTCCAAAATACTACTCAAATAAATGCCAATTCATTTATACACAGCTGAACAACAAACATATATTGCCTGTTAAAGGAAAACTGCGAAATAATGTTGGTGCTATATACAAGACCATATATATGACGCACAACAATGCCCATCTATGCCCAAAAGGGCGATTTCTACTACCTATTTATATTAAACGTTATCAACGCACACATCCTAAAACAGTTCAAATGCAGTACGCAGAGAACGATATAATTAAATCACTAGCACACGGCTGCTTCAAATGCTACTATGATTTACCTCATGCCGGCCTCGGTGGCAACTTTTGTGATTCCAATAACAGTTTAAAAGCACTCACCTGCAGTGATGTTTAACGATTGCCAATAGCAATATAACTGCACGTGACACTCTTATAGCTCTCCATGGCAATGCTTCTAACCTCTCTACGCAATTTTACCTATATTGGAAAATCTATTCTAAAGACACTGGGGGAGCCAGGTTAGGTGCATGAAAGAGACTGTTCTGCAACAGGTGGGGTGAGGTAGAAAACTCGCCAACTTCGTAAAACAAAGGTAAATGGCGTATTTCGACCACATAATCTGCAACGACAAAGACCGATTTTTTCAATTTATCATGTAGGGGAAGGTGGAAGATACAAGAAGACCTGGACATCGAAGATATCCTGACTATATAATTTTCGGAAATTAACGGTACTGATGTCTGTGCACCTGTTTCAAGCAATTATGCTCGCCAAAGTTCACAGAGGATAGGGCATAAGAAGGAATGACGTCTATAAAAGCAGCTAAAAAATGCCAGATAGAGTATCATCTCTGCTTTGTTTTTGGAGGTATTTTGTTGACACTTCTTGGCAAGCAAGTAGTTATTATTAAAAATGGCACACCAGACTTATATGACACAGTGGTCATAAAAACTCTATTAAAGTAGCTAAAGTTAGACAGTTGTCGCGTGGAAAGACTATTATTTACAAGATACTTCACGGTAGTGTATTAATATTGATGGGCTTCATTTTAATATTCAAAATTCTCTGGCGGGTTTTGTTTCCCTCTTTATTGTTCAGCAATAAAACTCCCTGAATTAAAAGTTTTCCTATATCCTAGGAGAGCTTCATAAATGTCAAACACTCCACATTCATTGCCAGTACCACGCATTTAAAGTTTCCTAACTGACATACACGAATCCCCGGAGCTTACCTGCCGCCATTAATTATGGATGCCTCCAGATAATGAACGTGCACAAACCCGAGAGCAATAAAACGCCCAGAAAGAATGAGCTCAAAACTTCCCAGTCTAATTAATAATTAACCTGGTGCCTGATAATGACGACTTGAAAGCCTTCGAAGGGCGCCATAAATTTCCGGCGACCATAAATTTCCGTTTGTTAACGTGACGCGTGTCCAGCTTGCGAATCTTCACTTTTTGTCAATTAGCGGCGGATCCGACAAATACTTTTTAAGCTCGCTACAAAAGCACGGCCTAAAAACGAAAACGCGTTCGGTTTATTTAAATGAGCTTTAATCAGTCGGGCTCTATTTTAATGACGTGCTCGGGGAAAGCCTAAAAAAGAATAAATTTCTTCAATCGATTTCATTAAGCGGAATGTTTTCCTTGCGACTTAATGAATCGCTGAAAAACAAACTCGTTTTGATGCAGCGTTCGGCGATATTGCACTCGACGTTAGCACCAAGCGATCAATCCATTGTAATTTCTAAAAAATCCACGACGACTATTCTGTGTTAGTTTACAGCTGGAAGTTAAAAAATCACTGCGGATGTGATTTGTTTGGAGTGCTTCAGTTGCTGTAATTTTATCGAGTTCTTATTGGGAATTTCTAATGTACTAGACTTTATCAATCTCATTAGCAACTTTGTAACAAATTTTAATCTTCAAAATGTAAAATTAATGAATAATTTAACATAACCCACTTTCTTATTTATTCCTAATTACGTATACACTCATTTTTAATGGAAAAAATAAACGGGAAAGTAATATTGCGGTAATTAACGTAAAACCAACATTTAGGTTTTAATTAAACAAACGTGTTAAATACAGCTAATATCCAAACACATTTTACTTGTTTAAATGGCGAACACCTGTTTTACACAAACGTAATACAAAATGTAAATGCTTTAGGTAAGCCTGTTAATGTAAGTATATTAAAAACCTATTGTGAATCTGTGCTGTAACGCATTTGGTGGTAATCTATTTTTTTAGTTGGAAACTAGTTTAATTCAGTCTTCGAAGCACCGACATTGGTTTTTATTTAACGAGTAGTTACTCGGCGAAATCGCTACAGTTTTAGTTCCTAAACGCACTTGTTGTGCGTCAAAAACTTTTTTTTAATTTCCGGCCCACATACATTGGTTGTAGCGGATATTGCCCATATTCCAAGAACGTGCCTTCGGAGCTTTTATTAAATTTGCTTTTTCATGCCGGTGAAGGGAACTGTACGTCTAGGGAAAACTGGACCTGGCCACATTTACAACAGGATAAAACATGTAGCTCAAGAAAAGAGAGCCGACACAGGCAGTTCAGTGTTTCTTCCTTGGACACATCTCAAATCTGAAGCAGAAGGCGGTGTAAGTGCAAGGAGTGGTCGTCGGCGAAGTAAAAAGTTTTCGACATTGATTAGCACAATATCTCCTTGCTAATTTTGCGCACGTAGGTGGCTTAGGGGTGTGATTTAAAGCTTGAAAGTTTTTAAAAGCTTTGCTTTACGCGTAATTTTAAAGCTCTTCTGATATTCCGAATGGTCTCCAAAGCGACTACTAAATTTCAGCGATGCAAAAGCCGGGCTGGGGCGCTATAAAAAATTAATTTGATGCTTCTTACTTTTACGAAATGGGACATTTCCGCGTTGATGAGATCAGCGCACCACGGACTCGAATTCAAAACAACAATTTTAGTTCCATGGAATTTCGCTAACCTGTTGTATGTTGCTCGTTGCTCTCCATTAATAAATATTCTAATGTTACATAATATGCTAATCTAATTTTTTTTATTAGTTTGTCGAATAGTAAGGAAAATTGCTATCATTGGGTTTTAGGTATCTATAGATATATGTCTTTCATATTTGTCGATTTAGGGCCTTTCCTTTCATTTCATTATAATTTCCACTGCCCGAGTCTGCTATTATTTGCTTAATGTATTGTAAGCGTGGTCTTCCTCTTGAGGGTGTTCCGGTTATGTTACCTTCAGTCCAGAGACTGACAACCTAGCAGGACGAGGATAGATATAGGTACAGATATATTGGATAGCAGCATCTAGATACAGCTTTTTTTAAAATCAAAGTATCTATTTATGTGTGCGTATAGTTTTCAGCAAAGTATGTAGATATCAATCAAATGGTATACACATATGCAGGCTAATACGTTGCACAATAGTATCCAAATTTTTTAGAAAATAATATTTATATGCAGCGCAACGCGCTTTAAGTAACGGTATCTGGATACCGATGCGATTAAATTTGCAAAAGGCACCTAGATACAGCCACCCGTTCAGCTCTAACTGAAAGAGCCATCAGCTTTTAGACCCTCTAGGCTTAGCCAAATAATCTAGTCCAGGAGCTAGACCTGCCCAAATAAGCTGTCCAAAACCATAAGACACTCAAGTTCCCAGACCCACCTAGAAAAACCTTTTTAAAGCACCCAACCCCGAGCTACGAACCTCATAGCATGTCTGTGTGGCTTGTTGGGACCAGCACCTACAAATATCTTTTGAAAACCGATCTCTATATCGTATTCGTGGCTTGTCAAGTCCAGTACCTAAATACGATCTCTTAAACTATCAGAAAACTGAATTTTGTGGACAAATCCACCGCAGGAATAAATTAAAGGCTGAACTCACCTGTTACAAGGCCGTTTTCAACCATTAGCAACGCCCTGAAGTATTGCCTAAATCAGAGCCTTTAATGTAGCCCCAAACTCTCTGCGGGTCAATGGCAAGCGCTTGCATTATGAAATCTGAAGCCAATCGAGTTTTTGCCAGGCAAAATTCACTCAAACTAACACGGTCCAGGGGCCGCCAAAGTACCATTTACGAAAATCCCCAACTAGTCGAAATTTAGCAATATCCGTTCGGCATCTAGTGTAAATAACGCAGTCATATTAAACCATTTAGTTCCATAAACTCCCGTTCCGACGAAATACAGCGTGCAGTATCAGGCGAACATTCTGCAGTGGCCGTAACAAAGGCTACTATGAATATACCAGTTATCGACCAGGCATCCGTCCGAATGTAGTTGATTTTATTGTTTAATATCGTACATGCATTATATTATAAACAATTAAAATTTAAGAGACCTGGACAAATTTGAGACAAATGTCAAAAGCCACCTTTTGTATAAGACTAGAAATGATGTGGGAAGCCCATTGACAGAAGGCGGCGGGAAGTTGATCAGCTTGGTTGCATAATGAAAATTTTTAATTAATTGAAAAATTCCTTATACTCTTTTCTGCTTCATAAATGGATTACTGCGAGTTAAAGCAAAGAAGTGATATGTCTTAAACGCAAATACATTATTGAGGTCGGCTGCTAATAGCCGATAGCCCTAATTCTGTATATCTCGTGACATCACGTAGCGTTATACAAAGGAATATTTAAGAATTTTTCTCCTAGCGCAATTCAGGAGAAACCAATCTTTCTAGTTTTCTAATAGGCTCGTAAAAATTCTGAGAAAGCATTGACAGAGAGCATGGACAAAACTTTTTAATAATTATGATAAAATTCCCGATACTTGGAACGGGGACGTTTGCCAAATGAATTTATTGTATGATAAACAACACATACAATAAGAGATTAGTTTTGGAATATAGCGATCTAGCCGTGGTAAGTATCGTCATTACTACAAAATGCCAGAAATCATCATATAGAGACCAATATGCAAAAAACTAGTTCATATTAAGATATATAGAACATAAAGGATCGTAGTCCCGAAATGCGGCAAATAGGAACGGCTCAGCTAGTCGTTGCAGAAATAACAAATGCGGGTCAAAACCCTCTTAAATTCAACGGAACGGAACGTCTAGGCTTCGAACGTGTAGGCTAATGCCTTGAATTGTCAAGTCCGACGGAAATCTAAAATACCAAAAAACGGCCGTTAATTACCCAGGACTGCTACATTTCGCGTTCTGCTACAATGCTCCTAATAATACACCTTATTTTCACATATGCTGCATACCGACTGCCAGTCATTCTCCCGTAGTCTTACAAACTCCTCGTGCGTACAAGCCATGAAAATTCCTGCCATCATAGCCAGTCGGGCAATTTTCAAACAACAAAATTTTTACAAGAATCTAAAATACGAGGGTGTAGACGTTTTTAGATAGTATATCAAACGACTCCTATAACTGTTCTACCTACTCTTATAACTATTCTACTTTTAATAGAAAATCTTTGAATAGAAGGTAAATAATTGAAATGATCGCAAAAACCCAGTTCAGTCGAAATAAGCCAGTTACGTTTATCCATGACGTAATGATGACAATGAAGCTAAAACCACTGTTATACTTGGCCATTGTGTTTTTAAGTGTAATACGTGTGTTTGCATGTAGTCGAGTGGAAATAGCAGCGCTGATTGTATAAAAACGTTCAGCCAAGATGAAAGAGTTGAAGAAAGAGCGTTTAATCAGCAAAAGAATGTTTCGGGCTGTATTTTTTAATTCCCGTAACGCACGAATTTAATATCAGCGAAAGCGGAAAATAAATGCAAAACAGAAGGGAAAATGGACACATTGTAGGTAGGAACTCCTTAATTGAATTTTCCGTGTTTTATTGCATTTCGCGAGCTTGTCCGCAGTGGGCGGGCAGAATCGCGACTGCTTTGCACTTGCACTATTTCCCTAGTTGCTTAGCGAAACCCATTTCACGGCCAGCGGCCTCGGGCACGGAACCCCGGAAGTCCGATTTGTTTTCTAATTAGGCGACATTACCGGTTTTTTAAATTTTAATAAGCAGCCGCGGCGGATATTTGCGCTCTAATTGGTTTCTGCTACGCAGACCGCGGATTATTGTTCATTGCGCGCTATAGGGGGCTTTTAATTTGAAATACTGAGAGTTCCATAAATGCCCGCATAATGCCTGCAGAAACCGCAGTCTCAGACAAAAACTTCGGATAGTTCGCTGGGAGAGGGAGATAGATGCAACAAACGTCGTACTAGAAAACATTCAAAATGACTTTAAGCCGCGGGTCTTTATCATTTTGTCTTCAGATATCATTACTTACAATGCATCATGGTATTTTGTCCCAGTCCTTTCTTAGTTTTAAACTTTTAGAACTGCATTTTTATCCAATAATGACACTAAAAGCTTCACCTTCCAATATACCTACTAGAGCTAATATAAAATATTAACACTAAGCGCATACAGTTACTTTATGCAGGACGAAGATTTCTACTTGTGCAATATGAAATAATTTGATGCTACCACATTTGGCACACAATGATTACATTGTGTTCTTGGAGGTCAGTTGAAGAATGGCCCGTATTAGTTACAATTAAGGCAATTTACCTAAATGTGACGTCACTCCAAATTATATACTAACGGAAACCGGCTGCAAGCCGGCCACGGCCCCGAATACCGACTAGTCCTCTCAGATGGAGATTAAATCTAAATTTGAGTCCATTGAGCGCAGAATCTTTTACGAACAGTGCAACATAAACGTGTAAATGCTGCATTCGATATAAATAATGGTTACCATGCAAGATTGCATAACGACTGGATGTTTTTAGTGACAATGCAGCAAATAACGAAAATAAATTAAATGCAGTGGTCGGCTCCCAGCTCGAAACGAAAGAAACTAGCGGCAATTGGGTCACGAAAACGGCCAAAAGGTTTAGGAAGCTCGGTTCGAAATGATGCTTCTACGACGGCTACTGGATAAGCAGGAACGACTAGATTGAGCGAGACAGATAAGTTGACAGTAATCAGCCTATGGCAAAAAGCTTCTGGGTCCAGGCTAATTTGACAATAAAAGTAATTGCTATTTTAAACTCAACGTAATTAGAGCTCAAAATAACTCAACGTGAAGAAGGTGAATAATCCGACAAAAGCCGTAGAATTGCTACAAGGTCTGCTAGAATAATTTCAGATAGAAAGTTTTACACCGTGCACTTGTAATGTCACACGCATACATGCATATGCATCTAATATTATTCTAATATTTCAAATCCAGATAGTTATAAAAATAAAACTTATATAACGGGTGGCAGTTGTGAATAGGAACGAGAAGTTACTAGGTCAAATAATAAACAAGAAGTACAAATTTTTATATTTGACTCGATATACGTTAAAATCCGTTGTAGGTTCAATTCCATACAATTTATATTTAATTGAAATAATATTACACAGGAATGACCTGTGAGTGAAGTCTGATATAAAATCAGATAAATTATAATTATTTGCAAAGAGTCAATATAAGTATTGTATTTTGTATTGATACTGAAATTGTATTGAAAAGCAATCAGTGTCAATCATTAACGTAGCTTCAGTGAAGTTTTGTGGTTTTTGTGAAAACTCTATATGGAAGATATAAATATCTACAAGGGGTTTTGTGCAGTCAGAGTTGCAGTCAGAATTTAGCAGAGTTTGTTACTAGTAGAACGAGACATCAACGAAGTGAATTCAGGTAGCAAATCAACTGCAAAAAGTCAGTACTCTTTAATTACTAGATTTCGATGATACGTTTTGAACATGTTTAGTAAAAGACAAAATTATATCGAATTACTTTAAGAAATATTGTATTTAGAAAATAAGTTTAAGCTTACTTTTTCTAAATTAATAAGTGATTCGAGTACTCGGCGGTTTTAGGCTATTATAATTTGAAATTACATTTTTTGGTTTTAGTTTATATTTATCCGGAATGTAAGTTATCAAAGATGATTAAGTTATTAAACCTCTGATTTTGACTGTTAATTATTTTATACTTGTCAACTAAACTTCATATCGAAGCTCAGATTCGAATTGGTTTCATAAGAATGTAAAGATACCTGAATACGTCGTTATGATATTATAAGTAAATGTAAAAACAACTAATTGAAATTGAGGTTAATAATATTATTCTAAATCATCACCTATATAGCTGAGAGAAAGGAATCTTCAATGTCTCTGATTGAGCTAGTTCGAGGTAATTACAACGTGACAAAATATAAATGTCATTTGACGTTTACTTTATAGATGCAGGTAAGTTAGTGTAACTGCAACATATTTATATTGATATAGAAAAAGGGATAATTAGTAGAGCAAATTGTAGGCGAATTCCTATTGCGGCTATTACATTTTGGCTCACATTAATGTAAATAACACTACTAAAAACAGGGGGAGTTATTTCAATTTGGCACCTCAAGTGGGGCAAGAGCTATTACACTCTGAACTCACCGTCACAGCATAACCACACTGCTCGTTCGATATTATACATGACACTCTGTCTATCAAAATAAAGCGGTTATTTTTTTTAGTACAGACACAGCAGAAATAGCCATTTTCTTTCTTTTTTGCGTGTGTATGTTTAATTGATGCTTCCTTTGAACCACGAAAAATATTGACATAATGAACTATCTTGTTACTTTTTCGTTTCCAAATCCCGCATCCCTACAAAAAAGTAAATGGGTAATCAGCTTCAAACGCTGTATACTTTGACCTTTTTTAAAATCCTTTTCACTTTTCAGTTTTTCTATCAAGGAAGTAGATGCAAAATAGATAATAAAAACGACGTTTCGATATTTTTATCGTCCAGTTTTTTCCAATACATTTGTTTTCCCAAAATCAACAAATTTTGCTTGATATTGGAAGATTATATTTCTTCAAGACACTTTTTCCCTTGGAGATTGTTAACGATTCCTCCGCAGAAATAGCGCGAGTACCCTTGTAGAACATATGAACTACTTTGTGGGGTCCAGTTTTTTTCACCATCTGGTCAACCGTTTATAATTTTTAACTTTCGTGACTCCGATGGGAACTTCGTGACGTCAGTGGCTAAATAAATACGAACCCGGATGCGAAGGACCCTTACGATACGGCACTCCGACGAACCACCACACGTTACTACTTAAGAGATCCGCAGGCTGCCATGACGCATGCTACAATAACCACCCTTAAATTTGGAGCATAAAATAAATGTCTGGAATTGGGCAATTTGTGGTAGCCTACCAACATATTTATGCCTATAAATTATTGCGAGACGCCTAAAGTCGGGGTAACTGGCAATCCTTTTAATTGAAACACACTCGGACACGAAGACCAAAGCTACTGAGATTAATAAGAACACTTAAGTAGATACAAATACTTGCATTTATTTTTCTGCCGTTTACAGAAACCTTAAGTTTACGTATTTACATCTTCTTATTAACTAACTTAATTCTAAGTCCATTCTGACCAAGAAAGCTCGGTGGGCGTTTACAAAGTTCCCAATAACCTATCAGAGCTGGTCTAAATTTTGGACATTTGGCATTACGCGGACGTGACCGTTCATAATAGTTCTATGAATTTTTACAAGCTTGAGGATTTCCCACGGTGAAATGTGGCCTGTTCGGACCCTTAGTAAATTACCGCCATAAAGATCTAAAATTCTACTAAAGCATTTGGTCCCAGCTGCAAATAGTTTTTATGATCGAGTTGCAACCGTTGCTTCTTCTAATCACGTACCGGTCATATACATCACTCAATATTTCGGTTTATGAAGTAAACGCTGCATAAACTTACGCTAATCTTATTCGTGAGATTGGAATATCTCCAGCTTCCCAAGCGAAAGGCACGTTTCTAAACCTCCGCTTGTTGTAATTTAAATATGACATTTTCCTACGAATTTTACCTTAAAATATTATACAGATGGCTTACAGCTAACTAAAGTACAGTATATTCCTACATAGTTCATTAAATTAAAGAACGCAAATTGCAACAGTTGCCCCCGGATTAAGATAGTCTTTGGGGTTTAAATCTATCGATTTTTACACCACAAGACGTTCTTCTTTCGCACTTAAGCAATACCAGTCATAAATCTCAGAACTATATGGTCTCATTATGCTTACCCTAATTTAACTAACCTACGTGAATTAACATCAGTTATCTGGTGTAATTGTCAGTACTACTTTGGTTCTCGGTGACTTAACTAAACAAAATACCTAGATAAGGAATCCACGTTTCCGCATTTCTTTCCCGGTTTATAGAGAACAGTGAAATTTAACATTTGTAAAATTAATGACCACCGCAGTAATCTGCCATTCTTATCGCTCATCTGCCGTAACCAGGTCAAAGGACAGTGATCCGTTTCTACGGTAAAATGGCTCAGAAACAAATAAGGCTTTAATTTTCCGACTGCCCAGACTAAAGCTGCACATTCGAGTTCACTTGCGCTATAAGCTTGCTCCCTATCCGTGAGTTTTTTGCTCAGATACAGCACCGAATGCTCTTCTTGATTAGCATCTCGTTGCGATAAAGTCACCCCCATTCCTCGCTTCGAACAATCGGTTTGTACTATAAATTCACGGGAATAATCTGGAGCTCTCAACACCTTACCGCTCATTAATTCGTCCTTCAATCTTTGGAAGGCAACTTCTTTCTGATCATCCCATTCTACTCTGGTTTTCGCATTTTTCCGTAATGCGTCTGTAAGTGGACTAGCTATGTCTGCATAGTTCGGGACGTAATGATTATAATACCCAGTGATCCCGAGAAATGATCGAATATCCCGTTTGGTTTGGGGACGTTGAAACTCCTGTATAGCCGCTACCTTTACCTCCGACGGTTGTCTAAATCCCTGACCTATTTTATGTCCCAGATATATCACCTCGGCTTTTCCCCACTCACACTTCTTAGCCTTTATCGTTAGGCCTGCTTGATGCATTGCCTTGAATACCGCACGTAGATGTCCTAAATGCTCCTCCCAAGTCATCGAATGTACCGCCACATAGTCCAAAAATGGTTCTGCGAAATCGTCCATTCCCTCCAATATGGTGTCCATTAGCCGCTGAAATGAAAATGGAGCAGATTGCAGCCCGAACGCTAACGTCACTGGTTCGAAAACTCCACGATGCGTTATGAAAGCAGCATATTTACTTGCTCTTTCAGTCATCCCTATTTGCCAGTAGGCTCTTACTACATCGATTAAACTCAGGTATCTGGCCTTGCTGCATTTTTCCACACATGCTTCTATATTAGGAACAGGATGTTGCTGTGGCACCGTAATAGCATTTAACGCTCTGTAGTCGATCACAGGCCTTGGATCCTTCCCTTCAGCCTCCACAATCATCATAGGCGATGAATACTCGCTGTTACTGGGCCTAATCACTCCCAATTTTAAAATTTTATCGATTTCTTTGTCGATAATCTCGCGTACCCTCGGTGAGTGTGAATACGCTCGAGTTCGGATAATTTTTTCCTCCTTGAGAGCAATATCGTGTTCCACTAAGTTGGTTCTTCCGGGTCGATTTGAAAATAACCCTGGAAATTCTTAGATTAATTCCTCTAAGCTTTTCATTTGGATTTCCGTGAGTTTTCCTACCCCTTTGGCTTGTTTCAACACTTCCGAAGCACTTAAGATTTCGGTGTCTTCTATTTCCAGTTCTGGAAGATCGAGTTCTGCTCCTTCTTCCCCAGGTTGTTTGATTACTATCGCAATAACTTCAGCCTTTTCAAAATAAGGTTTCAACAAATTGACGTGGACAAGGGTTTGTTTACGTTTTCCCGATATTTCTTTAATTATATAATTCGTATCGGAAATTTTCTCCACAATTTCTTTGGGTCCAGACCATTGCATCTGCAATTTGTTGGTCCTGGCTTGCTGATACAACATAACCTTCTCGCCAACCTCGTAATATGAAGCCTTCGCCTTCAGATCATAATAACCTTTTGATTTGGTTTGTGCTTCCAAAGTCGCCGTTTTCGCGATTTCCTGCATTTGCCTTAGCCTATCGAGTAACTTTAATATGTACACTACTACCGGTTAGTTGGTTTCCTTTCCAACCCACAACTCCTTGATCATGTTTAATGGAGATCTAATCTGACGTCCATAAACCAATTCTGCGGGACTAAATCCGTGTGCCGCGTGCGGTGCACATCTCAAAGCGAAAAGCGCTTGATCGATATATTCATCCCACTCATTTCCGTTTTCGTAACACAACGCTCTTAGGATTCGCTTGTATACCCCGTGGAATCGTTCTACTGCGTTTGATTGCGGATGATATGCTGAACTGTGTATGATTTTTATACCACATCGGTCAAGAAATTCGGTCGTTAGATTGCTGGTAAATACAGTGCCCAAATCCATCTGCATTTCGGATGGAAATCCTACTCGCGAAAATATATTTAATAACCCTTTTACCACCGATTCAGAATCTGATACTTTCAATGGGATCGCGTCAGGAAATTTTGTGGCACTACAAATTAGCGTTAGTAGATATCTGTTTCCCTTCTCGGTTTTCGCTAAAGGTCCTACAATATCCACATTTACTCGCTTATACGGTTCGGTGATTACTGGCACTCTACACATTGGAGCTTTTTTTCTATCAGTGGACTTCCCTACGCGCATGCAAACGTCACAGCACTTGATCTTGTTTTTCACGTCTCGTCCCATCTGATTCCACCAATAATTCTGCTTGATCCTGTCAATGGTTTTGTTACAACCCAAGTGTCCCATCCACATGTTATCATGTGCGATATCTAGCAACTTGCTTTGTAATTTTTCTGGCACCATCACTTGCTCAAAGCTCCGACCCAATTTGTCAGTAATTCTCCTGTGCAGTATTCCATAAGCAATGTAGAATTTTGCTCCATTGTTCTCCTTCTTTGATTCTGCCATCTGAAAATACTCCTTTAATTTTGGATCTTCTAATTGCAGCATTCTTAAGGTTGTCGGTGTAAGTTGTGTTATGTCCGAGTAATCGACATCCGATTTAGGTATTGAAAATTGTTCGTCCTTTTCCAGACTCGGTGATTTATACCCAATCTCCTTTTCCGCTTCTTCTCCCTGTTCGTCGGAATCTTTTCCGTCTTCTGAACTCTTTACTTCGGCATTCGTTTCTTTATTTTCATCGTGAACCTTTCCTTTTCCATTATAGCCTTCGCCTGCGCTCTCGTTAATGCGAGCACTTGTTGAATTACCACATCCTTTTCCTTCGGCAGCATCTCCCAAGTTCTATTCGATAGCAGATACGTATAATCTCGAGGCAAACGATTCGCTACAGCTGCTTCAGTTTCCACCTGAATTTCTGGCAAATTTAATTTTACCTTCGCAACTGGTAACGCCACACATTCTTCATTCAGGAGTCCTTGCACATATACATATTTCCCTGTATAATCGGCTCCTTTGATTAAATTTGTGTGCACGATATCATAGCTGGCTCCGCTATCTCGTAGTAATTTTGCTTCCACTCCATTTACTTTCGCTATTATGGTATAAGGTTCTAGCAGACCTTCCTCGTTCTTGCTCTGGCCTATCGTTGCTAAAACGACTTGTGTTTTGGGACATTCCGGTGAACCTTTATAGTGACCTACTGCACCACATCCAAAGCACTTCCCCGGCCTTCGTCTGTCGAAACTGCGTTTGTCCAAGTTTTCCTTGACAACACTTTCCGTTTGCACCTGACTTTTCCCTAAGTCATTTTTCAAGTTCGACGTCGGCTTAGTTTCGAACTTATTTTTCGATGTCTTGAAGTTTCCATTATATTGCCGTTCCGTACCTGGTCCTCTTTTGGTGACGTATGTGTCTGCATGCTCTGCAGCTTCCTCCATCGTCTTGGACTTGTTTCGGTCCTCCACCCAAAATTTCATCTCCCCTGGCAACGAACTATAAAATTTCTCCAAGCACATCAGTTGAGTTAGCTTGTCGAAGTTTCCTTCCGCTTCTTCGCTCTTGATCCATTCCTGGAAATTGGTTTTTAGTTGGTATGCAAATTCCGCATAACTCTGGTCAGTTTTCCGTTTCCCGTACCGAAATTTCGTTCTAAAAACTTCTGCTGTTAGCTGATATTTCTTGAGCAGACTAGCCCTGACTTTGTCGTAATCTTTGCTGTCCTCTTCTGTTAATCGAGCCACGACCTCATTCGCTGTTGGTGACAACACACTCGTCAATCGAATTGGCCACGATTCCTTGGAGAAGTTCAATTGCACACAAACCCGCTCGAAATTCGTTAAATACAATCCCATGTCACCGTCATCCTTGAAAGGTTGCAATTGTTTTGTCATATTCAAGGACATATTCCTAATTGCATTGACATCATGTACATTTTCATTTGTCGTTTGAGCTTGGGCCTGAGCAATTTTCACTTGAGCATCTAATCTAGCTACCTCCAATCTTTCTTCTCGCTCCCTTTCCGCTAATTCTAACCGTTCTCTCCTTTCAGCTAATTCTAACCTTTCTTTTCGTTCCCTTTCAGCTAATTCTTCCCACTTGTCCTTCCGAGGGTTTTCCTCCCAGGCACCTAATTCTACTTTAATGTCCTCTACCGAATGTTGAGCATTAATCAACTCTTCTATGATCTCTGCCTTTTTCTTTTCTTCGGAAATTCCAACAGATTAGCAACGTATTTTAATTCGCTCACCGAAAAAATACTGTATTCGGAAACCATTGTTTGTTTTAAATGAAACACTTGATAAAATTTAAATTCTGTAAACCAGGAATTTTGCGTAACCCGTAAATTACCTATCGCTTCTGTAAAAACGTAACTAGTTCACAACCCGTCGAAAATTTACTATTACTGACAACTACGAGCAATACCTGATCCTATTATTTCAAAAAAATATATACACAACCTTACTAAATCGCATAATAAGACCATATAATTCCGAAACAAACAACAAGTATTACTTACCCACAACTGGAATTTTCTGCTTTCCCCGCTGTGATGTCGTCTTATTCCCACAGATCTGGACGCGCCGCCTCCCTGTTCTGAAGCCGCTTTCCTGACTTTTTTTCTGGAGTTTCCGCCGTCACTCACTTCGACACATTTACTGGCTTTTACTGCACTACACTGGTTTTTCTTCGTTGTCAGTTTTACTGACGTTGTTGCCAGAATGCTGCCTCGCCGCCCCTTCGAATGACTGCCCTCCTGTTGTCTGGCCACCTCCACGGATTCCTTGCGCCGTTCCCGGATTGACTGCTCCCGTTGGACCACGGAATTTCCTGCATTCACTCCTCGACGTTCCTGGATTTTATCTACGCCGCCCCTTCGGATGACTGCCCTCCTGTTGTCTGGCCGCCTCCACGGATTCCTTGCCGTCACCTCCTCGACGCTCGCTGGTTTTCCAACGTTGCCACTTTTACGTGACGCCGTCCCCAGCCTCTACGCCGTTCCCGGAATGACCGCTTCCGTTGTACCGCCTCAGTTTATTAGATGCTTTTTCCCGTCCTGTTCACGTGCTTCCCCTTGTATATTTCAACGCTTGCACTTGGACCGACTTCGAAACAAAAGAAATCTTCTGTCGTGCGATTTAAATAAGTTATAAATTACACCGCTTGATCACCACTATTGCGAGACGCCTAAAGTCGGGGTAACTGGCAATCCTTTTAATTGAAACACACTCGGACACGAAGACCAAAGCTACTGAGATTAATAAGAACACTTAAGTAGATACAAATACTTGCATTTATTTTTCTGCCGTTTACAGAAACCTTAAGTTTACGTATTTACATCTTCTTATTAACTAACTTAATTCTAAGTCCATTCTGACCAAGAAAGCTCGGTGGGCGTTTACAAAGTTCCCAATAACCTATCAGAGCTGGTCTAAATTTTGGACATTTGGCATTACGCGGACGTGACCGTTCATAATAGTTCTATGAATTTTTACAAGCTTGAGGATTTCCCACAGTGAAATGTGGCCTGTTCGGACCCTTAGTAAATTACCGCTATAAAGATTTAAATTTCTACTAAAAGCATTTGGTCCCAGCTGCAAATAGTTTTTATGATCGAGTTGCAACCATTGCTTCTTCTAATCACGTACCGGTCATATACATCACTCAATATTTCGGTTTATGAAGTAAACGCTGCATAAACTTACTCTAAGCTTATTCGTGAGATTGGAATATCTCCAGCTTCCCAAGCAAAAGGCACGTTTCTAAAACATCCGCTTGTTGTAATTTAAATATGACATTTTCCTACGAATTTTACCTTAAATTATTATACAGATGGCTTACAGCTAACTAAAGTACAGTATATTCCTACATAGTTCATTAAATTAAAGAACGCAAATCGTAACAAGCTGTTTGTCATTAACTTAGTTTAGTCTATGTTCATCTACATCTACATCATTCGAGAATCGCAGGTGGCTTAAGTATCATCCATCGCCATTGATACCTTTGTCCTCCCAGTTCATTTGTTAGAAGAAATTTTCAAGTGCCAATGTGAACAGTTTGGTAGACAATATATCTCCCTGGCGTACCCCTTTTTTAATTTATTTTTATTTGTCTGAAGGTCTTTATCTATATTTACATGTAACGTAGCGTCTTCGTACATATTTCTAATTAACTGGGAATACCTGTAGTAGATTCTTGCGTTATTCAGTGCTTTGATGAAAGCGTTTACTTTGATGGAGTCAAAAAAGTTCCGATAGTCCACGAATGCCAGGTTAGGTATGAACTTAGTAAGCAACTTATGTACTCGTATATGTGAAAGTAGACTTATGGATCAGTAATTTACCATGTTTGAAGTGTCGTCTTTTTTGAATAGAAGAATTACCGTGCCATTTTTTCACGCCTTTGGTATTTTCCTTTCATTAGGCATTTGTTTAGCAGTATCCTGATTGCTTGCTCTTCTACTTCACCCCCCATTTTTAACATTTCTCAAGTTATACTGTCTTTCCCTGGAGCTTTGTTAGATTTCAATTGCTTGATCGCCTGACCTATCTCAAATCTGGTAATCTCGGGTATTTCTTCCAAACTCACATTTAAAATTGTTTTATTACCTAGGTTGAATGTCGGTGAGGTCGATAAATATAGTTCAGTATAAAAGTTCTCAATTGATAGTGCTATATTTCTTCTATTTGAGACTATTTTGCCCTTTTGATTTCGTATTTTAATAATTTTTTGTTTACCCTCTGACGGTCTACATTTAGTACCTTCATATTTCTATTGTCTTCTATTGCGTCTTTAATTTGTTTTTTTATAGACTCTTATATCCTTTTTTATCGCACTCTCAACCTTTTTATTGATTTATTTAAAGTTTTTTGCATCTGTTTTTGTTTGTCTCCTTTCTTAGATTAGCTTTCACTGTCAATTAGATTTAGGCTTTGTAATTTAGCATAGTTGAAAGTGCGAAAATGCTACTAGTTTAGTACGTTTATCAATCAGCTTGTCTAACGTTTGAGATTGATCCTTCGAGCAAGGCTAGGAACTTAGGCAGTCGCCAGCAGGATCAGCCCGAAGTTGCACGTCTACAAACAATTCCGAGCTTTGCTGTAATCTAAGAAGCTAGGATAGGCTTTGACAGTATATTCTTCCCACTTTTCTGTGATTTGGCGCCTATTAATGTATTTACCTTTATACCCGTTAGAGTCCTTGTGCTCTTGTAGTATTTGTAATAATAGATACACTTTGTCACATAATTTTATTTTTTGTTTCGAAGGCCTATAATGTTGCTAAGCAGTATAACAAATACAAGCAACTTTAACAATCCACGTTGAGACTATAGCACACCAAAGATTTACAGCGCCAGCACATCGATGACGTAGTAGTCTGTAGCCAAAATACTAAATCCTTGAATTTTGTTCATTTTGAGAATCAAATTAAAATAGAAAGTTGTATGTACCACGTGCATAATTAGGATTACAGCCCTCAGGAAATTGAAAGCTCTCCACTTCGTGACACGCTTTAAACATTCTCTCGCCATAGAATCTAGTATTGATTATGAGAATAACATATACTGTCTTGATCTTTAGTGCAGGTGTTTAAAATCAAATCAATAACATTAAAATAATATAGTATTGAAAATCTGGTGTGATACACGCACACAACTTCCTTTTATAGTGATCTTTCAATTAGCCAAAAATTTGATTTTAAATGTTTAACATTTGTCAAAAATTTTTTAAAGTTACAAATTCTACAAAAACGGTGCAAAATAGAGCGTTAGTTAAAGAGACAAATTTTCTCTAGAATTTAAAGCTGAATTCAAAAATGTAATAATATACCTGGTGTTCTATTTAAAATAGGAGTTAATAAAAAAATAGAAAAAAAACAAAAGAAACCCATTTTAGAAGTATTCAACTGGAAAATCACCTACCTTACATCAATACACATTAAAAATTTAGTAAAAATGTGAAGTTTCAAAAAAATCGTTGGAGCCGTTATTGAAAAATTCGAAAAAAACTGAAAAATTACAAGAGTAAACACCTACTTGAGGTTATGCGATTTTCTTCAAAAGCTTGCTGTCGCATTTCCATAGTACACAAAACTTACATATGAAGTTTCAACGCCATGCCTCTTTTGGATTTTGAGATATTCTGTTCACACACAGACAGACCAAAGAACAAAAATTGGTTTTTTGAGTTCAGAGGACTCTAAAACGTGAAGATCTGTTAAAAACTCAATTTCGAATTTTTGGGGTGAATCCAATACTTCCTTTATTGTAAAAGGAAGTAAAAATTACAAAGATGAATTTAAGTATGAAAAGGATATCAAAATTATTAAAATATATTTGGCAAAGAAAAGAAATAAAATTTAAAATTCAATTGAATGAAGCTACACAAGAAATAGTGCGATTCTAACATAATTATAATTATCTGAGATGAAGTGGGGAATTAATGGCAAATACTTATTCCAGAAGTATCATTCAACATCGTGGGTGTTAGATAAATAAAATAAACTTTTATAGTGTGTTGGACTATGAAATAAATGCTAAACAAAATCACTAAGGAGATACTTATTTATCAGCATGTAAAAATAGTTTGTTACAAAAACATGTAATCCAATTTGTAAGCGGTTAAAATTATGAAAATAAATCCTTTATAAACGTTTAAAAGCTATTTGGTGTATAAAAGGGTTGTAAATTGAAAAAAGTGGCGTGGTGAAAATAAAAGTAAAATGTTAAAGGATTAAAATATGTGAAGAAGAAGAGGATTAAAATAAATGCATCTGGTGAGAATGCCTAAGTAATACAGTTATAATCTACAAACGCAAATTTCTGGAAGAGGATGCTGAACTGAGTTTACTGTCAAATTAAATTGCATCATATAAATTGGATAGCAAGGAATGGTTAATACGGGAAGTGGTTTACATCGAGATTATTACCAGAGTGAGCGTTTTATGGGGTGGATAGGAGGTTTTGATCTAAAGGAGTTCTAATTCGACAAGCTCGTCATAGATGTGACATCTTATAACTTGCATTTAGTCGAGGTTCGTGATAGTAGGTCGTCGGAAGCTTGAGTATTTTGGTAGGACAACGTGGATGGTGTTTGCTGCTGACAGTACTACTGGAGAAAGTTGGTAGGTGCATGGTCGAGTTCGGACTAGGATTTGTTTGGACGTTGAGAGATCTTTGTGAGACTGCTGGATGCGTTTCAATCGGTAAAGCAGATGATCGAGTCCATGACAGAATACAGGTACTTAAATAAAAAAACTGAAAGAATAAGATAGAAAATGTGAAGTGAGGTAATTTTAAAGAGGGAGGTACTTACTATTTGATATTTGTGAAGTGACAAGTAAATGTAACGGGAAAGTATTTGTAATTGATTTTGCACTTGCACAGTTGTAAGTGACAGGTGACAGACGTTTAAGTTGTCATGAAATAAGAGAATCAAATTTCAGGAATAGAAGCAGTCTAGATTATTAAGCGAATCTTACCTGTGTTTCAGTAAGAATGACATGTTTCTCCCGGAGTTAGTAATTTAATAATCTTGATAATCTATAATATAAAAGGGCAAATCAGTTAATTACATTTCAGTTTTAGAAGAGAATTGATTGAAAATAACATAAAGTATAGTAGAAGTCAATTATAACATTAAATGGGCGTGTCAACGTGGAGTCAATACAATACATAACTATTCTATAGTTCTACCATTAGTGAAATTGATTTAAAATTTTCAGATCAATGTTTAAAACGTTTTCAGAAGGGTATGTCACATATACAAGTGATGTTGAAATTGTTATGCGCAGCTCTGTGTGTTTGGTGTTAACTCCGATGTATGTATTACACCGCCCATTACCATGCTAAATTCTCGAGCTGATAGCGTTCCTATTGTTTCTTCTAGTTTAACATAGAAGCCTTCCACACCTTCTTCTATGGTTGCTAGGAGATATACTCCTAGCTTATATAATATTCAAGCTGACAGGATGTGGGGTAGCTCAAGTATTATGATTTTATCGCTGACTACCTTGTATCCAGTGACTTCATTGCTTATATTTTTCTAAATTCTAAATGCAACTGCGTTTCTTGATGCATTTTCGTTGCCAGATAAATTAAATTTCCGCAATTTCTATTATCGTTCTGTACGGAAAGATTGTTGATTTTCCAGGGTCCTGTAGCCCATGCTCATTCTACGTATCGAGTTTAATTGTACTCTATAGGTTTCCTATCAATTCAGTCGCTAAGTTTCCATGTGATACCTGGTTTCCTACATCTCTATGGCCGATAGCCCATTTCATACTCTCAGACGCGGATTCTGAGAAGCCTCAATTGCTAATTGGATCGTATGACGCAATAGGGACTCACGATGTTTTTCGTGGGTCTATGATGTGAGATGGATAGTAAATAAAGTGGACAAGACCTGGTATAAGGATGTGGGGTAAGCCATGAGCACATATGGCAGGTTTTCAGGGTTTCATAAATAGGTCTATGTTTTACCGAAACCACAGCTGCAGAAGTAGGGAAAGTAAGGCAGTCGTCGAAAGCGTGATGCTAACCACATCACCAGATGACTGGGTTTCGGAAAAAGATATTTCGGCGATCCCGACTCGCCTTGTCTCAGGCCATATTCCTACATGGAATGAAGTGCCCGAACTTTAATTACTTAGCGGAATCGTAAGAAAGTACTGTGAGCCCCGTTCTGAGTAGCTGACCCGACCCCGTGCTGCCTCACTAACCGCCAAGAAACGTGCCAAGACTCAATAACTAAATACATATAAAAAACACTACGCTAGGGGTGTTAGAAAAAAACGCTGTAGGGCGGGGGCATCTTAGTTTTGTTTTCGAGAAAGTTCGTTGTTGGAGCTGTATCTATTTCAATAAAAGTGTATAAAGGTTTTTGGTGTTGTTACTGAGTTACATAAATTAATTAAGTCGCTGAAATCAGAAGTGGGATAACTACGCACTTCTCTCAGTGTAAATAAAAAAAAAACTTTTTGTGGCATTGCGAGAGTTTTAAAAATTTTGTGATGAGTTCTCGCAGGGTGCCATCCCGCAGCGTCAGTTGGTTCTTCCCGAAAGCTTACCCGGTGGTCACGTAAAGGGCGGCGGCAGCGAGCTGCTTCTTCTGGGGCTACCCCGCCAGTGAATTCGCGAGCATCTCCAGAAGCCCGACGGCGGCGGTCCGTTTCTCCTGGCGCTGTGATGCATCGAGGTGCTCTCCCACCAGTAGATTCACCAGCTTCTGCCGAATGCCCTGAAGCTCTACATAATTTAGCAGCCGTTTTGGGACAACTGGTGAGACAAAGGTTTAACCCGGGGATATCGGTAAGAGATTGTGACATTGGTGACTTTGATCCTTTCCGCGACGACGTGCTCGTGTGGCCAGCTAAACTGGTTGAACATTCAGTCATCTATGGCCGGGACGATAAATATGTTTGCCATTTAGCGATTAATAAATTCCAAGGGCCAGCTTTAACTTGGTACAAAAGTCTTGCTGTAACTCCCCGCAATTGGGAGGAATGGAAAACAAGTTTTAATCCAAATGTTTCCTTCCACTCGTGACTTACATTCACTATTAACTACTATGTTAGCGGTGACACCTAAACCACATCAAAATTTGTTTGAATATTGTTTTGAGAAATTGGCGCTAAATGAACCTGCATTTATCGGGACACGATGAGGTTAATTTAATCGTGGGCGGAATAACTAACGAACACTTGAAATTAACAATAAAAACAGCGAACATCAGTGATCCGTCCCAGTTAGCCGCCTATGTGAAATCCCTAGGGGGTGGTGGGCTTCTTTCGGCTCAACAACAGCTGCCCCCACGACATGTTAAACGCTACCAGTCTCTACCGCCCCCACAAAGCCGACCTGCTCCCATTTTTCAGGGTACTAAGATGTCCGCGACATCGGAAAAAGTTGTATGCTTTCTCTGTACAGGTCATAAAAGGAGTAATTGTCCCAATAGGCAGAGCGAAAGGTGTCGGTATTGTCGTCGCTTACGCCATCGCGCTGAAAATTGTTTTAGAAAGCGAGGACGTGAAGGCACTGTAAGCAACCGCGGCAGTGCAGAGGCCGTTAATAACTCGCATAAATGACTAGCACACATTTCGCGTGAGGGAACTAAAGAAAAATTTTACAAGACAGTACAAATAAACGGGACTGAGTATCAAGGCTTTGTCGATTTCGGTAGTGAATGGTGCCTTATCTCGTGAAAATTGGTCGAACACCATAAGTTAGAGACACGGAAATTGCCATCTGGACAGATATTGCTTACTTTTGGTGGTACTGAAATCCCTATAACAAAAAGCGGTTAAGATCGACGGGGTTGAACTAAACATTGAACTTGTGGAAGTCGCGACCTGCTTGCCTGGTGTTGATGTACTTGTCGGTCAGAACTTTACAGAGGACCCAACCATCCAGTATGAACGAGTTGGTCCCTGTTTGACATTTTGTTACGCGCCCTTTGTGAATCAGATTGGTTGCTCGAAACAGATAAATGTTGGCAAACTCGATGACCACCATGTCGTGGTCATAAGTGATTTAATCGCGGTTTTCGGTTCGTGTTTTTCCGACGATACCGCTGAAATAGGCACGGTTCCCAATGTCGAAATGAAAATTGTTTTAACATCCGATAAAAACGTTGCTAGCAGACCTTATCGGCTCGCCGAAGCTGAGAAACTTGAGCTACGTAAGATAGTGGCTCGCCTACTTGACAATGGGACTATACAACTCTCAAGCTCTCCCTACTCTAGTCCGGTAACAAATGGTAACAAATAAGACAGGTGGCAAACGATTATGTGTCGATTATCGGGAGATGAATAAGATTATTGAGCGAGATCCTTATCCGTTACCACTAATAGAGTATTTGATTGGCCGACTTTCGGGATATCAGTATTTTACAAGTCTCGACCTCTTAAGTGGCTATCACCAAATCAAAATGTCGCCCGATTCTGTCAAGTATACTGCTTTTGTAACTCCTGAAGGTAAATTTGAATACCTGAAGGTACCATTTGGTCTGTCAAACGCGCCGTATGTGTTCCAACGGGCCTTGGATACTATATTAGGCAGCCTCCGTTTTACTAAAGTACTGGTGTATCTGGACGATGTGCTAGTCCCTTTAAAAACGTTTGAAAAAGGAATACACACCCTGAAGGAAGTACTAACTTTATTCAGAGCCAATAATATTACCCTTAACTTGGCTAAGTATTTCTTTTGCCAAACCGAAATAGAGTACCTAGGCTATTCTATAAAAGACGGAACCGTTCAACCTAGTCAGCAGAAAATCCATGCCATTGTTAACTTTCCGTGCCCGAAAGATGTGCACCAGGTGCGACAATTCCTGGGTTTGGTGGGACCTTTTCGAAAGTTTGTTCAGCGTTTCTCTCAAAAGTCGCGAACTCTAACAAATCTCCTAAAAAAGGGAGCTACATGGTCTTGGACGCTGAGCAGGATCAGGCTGTTAGTACACAGCCCATATTAGGACTTTTCGATCCGCAAAATGATAGCATGTTGTATACGGATGCGAGCCGATTGGGTATCGCTGGTATGTTAGTGCAGTTGTCAAATGGTGTTGAAACCGTTGTCGGTTATTACAGTAAACACACGACGCCAACGGAACAAAGATATCACTCGTTTGAATTGGAGTGCTTAGCAATTGTGTTGTCAATAAAAAGATTTAGACACTAATTGCATGGTAAACGATTTAAAGTCGTTACAGACTGCGCGGCTGTGAGAAGCGCGATGACAAAAAAGACATTAAATCCACGTATTGGAAGGCGGATCATTGAGCTTCAGGAATACACTTTTGAGGTTTGTCATCGCCCGGCTGCACAAATGGCGCACATTGATGCATTGAGTAGAAACCCTCCAATTCGAAGTGAAATCGTGTGTGCTGTGGTCATGACAGCTGATGACCTGGCCGCTTGCCGTGCAGGAGTGCGATCCAGAAATACGAGCCACGAAAAATATGTTGTTGTCATCTGACCGAGCCGTTAATAAACATACGTTTCGAGCGGTGGTTCGAAAGATATGTCGGTGGCAAGTGCTACGACTCCACCACGATGATGCCGGTCACTTCTCTTACGATAAAACGTATGAATTGGTGGCTTCTAAATTCTGGTTCCCCAGAATGCGAAATATGTGAAAAGTTGTCTAAACTGCCTGTATCATAAACAAGCAGCTGGTAAAAGACCAGGATTCTTACACCCAACTGAAAAGGTGCCTCGTCCCTTTCACACTATACATGTTGATCACCTAGGCCTTTTTGTCAAAAGCGCACACGGTCACACTCAGGTATTGGTGTGTGTCGATGCGTTTACTAAGTTTTGTTTTGTTTATGCCGTCCGTAACACTAAGATGAAATATGTCATAGAGAAGTTACGTGAGATTTTGAAAACGTTTGGCGCTCCTAAACGCATTATTTCTGACAAGGGCAAGGCATATACGTCGCGGCTGTTCAAAGAGTTTTGTGCCGAGACTGGGATTAGTCATCATCTAAATGCTGTTGGAATGCCCCGAGGGAATGGTCAAGTTGAACGTTATAACCAGACTATTCTGCATTCCCTAGCAACACTGGGCGCAGATATAGATGATGACGAGAATATATCTAGTATCCAATTGGGTTTGAACAATACCTGGAATAAAGCTCATGGTGTGGCTCCCTCACAAGTTTTGTTTGGTTATCGTTCCGGCCCTACTAACTTGGCATCGTGTGAAGATGAACCAAGTACCATTGATGTTACAAGGGTGCGCCAAGTGATAGTGGACAGGACGAAGGCTGCCCAAGTAGCACAAAAGGCTCGCTTTGACCCAAAGCGTTTACAGTTGGAGAGCTCGTCCTTGTTCAAATTTCTTCCATTGTGGGAGTGGGCACTAGTAGAAAACTACTGCCTAAATGGAAAGGTACATTTAAAATTTTCAAAGTGTTGGGCGCAGACAGATATGAGGTGGCTGACATACCAGGATCAAATAGGTCAAAAATCCCGTACAAGAGTATCTACGCTGTGGAACACCTCAAGCAGTTTGAAGTGATTGGCTGAGTTTTTACTGTTCTGTGTTCCTAAGCGACATTTGAATTTGTATTGTAACCAATAGGTATAGTGTTTCTGTTTTGTATTTGTTTATGTTTCGCTCGTCCTACAGTTATAGAGCGTAGTTTGTCGTTACTGACTTGAATTTCTTTTTTGTTTCGCTCATCCTATAGTAGGGGAGCGTAATTTTTAGAGATGTTTTTTGTACCCTTACGATAATAAATGCTGTGCACGCCATGTATGGCATAGCTTTATGAAGCTGTTTTTTTAGTATGTGCACCCAGTATATGGTACTGTGAGCAGCTGAATTGGTTGTATCAGTGACACTATATCAGTTTGGTCTTGGTTAGGTTAGGCACCAAGTTGGCCGCACTGACTTTTGGAGTGGTGCTGGCCACCACGTTGTCACCTCATATGCCACGTTGCCGCCCTAACAGCATCACGCTGACCGCGCTGTCAGTTGTCTAAAGTGGCGTTGGTCACCACGTTGCTGGGTTGACAGCACCACGCTGACCGCGCTGTCACTTCTCTGAAGTGGCGTCGGTCACCACGTTGCTGGGATATTAGTCTCGCATATCGACAGCACCACGCTGACCGCGCTGTCACTTTTCTAAAGTGGCGTTGGTCACCACGTTGCTGCGCTATGCTGAGTTGTGACAGCACCACGTTGACCGCGCTGTCACTTGTCTGAAGTGGCGTTGGTCACCACGTCGCTGGGATATTAGTCTCGCATATCGACAGCACCACGCTGACAGCGCTGTCACTTTTCTAAAGTGGCGTTGGTCACCACGTCGCTGCGCTATGCTGAGTGCTGACAGCACCACGCTGACCGCGCTGTCACTTGTCTGAAGTGGCGTTGGTCACCACGTTGCTGGAATGCGAGCTCCACGTGGCCGCGTTGTCACTTCCCTGAAGTGGCGTTGGCCACCATGTTGCTTTTCATCTCCCAAGGCGCGCTGGACACTACGTTCTTGCTCCGCGCTCTTGGTCTGAGGTTGGGACACCACGTTGATCGCACGGTCACCTTACTTCAGGTGGTGTTGTTCACCACGTTGTCTCATCTCAGGTAGTTTATGTTGTTCTGTAGACTTATGTGTTTGTGTTTCCACAGGACGCCTCGTTCTGCTCTGATGGTCTCTGAGTAGCTGACCCGACCCCGTGCTGCCTCATTAACCGCCAGGAATTTGGGGACCGTCTCGGTCGCGGGAATCGGAGCCAAAGAACGTGCCAAGACCCAATAACTAAACACATATAAAAAACACTACGCTAGGGGTGTTAGAAAAAAACGCTGTAGGGCGGGGGCATTCTTAGTTTTGCTTTCGAGAGAGTTGTTGGAGCTGTATCTATTTCAATAAAACTGTATAAAGGTTTTTGGTGTTGTTACTGAGCTACATAAATTAATTAAGTCGCTGAAAGTACTTATCTGCTACCCGCACTTGCTGCACTTTGAAATTTTTGCCATTTATTCAACAGTGTTGCAAATTTTTCGGTAGTAACGTGAACGTTAATAGTAATGATTGGTTGCAGTACCAAAAGTGACAATTTTTGAAAACGCAGAATCTATTTTGGAAGAATATCGAGTGCGGTGGTAAACATAATTTCTGAGAATTTCACGATTGTTGGCATTATATAACCATCGATTCCCGTGCCATTGCTGACATACACAGCAAATCAACTTGTACGCCAATTCCAGAGAGTATGTATACAACGCTCCTTCGATCGTAAATAGTGCGTTCAAATAAAAACGTTATCGAGAGGGCTTTGAAGTAGATTTTGTCTTACGACTGCATGTTGGTGATTATTACATAGTTCTACCAAGAATTCGGAGCGCTGAGTCACTTGCGTTGTAAAACTGCCAATGTAAAGTAGAGTTTACCTTTTAGAAGCATTATTTATTCTGTTAGTGTGCACATTATTCTGTGTAAAATCGTTAGTTTCTGAACTGGACAGCCATTTAATTGCCGTAAAATGGTTTTTACTACTGAACAACATAGTTTTTATGTCATAAGTGAAGTTGTGTAAATACACAATTTTTAAAATAAGTTACTACATGACTTTCAAAAATTACTGTGTGACACAAAGCCACGTTCTAACGTTTCTATTTGAACGCACATTATTACTAGGGAACTTAATTTGAATAAAGTGTCTTATGTTACAAGAACCCAGAAACTCTAAACAAAATTTGCACATTAGATAAATAATTGTACTCAATAATAACTACTGTTTTATGCAAGAAGAACAGATCAGGAAGCAATTAGCCGATAGAGAAAATATTTAAGGCGCTACAAGAAATACATTTAACGAGTAAATAATAAACCCTTCCATGTTTATTTTATGAGAAACCTCAATATATGACAGATCTATAAAACTTGACAGAATAAAATTAAATTGACCTCTTAGATAACAGTATCCATGAAATTCCTCATTGAATCCTGTAAAATGCAATTACAATATTAAAAATGAGACAGTTTATTGCCTCAATTAACTGGCGTTCAAGATGAGGTATACTTCATTCGATTACATTGCAATATACAACAAAAGCCATAATAGAACACAGAAATAAAAATCAATTGAATTTTTAAAAAATTCGAGTGTATTTTCACCTTTTCATTTATGAAAAAGTTCTCAAGAATTTATATAGTCATCAAAGGTAAAGATCTGATTGGTAGGCGATTACAAATATTTCAATAATTTATTATGAAAAGTACCAATTTGCATGAACTCTTGCTCGAAATACTGAAGCGACAGTGCACTTTCTGAATTTTCTAAGAAAATTCATGAATGTTCACCAGCGCCGACTAATGGATTCCAATTAGGAATTTACACTTCATCGATGTAGCACAGTGTGTTAACACATGTTGCCTTCTAGCCCTCTGGTATGCGAACTCAGGCAAGTAATTTTCTCCATCTAATATATCCTGACCTGAGTACAACTACAAATGGAGGGTTAGATATTAGTAATTGTCATTTACCACAAGCATAATTTAAGTCTAGGGAGCGGGTGAACGTACTCAGAGAGACACACCTGAATTTAATATCAGAATTCAGAAAGTTCCAACAGTGACTAATGCTACAATTAATGCAACAGTAGTTCAGGATAAATCACTCTAGTCGAGTTGGGTAACATTCCGCACTCGCCCGCCACTTCTTAGATTAATTATTGTTGTACATATCCCTCACTTGTCTCCAGCTTTATGCGATGAAGCGCTTTCGTCGCCGACTTAGCTGAGTGTGATCACAGATATTTAAATGACATAGAATCCCTATTAGATTAGGACCACGATAATTGGCCCCACAATTTACCCAATATGGTTATACCAAATGCAAAGTGGATGTTAATATAAGATTTCTGACGTCATAACTTGGGACCCAGATTAATGCTAATCCTCAAACGTAATTACATGTCACAGTTCCAGACTCCCAGCAATATATGGAATCCAAGGTAAGTTCAACGAAACTTAGTTACCGAGAAGTGAAGCAACTTGTCACCACGCCACTTACAAACCTCTACTTACTCTGAGGAATATTAGTTCTTCTACAAGACAGATTTAAGGCAAACCAAAGATATTCCCCAACTTGGTGATTTGTTTTCAAATATTATTTTAACAAAAATTTACTCTTGAAACAATCTTTTACATGGTTTAAAAACTACCAGACAACACTTATTGCCTTACTGTTGTTAAATTATACAGTTATTTTAAGTTATGTACTTAACATTTTTTTTTAAATATACAATATTACTTAATCACAGACGTGGTGAATACGATTTATTTGTTTCGTTAAATATCTTCTTTACTCTTTACCCTTGAAAGGTTTTTGAGGTAAACTGTATACCAATTATTAAAATTGCTAATGGATTCTCAACTGCATCTACTAGGCTGGTGCAACTCCACCACGTTTATAATGAGCACTCCTTGATGTGCAGCTTTGGTGACAAAACAAGCGAATTCCAGTTACTTATTAAAGTGTTTATCTTCTAAATGTACTCTTTCTCAAGTGATTTGCGATTATAGTACATATTAAGGTAAGGCATTTAATTTGGAAGGCATAGTATCTCTTCGACCTTTTTGCCATTGCTCATAGTTTCTAGATCTCTAGATCTCGAACTATTCAAATTATTGTTTGATATCTTTGCAAACGGAGTTTACCGAAGCATAATGATAAAGCATTATTTAAAGAATATTCCCCCAGTAGGGGTTGAACACGCAATTCTACAAAAACATCGACAGATTGTTTACTACCTTTCTGTCTCAAGCTGATATATTTTATTTTTACTATCCCTAAGTAATCAAAACAAAAATAGAGTAATACCAACAGAATGTGACGCATCAGTTGTCAAATACCCAACCTTCTAACGTTAAAGTCAATAGAAGAGTTAACATTTTAATTAAACTCTTTAAGCGGCTACTTTCTCACAAAGTCATCCCTACCAAGAGGCTTCACGCATTACTCGATGAGTAAACGCAGTTAGCAGTCCCGACCATAAACAAAAGATGTATTCCATGGAGACTCACAATTCATATCATTGTTACCTTCGTATTATAGCAATTAAGTGCGCTGCGGTGGTTCGTTGCTACATTGGCGGGGTACCAGACATCTATTCGGTGACGGGAGCGGTAGTGCCGCTTTAAGAAGGGGGGGTTAACAATTGGTGATAATTTCCGCCATCGATAAATCGGCTAAACAAAGGGAAGTTTCTGTATATCTTAAGGAGCTGGATTTCGCCAGGTTCTACAAATTTTAGATGAAAAAATTTCGCCACCAATATTTAGGTTCGACGAGGGAAGAGTCGGGGTTCTCAGGAGTGGTTCTGGTTATCCAGGCAGATTTCGGTGTGCTGGTTAATTCCTTCTGGTTAAACTCTAAACTCTCAGGTCTCGCGGACCGGCGAAGGTTTGGTTTGCAGGATGGACGAGGTTCAGGTCGGTTCAGCTAGCCTGTTTCGCTGGAGGAAGAGGGCTTCAGCTCTCGGCTCTGGCTGCGACTCGCTTTGCAGCGTAAAGCAAAGCCTTACACCAAATTGGTGTTGTAGAAGTTAGATGCGTGGTAAACAATTAATTGTACTTTTTTGTAGATCAACTTTTCAAAGTAGTTGCACATTATGGAAAATATGCACTAAAACTTTGCAGTCTGCCAAAAGTCTCATATTTGACAGCACTGTCGCGTATTCAATTGTCAACAGTAATATATAATATTCATTTATTTGTATCTGCGTCCCTGGCGTCTACGAAGTATGAGCGAGCATTTTCACCAGAAGTAAGGAAGAATAAATATTGCAATCAAAATTAACAATAAATACCGATTAATGAAAAATATTTTGCCTGGCTATTGGATGCATCATTAAAAAGAGAGGCCAGGCGTCGACTTATAGGTGTTACATAGTATATTTACCAATAGATGATCAAAAATGCTAAGAATGTTATGTTGTGTCGGTGAAGAGTTTAATAAACCATAACTGATATAGATAACGATAACATTTCTTGTTCTTGTTTATTTGAAAACACCAAATAATACTAACACCTATGTGCATACATTTTCATATGTAGAGTACTTGAATATAGAGAATTATATACACGAACACCGAAATATGACTTGTAAATTCTGTTTATTTGGTGGTACTAGGCCTTGGAAGCTGACGAAAGCCCTCGTCTTACTTAGAGTAACCCAAGCCGGAATACCTGGAAACCAAATCCCTAGACGCCATGCTGTCCGGTCTTACGTAGGAACCAGTTACGCAAGAAGGAGACTTATGATCCATAGCTGCCCCGAACCATTTTGGGCTTACAATCGCCCATTGTTAGTCGAGCAAAATGACCAGGCCCAGAGATCGGGTTTATTGCTTTGGTTGCGTCAATAGCCCTTGCGTAGGGACAAAGGTAGGCCGGGGCTCGTCTACATTATCGAATAAAGGTTGAGCGCACTTTTGTTGTGGCGACTTGGTATCCTTTCACCTTCTCCTAGGCTGTTCGGCTTAGATGAAACGGCGGAAGCCATTTGTTACCTCTTGCTAAAAGCGCGACGTACACAACTCAGTTTTTGACATTAAATGGATTTGATCTATCCTGCATCGCAATTGATTTCAAGACGCCCATCGAGTTTACCTCGTACAGCTGCACACCGAATTTCACCTTTTGCTACAGTCTTTTGCACTTAATCGGCGGCACTTTTACGCTCTTGCAAGTAAAGGAAAGGTTTTTAGAAAGATTAGTCTAGCACCGCTACAATGCCATATTACAGATGTTCTTGTTGCATGTGGTTGATTGTATTCAAATGGAGTCAAATGATTAGTGGTGTGAGGTTATTTGATAGATATAGGCAATAGTCTATAAAAATCGATATTATGTAAATAATGCTGCCGTGCTACACAAGAAAAAGTGTGTTTAGGTGCTTCATAATATTATTAGTGCTAAAACTCTGCTTATTGAGATGGTTTTAAACTCACAATTTGGCTGAGAGTGAAAAATATTGAAAACAGTCAATTAAAGCACAGAGTAAAAATATTTTATTTAATTGCAATTTAAAACAGTAATTGAAGTTATTAAATGCATTGGTAATGAGATGGAAGAAGCATTAATTAGATGGATAAAGGCAAGCATAATCAAGGCAGATTTCAGAGGGATTGAATTTGAGTTTTGAGTTAAAGAAAGATTTATAATATAAGTAATATGATAGGTTTGAGAATATTTGTAGCCAGACCAAATAAAATTAAATGACACAAAAGGTTGGTTATGTGCATACTGAATGAGCGTAGCGTTATTAATTAAAGTACGGTCAAGTGAAAAGCAAGCAAGCTGAAAGGTAAATGAAATCGAAGCACGATAAAATAGACATTGCAGAGCAATACAGAACGAGGGCAAATTGAACTTAAGTCCAGTGCATTGTAAAAATAAGTGTTATAGCAGAGTAGTAATTAAAAACGTTGTGTGTCACGAATAAGAACAATTTTTAGATATAAGAAAGAAAAATTTTTTTTAGATTTAAGCAATTTTTTTATTTTAGAAAAATGTTATCAGATTGTATTCCATTTGTTTGTGTTTGTAATTAAAACTAATTTCCGATAAACAATATGAGATCGCTGTAACTTACCAACACGATTCTCTTTTGTCAAGAAAATAATAGCTGCTGTAAATCAACAAGCTTGGGGCAAAATTGTGCTCCTTTAAAATTAATGTTTTAATATAATAAAAAAGTATTACCAATACAAAAAGTGTTCCATTTTACTGTACAAGTTATCAGGCAGCTGTGGTACTGTTTGCAGCAAGTTCCCCGATATAAAATTCTAAAATTTTCCAAACAATCTTCGGCTGTGAGCTGCGGTCCAACACCTGGAGTTTCCGAACGTCGATACCAACCCAGTTGAGCTGCAGAAGCCGGGGGTCTCCACTACACTACAATAGGACAAAGGGGTCTGCACGAGCATCCTGAACAATATTTGCTGCCAAGGGAGCGACTCCAAGAGCATAAAGCCATTGGCGTCACCCTGCGACCAGCTTCGAAGAGAAGTTCTGCTAGAAGTTACAAGGTAGGATCTGTCAATTTACTTGAGTGTTTGGGTTTCGGAAAGCTGGTGAACTCCAAGATTAGACCTTGTGGAAGAGACTCAACGTGTTTCCAAGCGTCCATATACTCTTCAATCTTAGGAATTTACATGGCGTCACTAGAATCTGCGATTTTCCTAGAATTTTCAAGCCATCAAAACAAGTGAGCATCGAGCGTCGTTTACGTCACACTTAAAACAAAATTGAGTCAGTTGTTGCTAGGCGGGAGTTTTGCGCCAATTTACTTGACGTTTCCTTGCTGCATTTCACTGTTAAATATTGAAATAAACGCTGATGCACTAACGACGTTCTGTGTCAAGTTGTGAGGTTATGAATAATTGGAGCGTGTAGATCGAATGTACTAGAATCGCGCATGTGAGCTACTTTGAATCAAATTTTCTAAACATAATTTCAAAAGCTCAGATCTGAATCCACGGAGAAGGAGTTTTATGTTTTGCTGGAGCTAGCCTAAATTATTATTGCAGTTCAATGAAATATAGAAAGGGGCAGTTAACTATTTTATTTGAGAAGTAATAAATACGTTTCATTTTAATAAGCCTAAAATACTGTGATGATTTTTCTTATTTTATTTAATATTTGCATTAAACCCATTATTAATACTAGGCGTCATTTAATTTCAGTATACATATACGTTTATTTACTTCTTAATGCAATACTATATTCGAGTAATATAATTACCTTCTTATACACCGAATACAATACTAGCATTGTGTTGTCTCATAAATATTCCGAAAGGATCATATTTGAACTGGTAAATAAGGAGATGCCCACGTTGTTTGTCAAATGTAGTAGCACCAGCGTCCCCTACAGGCAGTACAGGTTATTTTTGTAAAGGAGCTGTGGGAGTAAAGCTTTTTTATTGTTTTCGTATAAATTGATATTAACATTTAATGTCTCACTTAGTATAAGTTATTTGGCCAATTTTGAATCTAAACTTGTTTTTCAATATGGGCACAGCAGTTTATTTTGTTCATGATACAATTGTTTAATGAAATTGGAATATTTCAGCAGTTTGTAAACTTTGGAAGTAAAAAAAGGAATGTAAGTTCTTTTAATTTTCTAACTTTTATAAACGTATATACTTTAATTATTGGTTGGATTATCTTGTATTAGTTTCTGTCCCAAAGGCAAGTCTGGAACTATTTACTAAGATAAAGGTTTAATTTATTAGAATTGTAATTTTTTGTCGTTTCATTAACACTGTAAGATGTATATGGTGGAATGAAAGAACTGAGCAATCGTATGATTTTCATTGACTACGTTATCACTTAATTTGCCAGTACAGTAACTTTATAGTACAAATAGCAATATTTTTTGAGTTTTACAGGTTAGTCTCGTTAATATTTTAATAAGCAAGGAAATAGTGCCCATGTTTTGATGTTTTGATATTCTTTTTGGATATATTTAGGTGCCAGTAGCACACGTTATTGGACACTAGAATACACAGACAATGTGAACGCGGCCATTAATTCAAAATTGGAGTTTAAATATCCAGTGCGCAGAAAATTGGTGACAAGGGCCGAAGGTTGCGAGTGTTTACGAGCAGCTAATCACGAAGCATCCCTACCCTCATCCCGCAGGAGGTAGCCACTTGAGTCTACGAACCCACCAGATGAAGCGTGCACATTGTCCTATTCGTTTAACTGCTAAATTCACTTGCAGGTCAGGTACCGACATCTGTCGCATAAAGTGCATTAAAAAGGACGTTTGCTTTCAGCACAGAGGCGAACACTGTAATTCATTATCACAGTACATAAATTCCGCTAAGTGACTTAACAAATCGCTTATAGATGGAGTTTGCGGTTAGTCTTCAATTCAAAATGCTCGAGACCCTGCACTGCTCATATAGTATCAGATTACCGCTTGGCCGATAAACTTCCGGCCCAGGAAAGTCCCGGGTTTTGCTGCATTTGCAGGTGGCTGATGCAATTCCGAACCCCGAACAATAGATTCTTTATGCATATGAGAGAGACGCCCAATGATGGAAATTTTCCATACGCTGCATGCACCAAAAGTACGCTACGTATGAGCGTCGTTTTTAACAGTTCCAGTTACGCTTTCTGACCGCACGTTTGTGCAAGTAACGTCCAGAACAAAGAACTACCCTTGTTGTTCTTTGGGGAACGTCGTACCTTTTCGGGTACAATTTCAAATGCTATCCGTCCCCAACTTTTAAGAGTACCGCCGAGTATGTTTAACGCTAAAGTTAGCGGATTTATAACGGGAACGGACGTGAAGCTTGTATACAGGGTGGGTCGTTGTTATCTGCCGTTTAGCCCAACCCTAGTTCTTCTACGAAGGATTCCATTGCCGCAAGTCCCCGTTCTAGTTGGTCGGCCGCCCCTGTCAACCCCTGTCGACCCTTATTACATCTCTTGGAAGCTATCGCTGTCTCAGGACACCTTCTACGGCCTCGCAGAGCACCCAAGGCGAGTCTCCCTGATTTGCAGATTCAGCAATCCAGTTGCTTGGCGCTTTCACGGACGAATTAAGGTATTGTGAAATTAGCTATAAGCAGTGTGACGCGCGAATTACAGTGGCGTACGTAATTTTGGAACATTCACCGCTTAATGCATGTTATTTTGGTGGTGTGTTAGTTGCACAGGGCAATATTGCGTTAAATTTACGAAGCCTTAGTTACCGGCTAAATGGAAGCCTAGCTCCAGGACACGTTGTCAGCCATCTTGGCCCGTTAAGTAAAGTAGTTCCGGGACCTAGGCGGCCATAGTTGTGACGCACGTTTTGTCATTGTGGCATTTGGCCACCCTCTTGTAATACTGTTGACTAACCCCGATTTTATTTGATGTGTGTATATATATTGTGACAATAGATCACCTATGTTTTATTTATGCATTGCATTTTATTTGTATGTGTATTTATTTAGCTGACAGGAACTAAGATTCTTGTCGTGTTGTGTGTACCCCCTTTGTACAGGGCCCAAGCAACTGAGGAGAGAACACCACAAAGGTAGGTGTAAACATCAGTGCCGTGGGACGCCTCCTGGGGTGCGACGCGACTCGGCAGCGATTGGTTTTCGGCTTTTGGCCAGTCGTTAGCTATTATCAGATCTACAAAGGCCGTGGCGCCCTTCAAATTACCTTTGTATCTTTACCATCAAGCACCCCGTTTGTGGTATCTTGCCCTGACCTGTACCCTAGAGTGTGAACCCCCCTCCCGATCGAGTTTTCTAGCCGAGGCATTAGGGTTGGAGGGTGCACGCCAGGGCGAGCGCTACTGCGAACAGTCGTTAGGGGTCTTAATAAGCAATTAATACTGAGACACTTGCAGAGCTTCAAGTACCCCCTGATAGCAGCCGCTTTCATTCTGACGAAAAGTACACTTAAAACCCATCCGAAACGTACTCTCTAGGCTGTCGCCTTCAGTACTAGAAAATACCCCCCAGAACCCGTCCTGAAACCGTTCTCTACCATTTGTGGTACCAAGGGATATCCTACCCTCTCTTGCATCGAATCAACTCAAGACTCGAGTATAGCGCCAATAACATTTCTAGACCCCAGAAGGGCCCTCCACAAATGCGCGTGTAGCACACATTTTAACCCTAACCGTAGCTAATTAATGGCGCAACGCATCTGCTGTAAAGATATACTCTTGACTACCGGCGAGATTCTGTGACGTCGCCAGGACAGATTACACTTCTAGCAACGTTTGTAGCCGCGCCCCGGACGAAAACTTTAGCACAGTCGGGCTATTCTAAAGGCATTTTTTTTCCGGTATACAACTCACTAGCCAGAACAAATTAAAGTCAATGTCTCGCAGCACTAGCACTACATCCCCTAATTAACAAAAAAATCCCAGGAGTTGATTACCCCTAAGTAGCTGCACGCGGTCGCACCAAATGTAACGCTTCGCCATTTAACATTGGCAGTTTCAAATTTAGGTACAACGGCGCACATCACCGTTATCAAGGTACTCCAACTGAGCGCGCCCTTCTCGTTGACGTGGTGCACGAGCTGCAGACCCCATTAGGCGCTTGGTTGGCATCGCGTATCTCAAATGTGTGATATTTTATTTACACTATGCAGACGTTTTCTGCTTGCGTTTATTTACAAAAATGATAGAAACGAGTGAACTCTTGGTTACTAGCTTACCTAAAGGAACTCATATGCGAAAAAACAATTAACAATGCAGAAATTAAGTCGTATTATTTAATTAATTTAGAAATTTTTATGGTATTTCCGAACGGAAATAACAAGGAAACTGTAAAGTGAGGTCTTTCTAATCCCTGATTTCTCCTAGATAACAATGTTTTTCTCTACATCTAGATAATGGAGATTTCTACATCTAAAATTTAGCTAAAATAAATTATATTATATACTCAGAACTGAACATTTTACGTAGGAATCTCTTCTTACCTAAATGCAGTGCAAATCTTAAAACTTCAAAAATTCTACTTGAATTTCCTGTAAAATCTGGCTATTTTGTCACTGAGGGCGAATAAAAGCCGAAAAGTTGTAATAGACCCATCTAGACAATATGCGTGTAAATACATATCTACTGTATAGAATTGCTCCACGCGTGTATTAGAATTTGCCGTAATTATTTCTGATTAAATGGTGCTAACTAAAATAAATATATCTTGATGTCCAAGCACTTCCATATGTTATTTTAAAACGGTTAGTTAACTAGGCTCCATGCGGTCTCTATATCAACGGTATTATAGGCAGTAACGCGAATTGCTACACCAGTAGTGTTTTATAGAGCCCCATACGCACTGCAAACCACTCTCAAGTTGCGTTATAATGCGATTTGAAAGTGTTATAACTTCCTCTGGAAAGAATTCACAATAGCAGTGTCCAGGAAGAGAGTTAGAATATTATGAGCATGCATATTGACGTGTTTATGCCCCATCTCCTCTGTAAGCAGTAACGTTCTTAAGCATAAAGTCTATTGGGTTGTAAAACTTTTCCAAAAACAAATATATATATGGTAATGGTTACCATAAGAATGCACATTTATTTGGTAAAAATAGTTCAAGGGTTTGATATTATGTAAAAAAAGTATTAAAATATTTCATTATTAATATACAAAGATGAATTTAAGTATTAAAAAGAATATCATAATCATTAACATGTGTATTTGGTAAAATAATGGATTAGAATTTAAATTCAGTTGAACAATTCAAAATAAGAAACAGAAAGGTTCTAACATATAAATTAAATACTACCTGAACTAAAGTGAAGAGTTAATATCAAATACTTATTTGAAGAAATCATTCAATATGTCAGGGATTCAATAAATATTATCTAGTAGTGTAACACTTTAAAAATTTGCATAAAATGTATCACTATGGAGAATATTATTATTGATGTACAATAAATTTTGATCAGAAAAACATGTAATACTATTTTGTAAGTCTAAAATTTGAAAAATAAACACGTTTATAAGTTTGTAGTCTATTTGATATACCGATGGGGCCTCAATTATATATAACAGCAATAAGATAACATGAACAAGAAAATAACACGTATTGCTTGAGTAAGAAAGAGATAAACATAGTAGAAAATATTCGAGTAGGCCTGACGCTTATTTTAATTATGGCAGATAACAACCAAGCATGCCTACTAAAATAATTTTTTCGTATGATCATCTCTTTCTTACTCAAGCATTCTATTTTGTTGTTCATGTTATCTCATTGCTGTTATATATAATTACGACCCCATCAGTATAAAAGGGTATACATAATATGAAATTGGCGAGAAAAGAAGAAAAGTTAAACTGCTACAATCTATAAAAGTAATTTCTGAAACTGGGTACTGTACTCAGTTTATTGTTATTTAATTACATCATGTGAATTGGATACCGGGCATTGCATTTACTGATATTGTACTTCGTCGAGCTTCTTATTGGAGTAGCCGTCTTGTGAGTTGGACCTTATCGAGATTCGTGTTACTGGGTTGCCGACAGCTTGTGAGATTTGGAAAGAAAACATTGCAGTTAGTGCTAGTGGATCTTGTCGAGCTTCTTGGTGGAAGTAAGAATTATCCTGTCAAAATTTGCTGGAGGACGTTTGCAGTTACTGGTAGTTGATTGCATCTATACTGGGGTTAGTCAGCAGATTAGGAAACTTCAGAAAGCAGACGGAATACACTTGGATCAGCGAAGAGGCAGATCGCGTTCCTGGGACGGGTGACATTTGCAGGTATTTAGTGAAAGAATTAAAGCATTAAAAGAGTGAAGTGGAGTAATTAAAAAGAGACTACTTAGCTTTTTCATGTCTATTGAATCATACACTTTGTAACAAATATGTGTTTTTAATGGATTTTCTACTTTCATAGTATGTATGACATTGACAATTGTAGAAAATGTCATATACATTTTGACGTAAGCTTTCATTATATAAAACAACTTTTCAAAAGTAACAACAATATTTATAACGTTTGAACCCGACCTGTTTTGAGAGTAATTGTGTTCTGCCGGAGCTAAGAATATTTAATAACATTTAATATTAATAATTTACTAAAGGGCATATGAATTACATAAATTCATCTTAAAAGAGAATTTGTCTGCAACTAAATAGAATTAGAAAGGCCAACCCTAACTGCTTAAGCATAACAAATATTGCCCTGACGTAGGAATGATAATAATTGTAGGGTAAAACATTAAATAAATATAAGTACGTAGTAAGTATACAATGCATAGCATAAAGTTAGGAGCCGCAACGTGAAGCTATAGTAATATATAAGGTTTAGGTTCATTGAACTCAAGAATGAGTTACCTCATAATCATATAAACACAGCTCCCGGTACTAACAAACAAGTTCAAGTGCATTAAACTCAACTAGTAAAAATATACCAAAACCATCAAGCAACTTTATTATAATATTACCAAGATCACAGCAAATTCTATAAATTAACTGACTGATGACTAAACTCAAGTAACACAATTTATAGTAAATGATAATAATTTGAAGGCTTCGTAATACGCAGGAACGTATATGTTGTAGGTTCCAGTTCGACCATGAGAACACGCTTATGGACTGTCGTAGCTTAATTAACGACCGTCACTGACGGGATTCCATGAGATGATGCCCAAATACAAAAAACTGTCATTTTAAATTGTAAATAAAATGGTTATGTCTATTTCATTAAATACTGAAGGGAGAGATATACATAATGTCCGGATTGTATTCGGGACATGGGAGATTAATGAGTGCAACAGGGATAAACAGATAAAGTGAGTAGATATGACAGAGATAAAACAAAATTTATCATTATACACTTCCAAAACTTTTCATGGATGCTCATATTTTAAATAAATTAAATGCATCTTTCATTAGATATTTCAAAACACGGTAGCAGAAAAGGTTCAAATTATTAAATGGATGTATGCTGGGAACTCAATTAATGAAACTATAAATTTATTTATAACTGCGTTTGAAAATCGTCCCATTTCTTCACGTTCAGGCATATCCAGAATTGCTTGTAATTTTGTAGAAACTTTTAATGACACTAATGACAGCTGAGCTTAATTTATTTTAAAAACTTGTATATTCATGAAATGTCTATTGGTATATTGATAAATTTGGATATGTTACTTCTCTGTCATACCTACTCATTTTATCTGTTTCTCCCTGTTGCACTCATTAATTTCCCATGTCCCGAGTACAATCCGGACAATCTGTATATAATTACACAGTGGAAAGAAAATTCAACAACTTGCTGGCGCAGAGATTGCAATTAGGCCTTAATATCACAAGAAAAAGTTCGCACACGGGCTTTTGCTAAAAGATATGAAAATATGGTGAACTGCAAATTGCAACTTCCATTGTGAACCTTTATATTAGAGAAAAATCTTATCAGTGGACCAGGTTATGGATAAACCCTTTCGGAATATAATTTTAATAATTGTAACGTTAATAAGTTGTCAATCATTTACTACCGCATTCGTAGTACGCATAGGAAAACAGAATAAAAATGATTTTACATGAAGTTTGGGCATAATAATTGTAAAATGGTAATTCTACTTTTTATATAAAGCAGCAACTAGAAATAACGTTAACAGATCCATTTATTTATTCCAAAATAATTACTTATATATTGAATATCCCTATTGTGTTCGCATACAAACATATTAATTGGTGTTATATTGGCAGAATGAATACAGTTATGAAATAATTTTTAATATCTGTGAGCGAAAATGGATGACGCCATTAGTAGAGATTATCTACAATTTATCAATCGCCCCATAGAAACTCCCGCCATCTTCGCAATGAACATTAATTTAAAAATTAACCTACTTTGCGAAACCCTTTATCTGAAGATAGGCGAATGCTTTATTTAAGCGCACATTATTTTAAATAATACAGTAAGGCGGCCTAAGGCAAAAAGTTTTTCAACGGCGGCGGTTTATTAACTTTATAAGAAAACTACATTAAAAAGTTATGAGAACCAAGGTGTGGGAAGCATTGCTGCTTGGAAATTGGAACCCAAACGTGCGATTATGTTTATATAAAAAGTTTATACTTTAATCTGCGTCATATAATTTAATCACGAAGCAGTAGATAGCATAAATGCCCCGTTTACTCACCTTCAGAGCACAGCAATGTTAAGAAAATAAGCGTATGTCGATATTTTAGTATTTACCCAGCAGTCGAATAGAATTTTATCTTTTATCCCATCCATCAGCTTCGAAAAAAGCTTTTGTATCTGAAGCCGATGTGTAGGTCACATAGCAGCTTCGCTTGACTAGACATTCTTATTGAGTTTTTCGCAGTCTAGACCCTAACCTTCAGTGTCGACTCGTTGTCACTTCAGTAGCTCTTCTCTGCTGCCAGTGACGTCACAAAATGCGTGTTGCCTAATCGCGAAGATGAATAGCTTGGACACAGACGATTTCATCTACTGACCATGGCAGGCGTTACGACATACTAGTAGGGGGTCGATCAATAATCCTGCAATAATTTTTCTTTCAAGACGTGTCTTTTCATTATTTAAAAAAAAGATATCAGTATTAAATTCAAACCTAAGCCTCAGCAGCTTTTGAAGTATGTCTAACCGGGTGGTTTATTAAACATAATTTCATATTTTATGCCTATTGACTGTTTATATATACATATAGAAAACACAGGGCATATCGATAAATAGAAGCACCAATCTCTCCGAAGCTTTAACAGATGTAAAAAAAGTTGTTTTCCTCATAAACAGTGCTTATTTGTTTAAAGCTTTCTAACTATGGCGTACTGTTTATTAGTATTTTCTCGTCTAAACTGTATTAACTTGTTTCTCGTTACTTTCATTAAAATAATCCAAAATAGAATATTTAGAAATGATTCTTTGCTGTCCTTGTCTGTGTTTCACCTTCAATAGTGCCATTCATTACCTTTGGATTTTTATTTCTTTTCCTGTTTGAGACAAACACGGTTTTCTGTGCCCTATCAGTTGATACACTTCTGATAACGAATTCAATTAAATCGCTTTTTGTGCTCACTGTTCGTAGCGGATTTACACTTTACTTCAAAATGCGTACGGTCTTTTGATTCCCGATTTGACACACGCAATACATTAATTAGTATGACTAATTTCTCTTATCATGTTACATACAGTGCCTAGGTTCCCTATCGTGCCCTTCTGATCACAGCTTTATTTTTTACACTTGAACTGTGCGATAAGATCGCTTCAAAATAAACAGCTATTCAGAACGATATTACCTCTAGGTCCTGTTAAAATTCAGTTACTATTTGAATCTCAACTGTTTTAGATGGAAAATATGATACGTAGTTCAAAATTGAAGTCACTTTATCTGCTCCAAGTAAGCAAACGGTTCTGTCATGTGTTTACGGGGGTGATTCAATTGATTGTACTCGATAAAATGGGAAAAAAAATATTAACTAAGATTATATTGCATCCGTCTCAGCACCTTTGAACTTGAGAACCTGTATGAAAAGTTGGCGGGAAGTACACAAAAGAATTACATAAAAGCGTAACAGCTAGAAATAATTGTTTCCAGAATTCACTTTTTAAATCGTATGTAGCTAACTACGTCTTTTTATTCTACCCACTTCAAGAAACTGTCCCTAAGAAATCGTCCTTTGAATACTTCAAAAATAAAATGCTTCCACCGGCCTACTCACCACACTTATTGCATTTAAAAATACCATTTGCCAACACGTTATATTTATGTGTTACGCTAGTGTGCTTGAGTATAGCGTCTCTTCTTCTTTAGGTTGTAACGACCCTTTTTAATGTTGGCGTTGAAAGATTAATTTCTCTTTGTGAGGTATATATAAGCCTGCTCCCTCTTTCGAAGAAATGTTCTCACCTTTACGTCCTTTTGGCGGGAGTAGAACTAACTTCACGCAGAGTTTTAAGCGACGTAGAGTCGAATTTGAAGTCGCGGTCTGTTTGGCCTGGCCTTCGGCTAAGAAAGCTGCGAGTTCTGTCACTGGGATTTTTTGGGAAAATATCCGGAAGTAGTGATGGGATGTTTCGATACTTTTGCGGACTCGTTCATTTCAATCTCATTCCGCAAGTGGAACGAGTCCATCGGATTCGTTTGTCGGAACGAAATCAGAATTGAATGTGCATTTTAGACTTTTTGCTTTCTAGGCTTCTCGGTATAGGTTGGATGTTTCCTCCTTAAATTCATGGTTAAATCTGCTGATGCACCACCTTTGTAGGAAAATGTAACTCTATAGAATGTATATTTCGCCATATTTCAATCAAATACATTAAACAGGTTGAAAATTTCACTTCGTTTCTTATTCTTTTTTACAATCGGAGTTACGTAATAATGATGCGCTTTGCGAACAGATAAATATAACAGAATGTAGCAATAATCAGAATACAGACGCTATTGCAAGGGCGAAAATTGTAAAACTAAAAACCTAAAAAGCCCTGTGTTACAAATTACAAAGAACAAAATTATGATAAGTAAGCAGTTGATTTGATATCGGCCGTTTGATATTACATAGTATATTTGTTTTAGTCAGTGGTCACGGATTCGGTAATTCGGTATGTTTTTATGTTTAGAACCTCAATTGGGTAACTATAAAGACGCCAAAATCCATGAATCACTGATAACTGCTAAAAACGCATGCAGCTCCGGCCGTGTCATATATCCAGGTTCTGAAAGGTGTTCGTTTGCTGTTCGTCGTCAACCTTCACAAAACATTGTATTCTATTGGATTGAATAACAACGCCAAAGGAATAAATGTCAGCGAGGATTGACGCCTTCGCGACCATTTCGATCCTTGGGACGAATCCGGATTGGAAACTTAGATTCGATCCAAATCGATCCTGACCCGTTCTTTTTTACCAGTCCTACCGGATCGACACATCACTATTCGGAAGGTCTAAGTCGAAGACGACATAGCAAACGAAAACGCATATTGATTTTGAGCACATGAAACGCGCAAGACTTAAGGATGAAACAAAATGAGGTACTAAATGAATTAAAAGGTCTCAAATCAGATATTATAATTTTGACGGAAACAGAAAAGGAAGAAGTAAGCAGCGAATATCTAAAAAAGTTCATGTATTTTTATAATGATGTGAATAAAGGGTATTATAAACTTTATCACAGCAGGATAGTGCTAATTACAACCATGTAACTATGTCCAAAGCCAGAAATTATAGAACGTAGCCATATCAACCTGAGAGCGATAACTGTGTAAATTCTTGGCGGATGTGGGTCACTAGGTCAAGCTGCGATTTCGGTGACAGGTTCCTGTGGACATCTGTGAAGTGAAGGCTGGAGTTCATTGCTCTAGCAGCGGCGAATAACAAGTTCAAAAGGTCAGCAGGGTATTTGCTCAACGAGCTTGCATAGGTTTGGAGGCAGAATTGGATAAATTATGTATTCCAACTTGTGCTATCTGTAGGCGTGTAAATTTTAGCATATGAAAAATTTAGGATTTGTTCACTTACAGACGCGCGATCTTACGATGATGCGTTAACCAATCAAATGCGGCCCCACGTAATGGAAGCCAATTGGGATATTGCTTAAACAATTGAGATACGCTTTAGAGCGGTGAATCCTTAAGAGGGTATGTTCGCATTTGGCGTTCTTAGTATGTCACTTTTTTTTATTAATTTCTTGCTTAAGTTTTTTGTTATATTGGTTGCTCTGATTTTACTGTCAACTTTTTGTGGTTAACTTGAAAGCTTCACTTATAGATCGATGTTGCGTAAACACTTGTTGCAAACTATGAAATTGTGTAGGAGATACGAAACATCGATATTAAAAAGCTGTATTTAAAAGTGTGTGATTTGATTTACGCATGTGAAATTCCCTATTCTACGTGAACTTAACTTAATAAACAAGACTAGGCCTTCCTAATAAGCCCAAAGTACATGCACTCTACTGAACACTCCAAATAAAGCCACCAGCTCGACATCACAGCCATTATTCTGTAAACTGAGCGAGGACCAATTTGGCGTCGTCGTACTATGTTCCAAGAACACAGTAAAGTAGAATCCGGGCCCGGATGGTAGGATTTTTGTTTTATTACGCTGCCGTTTTGCATGTTGCTTAGCCCGTGTACTTGTTAAATGCCGTTGCATTCATGTAAAAGATGATTTCAGATCTAAATTCCCTCAAAGCAGGAAGGCAATTCTCCTTTGATCTGATTGACCCTTAGAAACCCTTGTTTTAAAAAGTAAATTGTTGTCCAGGTGGCAGTAAAACGTAACAACTTTTTTTAATGTTAATGACCCTGAGAATGAAAGAATCCGTTTACATTTTTGAGTCATATTCAAGTCTAATAGAAAAACGTATTTTTTAAACAAAATATTTGTTTGTGGTGTTCGAAACCTTTAACCATTATACTTTGAACGATAAGCTATTAATTACAGGTAAGGCAACTGGAGCTCTGTGTTAATAGGCAACATTTAAAATTCGATAATATCATCAGCTAAATATTTTTTATATGCAATTAATAACTACATAATTAGCAATAGGAGATATCTCGGCAATGCATACAAATACAGCTGCGCCTGTTTGTGCTCGTTATCCTTTTCCTTGCTGCTGTAACTTATAATGAAAATGTAATGTTTCCTTATTATCCCTTCTTGGTTCGGACAGGGCATGCATAAATGTTGTGGTTGCCTATTTCCGCTGTGGTTTCTTCTTCTCTCTGCTACCACAATAAGGTGTTCCAGCACAGTAATATTAACAAGCTCTGTTGACGTTTACATTAATTTCTTAAGGTGGTCATCTTTTGTGTATTCGTCCTATTATCTAAGACGTCATTCTCGGTTTTATGAGAATATAAATAAATGTTGTTTCTTATTTACCTTCTCTGGTATAGATCCCTCTTATTCTACAAAATCATTTGTAATTATTATAAGCATAGAGTGATAAAAAATAAAATAGATCTTGAGAGCCCATGAAAGATATGTCCACGGTATAGACTGTACTTTATAGAACTACATTTAAATTACAAGTAACTGTATTAATAGTTCATGTCTAATAAGTTAGACAAATATGGAAGAAATGTATTTAAACCAAATTTATTAATTAAACTGACTTTGAAAAAACAATGAAATAAGTTAAACAAGGTGTAGAAACTGAAACTTCAAAGCATGCTACAGATTAGTCAAATTTTATTGTTTTCAATGGCTCCCGCGATCAACTTTGTTTCTGATCTTCCTGTATTACTTTTTAGCACTTTACACTTCGATTTCTTTTGCTGGTACTATGTTATAATAAAAATTTTAACAACTGGTATAACTATATCAGCTAATTTAAAGCATTACACCAGGACAACATTGTGCATGTAGTAAGTTATGATTTTGTATAAATGTGATCATTTAAAATTATTGTTTACTGAAGATATATTAGGAACAATTAATTAAAGTGGATTTCAGGCAGTTGTAGGTTTTCGAGCATTTACTTTATCTTGAAAGTAATTCAGTTTGAACAGAAGATCTGATATGAGTACTAATTTTAAACCCTTATTTTTCGTGTACTGTGTTCTTATAAAGCAATACATGGTAATTTCTTTGGCGTTAGTTGAAAATATTGTTAATTTACATTTAATTTCTCATTGAAACAGAAGATCCTGCTTTCACGAAAGAATACAGGGTTTTTGCAAATGCCTTGCAGCTTTCGTACATCCCACGTTACATCATGAACTTCCAACACAATCTAGTTTAAGCAAAAAAGGAAAAACCATTTTCGCTGTACAAGCAATGAAACTACCTGATGTAAAATAAAATTCCCGGAAAGCCGGTATAAAAACTTAGGACATGGCGTTCCCAAGAGTGAATTACTTTGTGTCAGCATATTTCTCAATCCCGTTTGACACCCAAAATCAATCATATAGCTGCATGAAATCATGTCAGCGCGCTGATAATAAAAACGCCCAAAGCTCCTTTATGGAAGGACGAGTACGTTTCGCTCTTTAATTGTGGAGTTACTGCTGAAACTACGTGAGATAAAGTGCACGTTATAAATAGTTGTATATCTTCAGTATGTTGGCCGTTATGTCTTTAATACGCGCACATTTCAGTAGCTCAGACCGCTAATAGTTCTATTTTATGTTCCCATTTATGTGTCTGCTGCTTTGCGCCATCCATTACCTGCCTTGTTCTTCTTCTAGATATTTTACTGAGTTTATAGGCGAACATTTCCCGAAACTTTATATTAGTTTATGTTGCTCTGTTGAAGAACGGATTGTACTATCACATACGTGACCTGTGTCTGGCCAAGTAAAAGTAGTTCGAAAAGTGTAATCAGGTTTGTAAACATCGCTCGATCAATTGCATGAATATGCCAAAGCATGACGTACGTATATAAACCGTTTTCCACCTTAACGGCATGCATTTCTGTACGATACGCTGCATAGAGTTTATCAGGCATATACTGTAATGATGTCCTTAACGAATATAAGGCTTTAATAAAAATATAAATAATAAATAGGGCAAATCAGCACAATTTATAAATTAAGTAGTTTTAATCAAGAATTCTATCTCAATCTAAGGGCTAATGAAAATGATGTATTAATTATTAGTTAAATAAATGGTTTATTGCTCTTATGTATTTTATTTATTTGCAATTAATTAAAGCAATGCTCCGGTCTAGCATGAAATAACTCTAGTCTCAAGGGTAAGTTCAACAGCTTGTATTACAAATACTTTTGTGTATGACAAATTCACTAGTATGACAATTGCTTAAATTCGTGTCTGACAACTCTAATATCAAATTAACTGTAAACACAAAGATAATGTATACGTATTAAAATTTACGTAATTTGATTTCAAACACCAAAAATAGCAAAATTGACATCAGGTAAATACAATGTCATTGATGTAACTAATTTCCGGCTAACCCGATTTTATTACAGCGACGCAAACCGATGCTCTAATCTGCTTTTGTTTTATTTCCGGCAAAAACGGTTGAATTCTTTAATCCAAATCGCAAAATGGAAGGACTCCACGTCGATTAAAAATCTCTGGAAAGCTTCTGGGAACTGGGGCTACACCTCTTAGACAGTATAATCTTGATGAAACCCAAATGTTGCGGACCTATTGCAACAGATTCCCTGTGAATTTTATCTTTGCTAAGGGCTTCGTTTGCTGGCTTCACCCAATCGACGGACGCTACGGCAATTGCGGACCTGGTGATGGCTTTTTCCTCAAAATTTCTGCACTCAGGAAAGTCTGCTTTATATGCCACACCTATGCTTCTTGCTGGCCGAAAAATATTTAATTCTGTATTCATTTTGAAATTATTCATTTCCGTGTTAGTTAGTCAACCAGAATTGCTGTGGGCAGTAAACCATTGCAATACAGTGAATTTATTATAAGGCCGCAATGTGGTTTCTACGGTTACGCCACGCGCATACCATGCGTAAATGCGATTATTTTAAAATGCAATATAGGAACGTTACTCAGTACGTAAACAATCATGTATTCACGAAGAGAGAAATTCTTTTGGTCAAATGGTGTAAAGTTCAGTTTACAGCAAGTATGTGAGTTATTACATGTTATATTATCTGTTGTTATTTATAATGTTTATTTTTCAATAAAATTGCGGTTCATACATTGCATAATAGAATAAATGCATTTACACAGTGTGTGGGCGTGACGTATCCTTAGAAACCAATAGGCAAACAATCCAATCCTCATGGAAACTTCACTATATGTATATGCAGTGCTACAATTTCGGCATGCCACTATTGGAGTCTAGAAAACTAAATCAGAGTGAGCATCTCCCATAATTTTTTAAACGAAGGCAGCATTACATTTCTCCCTTATTTACTTTTTATAAAAATAATTCTCAATCTCGTCTCGCCTCGCATCGATATGCGAGATCGAAATTGATATTTTTCGAAATCGAATATTCGAAACGGGTTTAACCAAATCCTCGACAGTTTTTCAATAGTAAATTTAGAACCCCCATAAAGAGTCAGATTGTTTAATCACAGTGTTTGCGGCCGTTGGAGTCTGTGTTTCTCTTCATGCTATCAGCCACAAACATTTTCAAGCAAATAACACGCTTACCCCTTTTTTCTTCGTAAAATTAAAGTTTAAATAATTTTCAGCATATTTTCTCGACTAGATTTTGGAACAATACTGTGTGCACTTGGTGTTGCTGAAGCTTCACAATCCTGAAATGTATGATTACCTCCAACTAGAAATGTTTCTCAGTTTATACATTCAAAGATTGTTTTTGCACCGTAACGCAGTTATTAAGCTTATTGGGTAGCCACAGATATGATGTTGTCACTTGTAGTTCTATGCTGTGCAATCGCAGACACACTCTGAGAACAGTCGGGACTTTTAGTGAAGGTTCGAGAACTCTGTATACGGTGAAGGTCGGTCCAATAATGGCCATTTCGGCTATTTCTTTTTTGTACTTTCTTTTGCTATTAGTAACTCAAAATCTACGTGGACGGTTTCAGATTAAATGATCGCTAAAGGGTTGCAGGCATGGCAGAGAAGTTAAACATTCATCACTTTCTATTATAGTCACCCTGTATTTCACATACATTTTTTGCACAATCGTACCCTATTCTATACTTACGAATATTGTTGACTGTTGACGCTGAGAGTAAATAAATTGTTTTACGAACTCACTGTGCAATTCCATAGAAACTAAAAAATTATAGTTTTTGAAATATTTAACAAAAAGCACGAGGGCGGTAAGTGAAACAAGATGAGAGAGTGCAAGCACCTTATCGATAGTTCGGCAGTGTTGGGATGCAGTGGTTTTTGCCGTATTCTCTTTAAGACACATTAATTTAGTCTTTGTAATCTCTTAACACGGTGCTTTCAGCGTGGGGGCAGAAAACGTTTATAATGCAGTACGTCACATTCAAAGGTGTAAAATAAATATTTTTAAGCATATCTATAATAGAATCTTAAAAATTCAAAAATACCGTTTTTCATTTAGAAAATAGTTATTTCTAATACTGGTGGTAATATGAATATGTTTTTTTCACTAGTCGTAAATTTGTCCAACAACGCTTGCCAACAATTCCGAACATGACTTCCTACCAAAACATGTGGAAAGGTTCCAATTTCGAGACTGCTGCCGGAAAAATCACAGCATTTGTACGAGTTTGCCATCAAAAAATTGAAGAGGCGTGCACTCAGCATAAGGTTAAAGTCATTAATAAGAAAACTTGCGTATTTTTAGGCACTTTCCAAAATAAAAAAGCTTCGACTAAGTGGTCGCAATATTCAATGTTGAGGGCTACCTTGAATATGAAGAAGGACATAGACATTGGCAGGTTTTTAAATTTAGTTGCTATTTTAAAACGGATGTCGGAAGGTTACAGGCCTAACAAGTCTAAGATTTTTATAAAACAACAAACGGATACATTTTTAAAACAAGCAGAGGATGAGAAATATTTGTTAATGAAGATACAAAATTACATCAATCTTTATCACTATATCCTTTTACTATATTATATTTTTAGGTGGCCTTGGTAGTAGGCGTTTTTGGAGCAGCTCGGAGAGAGGAACTCGTTAAAAGTAGTATATAAAATATTGAAGACACTTTTCAACACTCGAATTTCAGATTCGCTAAGACTTTTCGACAGTTTTTTGGCAGGGTATAAAGGGAAGATTAAAATCAATAAAATTGCAAAAAATTAAATTTTCTCTTATTGGATTCACCCCAAAAATTCGAAATTGAGTTTACCTGAATCCAAAAAACATATTTTTTTCATTGGTCTGTCTGTGTGTCTGTCTGTCTGTCTGTGTGTCTTTCTGTCTGAGACTGTGAACAGAATATGTGAAAAAAAAGAGATATGGCGTTTAAACTTCATATATAAGTTTTCTGTACAATGTAGATGCGACAGCAAGCTTTTGAAGAAAATCGCATAACCGGAAGTAGGTGTTTACTCTTGTGATTTTTCAGTTTTTTTCGATTTTTTCAAAAACGGCTGCAAAGATTTTTTTCAAACTTCACATTTTTATTAAATTTTTAATGTGTATTGATGTGAGATAGGGGATTTTCTAGTTGAATACTTCTAAAATGGGTTTCTTTTGTTTTTGTTTTAATTTTTTTTATTATCTCCTATTTTAAATAGAACACCCGGTATATTATTAAATTTTTGAATTCAGATTAAATTTCTAGAAAAAAATTGTCTCTTTAACTAACGCTCTATTTTGTACCGTTTTTGTAGAATTTGTAATTTTTGAAAATTTTTGACAATTGCCTATAAATTTAAATCAAATTTTTGCCTAATTTTAAGATCACCGTAAAAGGAAGTTGTGTGCGTGTATCACACCAGATTTTTATAAAAACGATTGTGCAAAAAACAGTATGCAACGCTCGGATCGTTAAGTGCTTTTTAACAAATCTCGAACGTTCTCTAGCTATGTTAAATAGGCACTTAGCAACTTTGTATAGCAATATACTATTTCAGACCTATTAATTAGCATCTCAAGATTCACTATCAAAACAGCAATCCACAGTTCACTACCACTTGTAAATTTCTTGCCACGAAGGTCAGTCTTCAAATTTGGGCACAGAAAATACAGCTGGATGGAGGTCATATCGCGGCTATAAGGTGGATAGTTAAGATCAGTAAAACTGGAGCTTTCTGTGCAGCTTCTGCTTGTTTGGGGTGGTATATTTTTGTTTGAAATAAATCATAAAAATCCCCTCAGAAGCTCATAAAACTGTAGTCATAATCTTTTTGGTTAATGGCGGAATCTCTACTTGCCTCTGTAATTCCACTCTATTGATTCTATTTTGCTTTCTGGAGCATCGTCCGTAGCAATTTAATTTCTAACTTCATCCTCTTACCCACGACACAGCTTCAAAGCTCGGTAGCACAACGCACTCGTTTGTGTTTTTCAACTACAGAAAGAAGTTGCACTGATCTTACTCGCATATGAAGATGATCTATAATGGCAAGATGCATGAAACTTTTAGATAGGTCTGACCTTACTGCAATTTACCTGCTCGTCAAACGATGACCACTCCACACCTGTTCGATTAGGCTTACATGAACACTTCAACTGAGCGACTCCCATGCTGCATATCTGCAAGAGAATCTTCTCCAGAACGAATATCACTGACCCAGTTTTCAACAACTGTATGAGAGGCTGAAGTATTTCTATATCATCATCTAGACATGTTCTTACTTCGGCCCCTGTTTGTTCCTCTTTTAACAAAAGGTTAGTCGAATAGTCAGGGTCATTTGAAACCATTTTTCAGCTTCGCTCGAATGTTTTCTCCATATACCAATTACTTCAGGGCTAGCCTGTATATTGTTTTCGAATAATAATCAAATTGTATTTCGAATTATTTCAATTTATTAGTTCGCTTATTTCGTACCGATTCTGGAAAGCCCCACAAACATTCGTTGGCTTATCTCAAACGCCCAGTTTGCAGAATTTCGATTGTTCGAACGCGGAGGCATTATATTTTCGTTCCTCAAACAAGCCACTTGCTTGCGAGAATTTTCTTCGTGCTAATTACGCCACGACGATTGTGTTTGAAAGCTGAAAATTGAATTCAGGTCGATGGGTTTTTCTTTCTGTTATCCTCATATTAATTGCATTTCTTTAGCTTTTACCAGCCTGGAACTCACAAGTTTTCACCAGGAATTATTTTTTATCCGGAAATTTTCTCCTGGAAATTTTACCTGCAAGTAATCATTTTCGCCTAATAATTTTACACTTGGAGGCCAGCTTCCCGTCACAATCTTAAACGGTCGTCAGCTACCTTCAGCATCGATGCTGCAATCTGGTCTGTTTTTGGTCAAGCCGCCGCATCGCGTTAAGAATAATCCTGTGTAGCAACCCCTCGACTGCACTGCCATTTAAGAAGTACAGGACTCCAGAGGTGAGTGCTTTCGGTGGTTAAACCCGGGCTGGTTATACCAGTACTTAAATTTGTTTCCCATTGAGTAGAACATTCACTGTTATTTAATTAAAGATAGCTTTGAATTTTTATGTGCACTTTACGCCTTTTTTGTGAAAGGAGCACCCACGTTTTTTGCTTACAACAGCCTAGTCAGAAGGATTTTTTATAAATGTCAGCGATCTGCATATCACTCGATTTACCTTGCTATTCCAATTAATTTAACGACCCACTAACAGGTTATTTGTATTAACGCGTGTGGCAACCTTTAGTTTGTTTGCTTGTATTATTGCAAATTTTGAATAAACTCCATATTGCGTAAATCACAGTTATTGACTTCAAGATTATTTAATATTTAAGAAACTCTGATTACTTGTAGTTCATTTATTTTTAATCGAAACCATCTGGTTTCTGGCGCCCAACAATATTTTTTAAGACTTTACAGGGGTGCATAGCTGGTGATTTTAACTCACGACCATATCGCCGATTGAGTTAGCTTGGCCATCGCGGTAAGTGTACGAAATTTTTGAGAGCTTCCGTGTTGTACGCGCAGCAAGAAGGTTGATCTGCTGTTTTGGCTACCATCCTTATTGATTTAATTAATTAACCGCAGGTCAGCTCCTTTGTTGTGTCACATTCCATATTAGACTGCCTTCGTATATTGTACTTCTTCGTACTTGTTTATATGTTCTATTTCGGGTCTGTTACTATCTCGTCTATCGATAACTATTGTTGTTTTAGACGTGCTTAGCTCCTATTTCTTCGACGTTACTTGCGAAGAGAGCGGTTTAGTTTTTGTCCATTAATTGACGTATAACCATTCCAAATTTCTGAAATTGTTCTTATTTTATACTACATTCCCCACATATACTAAATAATGGAGGCGATGAAATACAGCCTTGTCTAACCTCACACTTCGAGTTGAATTCATCTGATTAGATATCTTTCACTTTAATCGTGCCTGTAGTGGTTTCATATAATGTTGAGCAATACCCACTGACATGTTCCTCTTTTTTCCCAACAAAATTTGAGTCTTACTTTTTTAATGCACTTTAAAGCTTTACTCGTCCATTCTTTCAAGATGATCTATCTGTTTTCCTCTATATTACGATATTGTTTCTGTCGTAGGGTTAAGTTTTATTTTATTTTTTATTTCGAAGCCTTTTTTGTTAATGTGGTGTTGATCCATTGTTGCTTAAAGTGGGGTAGGATTTTAAATAATAAAATGAAGAACTTGTAGTCTTCTCCTTTTTTGTTACTCTGTGTAAGTCTCTGAGAAATTTCAATTTTGAGTTGGAGTTGCCATTAGACCTTGCTTTGTTTTTACTGTAGTCTTTATTGTTACGCCTGATTGAGAGACACTTGGCAATGTAAGCATTTTGATAATAAAAAAATATTAACCAAACATTGCCTTTTAACTGTTTCTGTAAACATTGTAAACATCAATAATAGCAATTTCGAAAGGTAAATCTGCATGTTTCGTGTAAGTTCAGTATGTTCTTGTTCTATGTTAAATTCTTCACGTACCCTTTTGATAAGAATGTTGTGGCGTAGTCAAATTTTCAGAAAAAGTATTTAATTCCGAATTTTTTATATACTTTCCTTTTTTATGTAGAACTCATAGTTAGCTGTGCTATCGTGAGAAAGATGACTTTTTCCTATTCCAGTCATATATATAATGTAAGGTCGGTTTATTAATTTTATTAAGATTATTATTCGTTTTTGGGTTGAAGGCTTGTGTCGTTTAGAACATACCTTATTAAACAACGTATCTCTCATTGGGTTGTTACAGTAACGACCGTTTAATTGACAGAATTCGTCACATTTTATTTTTGCTTATAATGTTGCAAAGTGTCCGTCATAATTTTGGACAAATGCGGAAATAGTAATTTGTACAAAAAGTTTTGAAAGTCATACGTTTTTCATGTATTTGCAGTTTGATAACGAGGGCGAAGTCCAAGTTAATCAAGCAAATGAATGAAAAAAGGACTTTCAAAACCTGTTGTAGGCCTACACATAGTTTTTTTGCAAAGTGATCTCTTCGTCGAAATTTAGTCGAAAAGGACATCGGAATTGACAACTATCAAATTGACATTTCAATAAAATAGTTAAAAAAGTGTACTTTTTCAGGATTTTCGACTTTCACGATACCTATGCAAAAAATTGTTTTTTGCACTTCCGGGACTAAAGTTGATACTTTAGTCCCCGTAAACAGGGACTAAAGTAGATCATTTAATCCCTAGGGACTAAAGTAACTCATTTAATCCCTAGGGACTAAAGTAAAAATGATACCGTAACTATGGTAAATTTATTTACACACGAGGTTAGTAGGTTAGGTTTTGTTTGTCATCTGACACACACTGACGTAAAACTTAACCTGCAAATCTTGAATTTGACATATACTGACAATACACTTCAGTACTGCCAACTGATTCAGGCTATCCAGGACCTGCTGCAATTCAGTTTGTAATAAATTATAATGGTCAGTTTCCAAATTGACAGATTCCAAATTTTGGAAATGTTTGATGATAATGTTCTCAAAAGTGCAAAAAATAGCGTATATACCTCGGGACTAAAGTGCCTAAATCCCTTGAGTGGTTATTGCCCTCGGGTTTCGCCCTCGAGGCAACAAACCCCACTCGCGGGATTAAATGGTGCACTTTAGTCCCTCATGATATAATATACTATTATTATCCCTTTATCAGAAAATTGTATTCTTGATAAAAGTCACTGCATCTTCGCAAACAAAACATGCACTTGCCCAAATTTAAATATCTACCTTCGTGTATGGGGCATGTTCGAACATGAAAATCGCTCAAGGAAGGTACCCTTATTTTTGAAAATACACAGAAATGTTATTTGGAAATATTTGTTATAACAAAAGAAACACACAATGTAAATAAAGTACAGTAGAAAATATTACTAAAATACAATACAAAGTATAAATAAAATAAAATACAATGCAGGCAATAAAATAGGAAGTAAACCAATAGTAAATTTGTCAGTTATGGGTATGAGAATTTTTGTGTCATAATTGGATATCTAGATTTGTCCACTGTTGATGACTTTGGACACACAAAGGTTTTTTAACACTACGCTACACTTATTTAGATTAACGTAAGGTTCTGTTTGCTGTGTGAGCGAAACTCCAATATCCGTTCCTGCGTATAAACAATTGCAGTTGCAACTAATCTAATCAAAGTTATTATGACAATTTGTTAACAAATTTTAGGTTAAATGTAGCAAATCTGCAAAAACATTCCGAAATAAGTTGATCGGTAGCACCAGATGTCCACAAAAGCCATAACACACTCTACAATGTTTACAGAGAGGAATTTTTCTTAGCCCTCTTGACCGGACAATCGTTTTTAGACACTTTGTACATTCATATGGTGTATTAGAGAAGGAGATAACCGTCTCAGTATGGTAATGCCATATTCGCATTTACATCGTGCATACTAAATGTGTTTATTCTACGAATTACTTATTATAGTAGGCTGAGATTTAGTAATGCTGTAGGGATTTTATGAAAAGTGTACTTTAAGTAATAGTTTATGAGGTGTTAAATTTGTAGGTCACTAGTAGATCCGGTTGTAGCCAAGGATCAGTATAATTCGGAAGTCTGAATGCAGTGAAGCCACGTACTTTTATCTCTATATTAGAATATCCCATATAAAAGTGATTGAGTGCCCGAACACACCATTTGGTTTCCAGGTTTTCGCTTAATGTAGTCTATATGTCAACCGGTCGTCCGCCCGTTCCTAATAATGACGGCGCCAGCGATTACACGCCGCCCTTGCGAAGAAATCGTAAAACAGCGGAACGATTATAATAATGATCGTAATTGGGGCCGAAACATGAACTAGACGAATTAATGGCGACCCAAACGGCCGTTGAGGGTTACCCATTGTGCGGTGCATAGCCCATTTGCTGGACCGTCCGTAAATACGACGAGACAATGTGAAGACGATCATTTGGAACTACTTGAAGCGCAGTCTGAAAAATGGAACATTACATACATTTACTTTGGATTCAAACTCCAGAGCATTTGCATTCGACTAGAACGAGATGTGCTTTAAGGGATCCCTCTCTGTCTCTATCAGAATGGAAGAAAATAGTTAATTTTCATCTTTCAAACCCAAACCGCACTAGTCTAGAAAGTTTCCAAGTTAAATACCAAACACCCCCTAGATTTTTATATATTCTGAAATAGTGTGCGAGTGCAGGATTCAGGATAGCCGAAAGTTGCCATCGAACGGTAGTTTCCATCGGAATATTATTTATAACAAGTTTTGGAATATAATCCTAAATCTCAATTTAATGCCTTAGTTGGGATACTCTTGATTTATTCATAGAGAGAGCCAGCAGCAAATCGTTAAAGAAAGCTAAGAAGTAATGTTTTCTTTAGAATAAAATACTTTAATACTTCTGTAGGAGATTGTTAGCCAAAGAGTTATTAAAAAACAGGTTGTGTTGTTGTTACTTCGTGGTTTAAACGTCACATAATAATTGTTAACAGATTATTTTACGTTTCGCCACTTTAGGTGGCTTCTTCAGAAATGATTAAGTTGCATATTAAACTAAAATACAAGGGTTAAAAACTAGATTAAGTGAACATACATAAAATTTGTCAAAGCTTACCAAGATGGCTTCCAAAAAGGTTTATATTAAAAATTAACAAATTAGCATGTGACTTAATAAAGCCACAATGCAACTAGGTATCGTCTAAGTAGACAAAAAGATGAAGAGTTTTACGCAATCATTAATGATTGAGGTTATATATTAACGATTAAACAGTCAGAATAATTAAAACATTTAAAATTTTTATAAAACAAGTAAAATGCATCTTGCTTTGATAAAGTAAGCTGCCAGATTAAAGGAAAAGTGCAAGATATCATAAAAGTGTATGCGTACGCATATTCAGCTTGTGGTCAGGTCCGTATTTCGGATAATTTAAAGAGAAGAAACAATTTTAAACAAATTTAGAGGAAACCAAAAATTAGAAAGAAAAATTCGAACAGTTTTACTTATTAAAAAGCATTTTCTCTTTCGAGTGTTAGCCTCTTTATGTAAAATTTTAATTGTTGTAAAAGTGAAACTATGGAAAGTTTCTATAGTGTGATCTGTGAGTGCAGTTTTATTATTGGAAGGTGAAATTAAGTTTTTTTTAATTGAGTATTTATGTTGGTATATACGGTTTTTCAACAATTGTTTTGTTTCGCCTATGTAAGTAGAATTACAATTATTACAATAAATTTGATAGACTAAATTCACTATTGAAAATGAAAATACAAAATATTCTATAAATTTCTTAGAGCTAACATTATACATACAATCCAACGGAAAAATACTTACCAACTGGTATAGAAAAAATATAAAATCAAACAGATATCTAAATTTCAATTTTATAACTAATTTAAAATACAAAAATGTGTCATAAATAGTTTAGTAGACCGGGCAATTGAACGATCAATAAAATAAATTTCGCGTATAAAAAAATCTCTGATCATAGCAGTGCTAAAAAGTTAAGTTCGGAACGCTGCACTCTATGCTCTATGAATAAGATTGGTCTGAGGCACTTACTTTTATTTCACACATTTAGTAGGGTATTCTGCTTTAAAGATTCTTTACTACATTTTGAAGACATTTGCTTAACAAAGCACAGCCCTTATTGCAGTTTCTATGGTTATATACTGTTCGTAAAAAAGTTAGCATATATTTAATTAATTATGAATCATTTTAGCCGTTAAATAAAACACAACTTTTAAGACTGGAGACCACCAGGAGCAAATAATATAACAGACACAATAAAATTGTATCGTGTGTTTTAAAAAAAATCGCAGCATGCCTTGACCAAATTGAAGTTTGCCATATACATACCCATTGAAGCAAATGAACTACCATAAGTCAGAGAGGACTAAATTACACATTCAACTTGAACTGTATGATTAGCATACTGGATGTTATGTAAATGCCATTCTATTTTACTTTTTGCTTGATACAAGTAAACTTAATGCAGTATAAACTTTTGCCTGTCACAGTGACAATTTTTTTCAAAGACAAAATGCAATCAGGCATTCACCTACAGACTTAAGAAATGACTAGATTTGTTATCTTTCTCTCCAAGCCCTACTCTAAATGAGTTTTTTAAAATACACGATAGATGTATTAAAATGCAAAGAGCCCAAAGCAACAGTGTATAATATAGGACCACAACTTCTAGGATATAGAAGAAAAGCATGACAGAATAGGTTTCAGATAAAACTATGAAAAAAAACGAGACAAGCAAAAATCAATCAATTAGCACATCAACTACCGCGAATTAGCAGAAGTTGTAACGATACATTTGTTTGGACCCTTTGTCAGAACGCTAATCTTAAATGTCACGTCTCCTACCCGTTAGTAATTCTAATTTATTTGCTCTTTTCCCCACCTATCTAGCTCTTTTAAATACCGCAGTCATAGCAACGAACGATTACTATTTGTCAAAAGCAGGTGGTAGCTTATTTGCACTTGTGGTGTTTTCGCGATAAAAGTGACTTCCAGCATATAGCCAATTTGCGTTCTCAAATATTTTAACCATCAAAAACACAAAAAATGATTAATAAAAAATCAATGATTTGCCGCCGTTAAATACAACCTTAAAATAAAAGAGGGCACCCTACGAGCGATATAGCTTGGACACACCCGCACTTACATTAATAGAATGCAGGATAATTATATGTGCCACACAAATACATTTAACCAATATTTAAGATTTACACATAGATGTATTTTCTCTACAAGTCGAGATTTTAGTGATATTTAGTACAAGTTGAGATTCTTTTCAACAAGTCGAGATCCAATTTGGATCTCGACTTGCTTCCATGTGTATCTATTGTTTTTCCAATTAATTCATGCGCCTCTAAATTTTGGTCCGGATCCCGTGTTATCAATTTTTATCCATTCTCATGCACAAATAGTTCAACTAAACGCGCTAAAGAAGTTATTATGTAGTACCTAGTTAACATTTTAGGCACAACCTGAGATTCTGCATATTCGGCAACGTTACGTGGCTATTTAAATCGATTAGTTGCTTACATTATTTTTGGTTAACATGAAAAGCCGAATTGGATGTATTTTCATGATATTAAATATATGTATCTATACATTATTGACGTTGAATTCTTTCTTAATGTGTGTTTTGTTCATTGAGCGGCTACTCTATAGGAATACCTTTATATTGGAAAGTCAAACCAATGGGTTTAATTTGTTCGTGTCGTGTACTAATGGACAAGAGAAATTTTATAATACCCAGCATTAATGCAAAGCTGATTTTAAAAATGTTGTAGATTACTCTAAGTTTATAAATAAGAAAGTATGGTGAATTATATATACAGGGTGTCCTATTTGCGATGGGATGGAATGGAAATCTCCGTTATTATTAGATCATTCGGGAAATAAACTGCCAGAAAAAAGAGATATAAAAATCTACTGCAACGGCTGAGAAAACTAGAGTCTTCGAAATTTAAATTATAACACTACGTAACAAATATCTTGATAAAGGTGACACACTAATATACTTCGTTGTTGACCATACAACACGAGCTACACTTGAGAAATAAAAAATTTATATTCGACATCACAGTTCTGTTGTTTTTAAAAATACCAAAAAGCAAGTAGGGATTCTTAATGCACTCTTTTACGTAAATTAATATAAGTTAGTCAGAATTAATTTATGTCGACTACAGTTTTTGTGTTACATTTAGGGATTTTTACATTGTTCTTACATATTTTGAATATCAAATATGTGATGTCGAATAGAAGCGTTGATATTTTCATTTTTCAACTGTTTCTATCATCGTGTGTTTCTCGAACAATTTTCCTTTGGTTGTAATAATAATGGATATTTCCATTTAATAAAATCGAAAGTGGGACACCCTCTACTTAGCTCTATATTGAGCCAATCTCAAAAGGTGTTTTAAATCAACCATAAATATTCTAATTGTTATGGCGTTTAATGTACCTAAACAGCTGAAAATTTTAAATTCCGATTATTTTTAGTAGATTCAACATTTTTGGGAAATTTCTTATATTAAATCAGAAGGTTCAAAATGTGCATTTACGTATATACCTTGCCTTTAGTAAAAGAAAAACACTCAATCACTTTTCTACTTTACGTTTTACAGTAGTTTTAATATATTTTTTTCCGTTTCTGGTTACACCGGAAGTGCATTATTCATATGCATTTTATTGATATTTTCAATTCTAAATTTTTTTTGCGTTTGTATAAAATTTCAGTGGCATTGTATAAAAAGTTTTGCCGAAAATTACGTCTAAAGAACGGTAACTAGTAAAGCATCACTCCAACAAAAAGTAGAGGTTCCAAAACAAAAACACTAACTATTAGTTGAATTTGTTTTCATTTATCAGAATTGCAATTACTACCTACGTGTGAAATTTTATAGGTGTTGAAAAAACAAATCGCTAAATAGAGTAACGAAAACAAAATTAAAATATTGCAAACGTATTTTTACGTTATGCAAATAGAAAACATTGTCTATCCAACAAATTCCAAAGTTTTGTACAAAGCAAGCCTCTAATCTCTTTTGGAGTTCTTGGTTTGTTGCACTGCTTTTCTTATCCGGTTATACTGGCATGATTTTATTTTCTAAATCATCTAGATTTTGAGGCGCATCTGCATGTACTATCGTCTTAAGGTGGCCCCATAAAAAAATTCAACGATGTAAGTTCAGAAGATTACAGAGGCCATTCCAAAGCTTCACTGTTTGCAAAGCAAAAATTCATTAAATGTTTCATTGTGGTATTCTCGAACAATAAAAGCAGAACGAACGTGCAGTGACATGACGCCGGTAAAATCTCGTAAATGGGGTTACCGCACAAATATTTTGCAAAGTGGTAGTGTAACATAGTAGAAGAGAAAAAATGTGACAAAAGAATCAAAAATGTTAGTAATAACAACACGAAGTAAAATAAAAGTGAGAATGTGAGTACTTGTAAGAGTATTGCAGTGTTAGCGTAGTCAACAGAAGCGGAGCTGGTAGCAGTAGTGCGCCGCGCTGACCGGCGAATTGAACGAATTTAAAACATCTAACGTAACCTCATCACAACGTTTAGATGTTTAGTTCATGAGCATAAGAAGGAAAAAGGACAGGTGCTAGATACCAGCACGGTAAAGAAAATGTTCGGAAGGAGTGAGAAGATAATCAGGTCACTAGACCAGAATAGACAATCAACCCAGGAAAACGAAATAAACATGGGTGATAGGAAAGTCGTAAAAGATATGATGAATGAAAGTAATATATTTTTTTAAACAGGAAAGAAAATAAAGAACTGTGAACATTGAGCAGGGAAAAGGAGCTGAGATAGAACAAAGAGAAACTGCAATCAATAAAAAGGATTGAAAAGGTAGAGAATACTATAAAAGTAGGTGATAGAGGAAAGATAATGTGCAATATTACAATCAAAAGAAGAACTGTCAACGAAGAGAATGATGTAGCAATAAATTAATTCCTAATCGGGGAATTATGGATACAATAAAATGTGTAAAAAGTGAACATCATAAGCTAAAAGAATCAGACAGAAATAATTCGTAAAGGGATGGAAACCTGGGACAATGAACAACAGGTTATAAAAAATTAAAATAAACTAAAGAGGAATCAGATATAGGTACATTGATAATGACATGACGTTAGCACAAAGAAACATGCAGGCTCAAATTAGAAAACTAGGAAGAGAAAATAGAGCAAAATAAAAACAAATCAAGGTAGGAGACAAAAAGATAATAATAAATGGGGTCTCATTTGATTGGGACGAATAGAAAAACGGAGATGTAGAAGTCAATATTCTAAAAAATGAGAAAATCGAACATAAGTAAAGACAAAAATAATGCAACAGATGGTAACTGATATGACTACGAAAAATGGAAACGCGCAAAAACGGAAGCGTCAAAATAGAAAACCTAAATGTTAGAGGGATACATGGCAAGGAAGAAAAAATAATAAGAGAAATATAAGAAGTGCAGCTCAGATATTTACAAATTACAAAAGTAAAAAGAAAGAAAAAAGAGGTACAGCAGAGAGCCAACAGATGCATTACACCACAAGGTAGAAAGGCAACGAATTCAGTTAAGTATGGACTGGCGCTCCGTCCAACCTAAAGTAAACTCAGGGGAAAATCTTCCAACATTGTAAATAATCAATATATACCCTAGCATTCAGAGCGTTACAATTAAAACAAAGACGTAACAATCGATCTCCTACTAAACCGCACCAGATGTTATTAGTTATTACCATATAAAAAGTACGTGACGGATAATGTCTATCTGGCTACTATTCTGCACGAAGTGCGGCAACTGTTCTTGTATTGCGATGACACTCACTCAAAATTAACAGCATATCCACTTTTTCGCTACTATTAATTTCAATTAAAATACATTGTTGCACTTTCTAAACTGTAGTAGTTCCATGGCTATTTCATTTATTAAACGACTAACGTCAGTAGTTCGAAATCAAACCACATAAAAATGTTAGACGTACGTAAAGAAAAAAAGTAAGAATTGAAAAACAAAAGTTACATGCACTTTCGTTTAAACCGAAAGTGACTTCTTTTAGATACAACTGAATAGATAATTTCATCTGAAAGAATGTATTTTGTAAATCATAAAAGAAAAAAGTTGTCGACTTTCCTCTTTCGTTGAAGGTACTGAACTGTACCACGATTAATGACAATATGTAACAGAAAAACTTTAAGAGATCTCTCTTGGAAGCTCTCTACGAACTTTCAAAGAAATATTCTTATTCGAAGTGAATATTTCTTTCCCATAAACCTTATAAATGAACATTTTCCAAAATGAATCTTTCCAGGCTGCTCATAATTAGTATTTCCACTAGTATTTTGGATATAGGGTGGTTCTGTGAATTTTTGGTGTGTTGTGATTTCTATGTAGAGTATTGATGTTGCTATATTAGATTGTTGGCTCTTATACTGATTAGCAATTTTATAGACCCTAGGGCCATAAAAGCCATATTACTCCCGCTATCGAGGGCAAGTAACAAGATTATGGATAAAAGAGTCACTATGTACAAAAATAAGGACTTTGCTGGAAAGTGAACCGAAATTTGAAATTTCTTTTTTGTGGTGTTAGGGGTCCAGTAAACTTCAAGTGGTCGAGCCAGATTTCCTATGTAATATTTCCGCCATTTAAAAAAAAGGTGCGTTTGATTTTTTTGCGATAACTCAGTTCCCGTTAACGGAACGTGAAAATAAAGTGGACCTTTTAGTTACAGCTGTTTGTGCTCTACAATTTATGTTCAATTACTTTTCCACGTACGAGCAATATTAGTCGAGATATCGAACGCGAAAGGAAAGCGTGAACGGGTCAACATTTTTTTCACGCTTCTGCGCATTTATTTCGTTTCTCGACTTATTATCGAAAAGGTAGTTATTATAAAACTTGTAGAGCTTGAAAATACCTGACCTATTATAAATTAAAATGCGACTAAAATTACGACTTGTAGAGCGGAGCAAAAGTCGTCAAGTCGGGGCGCTACTTTTGAATTCATGTATCGTACTATTACATAAATGACATAATAAACGTCATTACAATATTAGAATCATTATATTTCATAGAAAATCTTAGTGGAGAACTTCAAATTCAACTTTCCTGAAACCCCAACATTCCAAAAAAGGAGTTTAAAATTTCGGTTCTTAAGAATTTTGACTATTAAACATTAACAAAGTACTACTTACACTTACAATCCGAGTCTCAAGTTCATATGTCACTTTTGCAGGATCTAATATGTTATTTTATGTGATTTGAATTGTAAAAATGTCGAAAACAACGATTTACAACAAAAAATTGGCATTTACAATTGCGAAAAGTTAGCTTCACTTCTGTACACAAAACCGATAAAGATTATCATTCATCATCATCATTGTCAGCGTCAGAGATTAAAGCTTTTGGTTTGCTTCGATCTTACAGAGTAAAGCTGGTCTTTCCAGCGTCTTTTTGGTCATCCGTGTTTTTTTCATCCGCTTATAGGCTGATAATAAAGCAGTTGTTTTGTTATACAGGAGTCATAGAGATGTTCCTGCCAATTGGTTCTGTATTGTTGTATTTTTTTATTTAGATTGAAGAAGCCTAATTTTTGTCTAATTTCCTCATTGTGTTTATGGTCCAATATTCTTCTTGTTTGGCTTTTAATAATCGTTAAATTTTCACGTTTGTATAGTAGTACGGAAACAGCCATAACCGTATAAAACTTAAGGCGTGTTTCTCTGCCTGTGTTTTATAGATACCTATCTTTTTATTGTTCCACGCATGTAGTTCAATCTCACTATTTTGCTGTTGATGTCTCTTTGTTCTCCATATCTAATTTTGTATCCTAGATAACTGGAGCAATTGACTTGGATTGTGGTATCATCAATAAATAATTATCTGCCAAAAGTGATCTTGGCCTTTAAAAGCTTTTACCTTAGTCTTTGGAGTAGAGATTTCTAAATTATATATTCATGATGTTTTGTATCGTTTATGAGAAGAACGGACGCCTTCGAAATGTTTGCTGGCGTAGAATTTTACGGATCGCATGGACTGCGCACAGAACCAAGCGTCAGTTTTAGAAGAAACAACGCCAAACAAACGCCTCTCAAACATCTTTTGCACTAAGATACTTCCATTCTTGGGCCATATTGTCAGTAGAACTGATAACCTAGAGAAAACTATTCTCCAAAGAAAATCATATGGCAAAGGACGGAGAGGCAGATCTTCTAAAGGATGGCTTGATATCACGGGGGCAGTATTAGACGAACAACTTAGTTTCCATGTGTTGAAATGCTGAATGCATAATGAACTACAACACATCAATCATGAGATAATGATGAGAGAAAAAGATAGTTTATGTATTGCTCAGAGGTAGCGTGGCTCAGTCGTTTAGCTCGCTGGGATACTGATCCACGTTTCTCTAGGTGGCCAGGTTCGAATCTCGCTGGAGCCACGTACTTTAGCGTGTTTCGTGCCTGAAAATGGTCGTTGAACTCAACAGGATACCACCACGATGCCGCCGAATCTATCCCCAGGATGTTTCCACCCCATTCAAGGGTTGAAATCGTCAACGTACTGCAATATTTACAGTTCTCATCAGCACCACCTTCCATAAAGTAGCAGCACCAAGACAAACCAATTGAGGTTTAGGGTTGTACTGGCTCTACTTAGTTATAGGTATTATTGTAATATACCGTAGTACAATGTAAAACATGTAAATAAAGCATAAGACACTTTAAGAAAAAGATGTATTGCTCAATTATCATTCCAAATAGTTAAAAGTACTTAGAAAATGTTTAGTAATATCCAATCATATAATGTTATGTACCGCATACTTAATGAAGTATATTTATTCTAATAATGTAATAATATTTGTATATTTCAGAATACATAAAATAACATGTTACATCCTGCAAGTCTCCTATCAATTTGAGGCTCGTATTGTAAGTGTACGTAGTACTTTGAACAATGTTTAATAGTAAAAATTCTTAAGAACCAAAAGTTTAAACTCCTTATTTGGGATGCTGGAGGTCTAGGAAAGTTGAATTTCAAGTTGTCCACTAAGTTTCTATGAAATATAATAATTTTAATAATTTAATGGGGTTTACTATGTCATTTATGTAATAGTATGATACATGAAATCAAAATTACGCGCCGACTTTGGTCTGCTCTACCAGCCGTAATTATAGTCTCATTTTAATTTATAAATAGGTCAGGTATTTTCAAGCGCTACAAGTTTTATAATAACTGCATTTTCCCTAAATAGGCCGAGAAACGAAATGCAAGCGAAGAAGCGCAAAAAAAAAAACTTGACCCGTTCACGCTTTCCTTTCGCGTTCGATGTCTCGACTAAAATCGCTTGTAGGTGGAAAAGTAATTGAACATAAATTGTAGAGCACAAAAAACTCTAACTGAAAGGATAACTTTATTTTCACGTTTCGTTAACGGGAACTGAGTTATCGCAAAAAAATCAACCGCGTCCTTTTCTTAAAATGGCAAAAATAGCACATATGAAATCTTGGTCGACAAGTTGAAGTTAAGCTTTGCTGAATCCCCCCAATACCTCAAAAAAGGAATTTCAATTTCGGTTCACTTTCAAGCAAAAATGACATAGTGACTGGACTAGTAGTCTACATATTAAAATGAGAATATAATTCATGTATCACGTGACGCTACTTCAACCAATGAGGGGCATGCAAATGCCTAGTTACACATTATCACAGCGGTAGTAATTTATTTTCGTAATTGTTTTTACGGGTGGTCATAAATGGTTGTGATTTTTTTCTTAGGTTGGCACTGTTAATGTTGGTTATCCTGCTTTCAATTTTAAGTCTGTGTCAAATTCGACATTAGCAGGTTAGGTTTTGTGTCAGTTTGTGTGAAAACTGACGGAAAATCTAACCTGCTAACCTCGAATTTGACATAGATTTAAAATTGACAGCAGGGTAACCAACATTAACACTGCCAACCTAAGAACAAAAAGTAAATATTTGATATTTTGCATTTCATTCACTATATTCTCTTTCCAAATATAATTCGTGTAATGATTAATGATCGATAATTTTGTATTCGTTAAAACCGAAACAGCAAATTTAACTCGTGCTACGCACTCGTTAAATTTAGGTTCCGGTTTTAACTCGGAAAAAAATCATCGATAATAATCATTCCACTTGTTATATTACAACTGAGAATATATGTTCTTCCAACTATTTGTTTTTATAAGTACTGTATACTAATACTTTAATTTGTACCCAGGTCTTCTACTTACAAAAATGTAAATGTTTTTCCCACATCATAGGGCATTCTTTTTTTGGGATACTTTTATTTCTAATGTGAGTTTAGACTACATAATGGACGTTTGCTTATCGAGCCACTGCTAAAATAATTAACGTGCATAAGCAAAACTGTTCGAACGCATTTCTCTCTTATGATTTCTTTCTTATCCAAGAGGTATGTCAACATTGCCGGATCTCATCTTATGCTACATACATCACCATATACACCTTCGGATCTCTACTTGTATGTTTATTTATCATTGATTTCATTTTGTTCAAATTTTATCACGAATGGGTCAGATGCTCAAATTATTTCCCTTTTGTGTGGCTATGGATTAAGTAGCTGATTAGGCAATAGTTTGTGAAAAATATACTCAACAAAGTCGTTCTGCTGTGGCGGATTTCGGGTTGCCCAAAATTTATTCCGGATCTCCAATTGATATCAACACCTATAATATTCTGTTGGGCAAATAAAGCTTTATTATTATTGTTAGAATTATAACGTTGTTTCTGTTTTACCTGTACTTTATGAAAAATTTTCTGTGAAGTATCAAAATTGTACCCAACTTTTAATTTGCTATTTACACAAAGCTACCTAAAAATGAGATATTTCACCAGCACACCATAATTATTTTCAACATCTGAGCTTCTATATATACTGTATGTTTAACACTTAATTTCAACCAGATGCACCGACAGAATACTTCTCGTAGTTTTAATATTGTTTAAGTGAATCTTATAGAAAGTGAACCGAAACATGTATGTATTTGGAGCAACTAAATTAATTCTAAGTTTACTGTTAGCTGAATAAATAGCAATAGCTAGCTTCCCATGTCTTAAAAAATATTGAATCTTGATGCTGTAACCTTTGTAGTCTTTGTGAAAAAAATTAAACAAAAATTCAGAATTCTACATTCTTTTCCCTTTATATCTATATAACGAATATATTATTATTTTTTTCAAACGAAGTTACGCAAATGTGCAGATACATTTAATTATAATGTCACTTATAAGTAAGTGTATAATGTGTAATGAAAACCGAAATGCCAAAGACAGACATAAAGTAATTTTATCACATGACGAAGTCCTGTACATTATCAACAAGAATCGTGGAATTCCTTACCAATGCGAAAAGTGCCTATCACAGCGTGGAGAAGTGAACGAACTTAATTAATTAGTTTTAGAAATAAAAACGAAAATGTAGGAACTGAAGAGTCGTAACGAATATAATTCCTAACCGCACTCTATTACTTTTTGGTTTCTTAGTCGCGGGTTACCACATTTGTGATCTCCGCTGGAGCTATTATGTTTTTCGTTACTGTGGAATTAAGTTAAGTAAAATACAACCGCTTGTGGAAAACAGAAACATTTAAAATACAAATGCGAATTGTGAGTATCTTGGTTTTCGATACTAAATTATTTATTAATTAAAGACCTTGGAAACTGACCTTGGTCTTCCATTAGGCAAAATGCGTATAAGTTGGTATATGCAGACAACGCGATATTAAGTCAAGTGATATTACGCAAAGTGAATGAGGTGAACTGATGTTACGTAAAAGTAAAAGTCAAAGTAATAGTGATCTTAAATACAAGCTACTGCCTTTATATATGTTGCGCCTGAATGGAAGGGACATTCCCTATTCTTTTGAGTACAATTAGATTGTCCAGCTAAGCTCCCTTTGCTCTATTGTAGCACAAGAGATTGAAATCCTCTCTCGAAAAGAACTTTCCCTTTTCGAGCGTATACGACTGTATTGTCAACCGGGCTTGATTTATTCCTGCGTTTACGACATAGCCCCGGCTGTACTGGAAATTGCATCGTACAACGTTTAGACAAGTTAGTTTTGATTGTTCAACTCGACGACTCAATTCACATTTGACATTACAGATCTATTAACTCTTCACCAGACCTATCACATCGCGAATTTCACTTTTTAGCTAATGTAGCACTGCATTTAGTGTCACATTTTAGTTTATGGCTTTCTCTTCCATCACCGCAACGCTACAACTTCAGTACTCAAGGAAGATATTATTCATGAAATTTCAGATCGACAACGACGTGCGCAAAATATTCTGTATGATTTTGAAAAAAGCAACTCTAATTGTACGGATTCGTACATCCCAAAGCTATAGTCAAAGTTAAATCCATTATTGGCCAGGGCTGGAAAATATCAACTCAAGGTATTAAGGATTACCGACTAGGAAAATCCATACAAGACAAACCGAGTCCATTGCAAGTTGTTTTGAAATCAACGTCGGAAGCAGTGAAAGTAAATCTAAGCTTGAAATATTTAAAAGTCGTTACTGAACAGGAAGTGATGATACTTCCATGTATTGGGAATATATGACACAACTGCTATCTGAATTACAGAACAGAATGTCCAAAGGGGAAAATAGTATAACTATACGGTGCATTTGACTCACACTAATGATAGTTTCCGCAAGAAACTAAGAACAGATAAAATGACATCGCTTGAAACTTTACCTATATCTATTACACTAATATTTATTGATTGAACTCCAAGTTTTCCGAATTCTTATATTTTGCTCATGTTTATCAACCTGCTTGTTTTCCCATCACAGAGACATGGTTAATGCCCTCATTCCCTGACTCGTTATACGAAATAGGTTGTGATTCAATATATCAATGTCGACTCCTTTTACATTGGATCTGTTATTCACTAATAATACGAACCTTTTTCCAATATCTGCTGTTTGTCTCCAATTGCTTAGTCCGATCATGTTGTTATATGTGCCCCTCTACAAGTTGTGTATCAAAGCTTTGACACTCATAATAAAATTATATATAAAACAACGTTAGTGACTATCTAAACTCCATCAATTGGATATAGTTAAAAATACTACGAAGATACTATCGCCAATTCCAAGAACTCAAACCCATTTTATAAATACTATGTAAGGGCTTTCCTTTCTCTACTGTTCAAGTCTATTTAATTAAGCCAAGTGACAAAACAATTGCAAACAATTTACACGACTGCGCAAATATACTTGCTGAAACCTTTTTATCTGTCTATTCTGATGTACACTTCTGCGCAATAAAATTAAGCACAAGCCTTATTACTATTTTTCACAATATTGTAGTTTGTTTAATTTGGGTCTATTTTAATTGCTTAACAGCAGTTTCATTAAATGATAAAACAACATAACTTGAAAAGAATATCGTTATTAAAAGACCAAAAATAAAACGCTATTAATAAATACAGCAAAGCCGTGTGTACTTAAATAATTTTATTGCGCAGAAGTGTGCATAACCTCATTATTCCATCTATTCTATTTCCGAGGACAACCAGAAGCCTAACCGATGTGAACTTTACTCCTGAACTAATTGTCGAAAAATTAGCTGCACTGAAGTCTTCTACTACGGCAAGCCCTGATATACCTGATGTGTTGCTGAAAACTTGTTCGCATGGTATTTCTGAAGCTCTCGCAAAAAGAATGCAAAAAACCGTTGCCGAACATGAACCTCTAAATTCGTACTGGAGTGCAGGTGTCACAACCCATATTTAAATAGGGAGACAAGCTAGACAAAAATAATTACCGCGCCATTAGTTTAACGCCAATTACCAAAAATCATAGAGTCCTTAATTATGGACAACCTTTCTTGCTGGATGAAAATATTTTACCTGACCAACAGCATGGATTACTCCTGGAAGATCTGCAATTACCAACCTCCTTGAATGCATTAATAACTGAACAATGACTCTAAGACAACGCATCCCCCACTGATGTCATATATTTGGATTTTTCTCGTGATTTTTATCGAATACCTCACTCTGCCTTCTTAGCCAAACTTGAACAGACTGGTATACGAGCGGGAATCTACTGTTATAAATACAGACTTTTCTTCAGGGTCGATCCTTATGTGTTTGTGTTGGAGAATGTTTATCTGCCATCAAACCAGTGTTAGTGGTGATCCACAAGAATCGGTGCTCGATCCCATTCTATATGCAATTTACGTCCCAGAACTTCCACATATTTTGCGTAGTAGTTCTCTTTATTATGCGGATGACACGGAGCTGTACGGATCAGTGAAGCAATGAACTGTTTTTAAGATGATTCTGATTCTTTCTCCCGGTATGGTGTAACGATTGGTGTTTGCCTTTAAATATCACGAGTGTGTAGTATTGCATAAATTTAGGAAAAACTAACGTACTGCACAATTATTATATTTCGGGGAACCTGATACTTTCCGTTACCTTCCAGAAAGATCTAGCCGGTTACGTTTAGATGGTTCTTCTACTATTTTTACAGTTCCGTGTGTGAGCCGTCTATATTTTTAATGTCTGTGGTGCAGGTTTTCGTATTTTCGGGCGCTCACTGCCTTCCTTGACTCATATCAGACCGGAAAAGCGACTCGAATCTTGGATTTTGTTTAAACGCGTCTTTTTTTCCTGTCGAACGCCGTGATGATAACTTGGTTGTAGAGTCTTTGAAATTGCTCCGTGGCTTTACGGCTTAAACAATATGGTTGTTTCGGTTCCTGGCCCCCCTGAAGTTGCTAATTGTTGTAGCCCAGGCAGTTCTGTGGAAAATTAAGTTCTGGCACCTAGTTGGCGGATTTTATATACGTTTCACCTGTAATCAGCTACACGTGGCCAAAATTCATCTGGGGTAAGTTCTTTCGATACCGTTTGCGACGATTAGTATCGAAAGCATCCATGAGTATATTTTGGGTTCTCCCTTTTCGTTAGCAACTACTCTGGGGTCCCTAAAACTCATAGGTACAGCATTGGCCATGAAGCGCCATCCCAGCGACGGAACGCGTCGACCTTGGCTTGGTTCGAACTCTTATTACCTGCATGCCAACCTTCGGATGTGTGGACATTCGCTATCTGGATTATCACATATCGTGCAGAAGGCGCTCAAAGGAGGTTAAGATAAGGTTTTGTCTTTCTTTTGTTTAAGTAAAATTATACAAGATGCGATGAGTGAATCAGTGTAGAAGGCTCACCCGATTGAAACAGAATCGGATGTTGGCTGCTATTGTACAGTTCGCTTCACGAATTGCGTAACTAAATAATTGTTTGCCCAATTACATCGTTAGGCTAATTCCTAATTGAATTGGGACCGCATTTAATTTTAAACTGTTGTGGATTATGCATGTACCTTTGTTAGGACTGTTGTGTAAGCCTTTGTTCTCGCAAGCCGAGTTTGTTGAGGTGCATTTTAAATTGGCCAATAATTGCCTAATATTTCTACTAATAATGACTTTGTACTAAATTCCATTTTTAATTTGTGATTATATACTGCGATATTAGCAGTTTGGTGCCATTATTTGTTACTCCTGCTTGTGCGTGATTTGACTTTTTCTTTCAAAGGAAGGTGCTACTTGAGGTTACGAATTCTCAGTTGAATGCCTGGATACACTTTTCGTTAATTGGTAAAGATTTGTTGGTGCCCTTTTGGGTTTTAATTATTTGTTAGCTCTTAAAGAGCTGCACGCCGTCTTCCTGACCTGGCCTGTCGGCAATTATATCCAAGTAGTCATAAAATTTGTTTTGTTTGAGAGAAATAACCGACGAATCGATTTGATGCTAAAAAGGCGTAAACATTACCACCGACCTATCATAATCTGAACACATTTCAGTTGTTTGTCAAAAAGCCAATACGTTTCTGAATATACTGCATAAAGCATTTAGGAACGTCACTCCTGCTACATTTACTAAATCATATAGTACGTATGTTCGTCCCATTATGGAATTTGGTGGTCCTATTTGGTATCCGGACTTAATTACAGACGGATATTTATTGGAAAACGCACAGCGGAAAGCAACCTTTACCATATGGTCCCTTGCGACCATCATATTATGAACGGCTTAAAGTTCTACATTTAACTACCTTCGCAATGCAATGTTCTCGAACTGAAGTAATTATTACCTTTCGCCCACTAAATAGACAGTTTTCTTGTGATAACCGTCTTCGAGGCCGCCGTTTGAAGTTAAAAAGATATTTCTCAAGATTACCTTCTAAAATATCGTTTATTGTGAACAGAGTATTTCATACGTGGAACAGCCTACCTGCCGATATCGTCGACGCTCTTACTATTACATATTTAAAAGCATAGTAGGCATTTTTCTCTCCCTTTTTGTTAAAAATTCTAACAATTGCATATAAGTTGTTCTATGTAATTATTGTTTAGAGTTACAGGTTGTGCGTGTTGTTTGCAATCACAGCTTGATAGGGCCTGTCCTCTGTCCTGAGATTGTTATAATAGTAATAATAATAAATGTACTGACTACCTACATACCACACAATGGCACCTACTAAAAAATATCATTTATAATTACTCGATAGCCTTCATGCTTACTCAAATTGATTAAGCTAACAATGTTACTACACTAAACGAATCTTAACATATTGCTTTGTATTTTTGCGGCATTAAAGTTAGCGCGATGTCTATTTACTTATCGCGTAATTTATTTGTCTTAAAAGGGCTGATACAGTTTTACACGTACGTTACTTTCACGACTTTTAGACACACGTACGCGTCTAGCTGAAATACAACTCCTAAATGTCTTAAGTTATTTATTGCGGCCTTAAACGTCACACGAAGTTTCACTTTGAATTACTGAATTATTCAACAGCAATTGCACAGTAGCGTAGAGGGTAGGTACCTCTCGCCATCGGCCAAGAAAGACTCTGGATATTTAATTGTTCTTGGGTACTCTGTTGTGCATGTAATGGTTATTCGTATGTATTGTTCGAACTATACTTTTCACAGTAATGATTAATTGAAATTTTTCTGTGACATTGTTGGAATTCTATGACACATTATTTGCATCATATATTTTATTAATGATTCCTATTATGTTCTAGGCATCCTTATGTACTTGAAAAACTCACTTTTTTCGGTATGATATTCTCTTTACTCTACATAGGATGTCGCTAATGTAATACCGGGCAAGAATATATTCAACCCAGCTTTGACTGCTTTCCTATTTTAATAAATATATGTCAAAAACTCAACCAACGATTCTAATTCTTATTTGGCTTTAGACGAATAGTTTTTTATTAGCGACTAAAAGTTTTTTAATTAGGCAACGTTGTGCATTTGGAACCCAAGCGATCCGGTTACCTTTAGTCGTAGTCTCTAATTTTGAATGCAATATGCCTTAATGTCACTAATAACGAACAAGGAATTTTACAACTCAAGACCGAATTTTCTGTAATAGTTATTTACATGACGAGTGTGGTAGTTCGTATTTTACAACTTACCGAGCATTTAATAAAAGGTTTTGCCCAACAATTCAATATTTTGATTTCGCATATTAAAACCAACGTTGCCATCAAGCAGGCTGCCTTCAGTAAATTTCGTAGTTGACACATTGAAACGTCAAATATCAATTTTCTTTATTTTTCGACAACTCAACTGAAAGTGAAATTACGTATCTACTGTTTTAGCAAGAACCCTTTATTACTACAAATCAAGTTTCTTCTGTAAGGGTCTCTGAAAACAACAAATTTTCTAATTAGTTTACGGCACCGGGATGCATAAAATGGAGAGTAATTGTAAAATCGTAGTTGCGGTGGACGTCAAGACTATATGGATGAGTTGTTTACATGTCAGGAAGCCAAAAAATCTGTTACCATGTTATTCCTGATTAAGAGTCGCCAATATTCCGATCGTATTAGAACTCATCATACATCAATATAGAGAATTTGGGGCTCCGTAATGGTTGACTACTGAAATTTTCTACAGGGTGTTAATAAAAATCCCTTACACACCTTGGGAGGGTGATAGTACTCATCAAAATAAGACAACAGTTAATATAAATATATATTCGGAAATGCTTCTTAAAGGAGCTACAGCTGCGAGATCTTTAGGTTGACCTTTCTCGAAAACTACTGCTCTCAGCAGTTCCAAACAAGAGTTCCTTTTTACGTTTAGACAATATATTTCAAATACAGGAATCTGCGGCCTGCTAGGCTTCATCTATCGTCGCAACGTAGAGGAAGAGAGAAACAGTGGTATGCCGCATCCTTTCCATCTTCGCTTCCAAAAAATGTTCTGATACAGCATCCATAGGCATTTTTAACCTCAAAAAACAACCTGCAGAGTGCAAATTTCAATTCTTTAGCTTAGGATGCGGATGTCTGCCTTTCTTGGCCATATTTCACATCTCCGACACCGAGATGCCATTCAAGGTTATGGTGGGATTCCTATTAGGCTGTGTCCCGCATACAGGGACGTTATTATATAAGACTAATTTCGGCTCCGCAACTTTCCATGCAAGGCGTAGATCGAGCTTTGGGCAAACGTTAATTCATTCTAGGGAGCTCTACAGACCCAGCAGCAGCCCTCTACGTGCACCATTTCGCGTGGTTTGTCTAGCTAAGTTGAAAATTGCAACTTTATTCTCGTGCCAGCGTGCAGCGAGGCTTCACTTAGTACTTTGTCTAATTGTATGCATTTTTGAGACTTCGCCTGTTCACGTTGCTTTATCTCCGCGGTTTTTATTACCTTTCAGGACTGTAGCTCCGGTAAAATGCATTTTCGGAGCTATATTTGTATTAACTTTCTTCTTGTTTTGATATCTACTACCACCTCCCAAAATGTGTAAAGCTTATTCACACTATGTATAATGATTTTAGTTTTATAAAATATAGATTAATTGGGGACATACAGATAATTTTCCATCAATTATCTTTGAAAATTGCGGAGCTACCACTAAACCTACATCCTCAAACGATTGACCATTAGGACATGCCCATGTAGCGTAACAGTTATCTAACAAGTTGTGCATGGAACAATTATACATGTGCAACGGTGATAATCATATGCCATCTTGACTAATAACTGATAGTTAAATACCTTCACAAACATCGCGTGATTTTCTGAAAGCACAATTGCCATATCAACTACACTAACTGTACTTTTAATATTTATAAATAAACTGCCCAAACGTTGTGTTTTGACTCCGTAATAATCTAGCGGAATGTAACTCGTGTCTTCTTTATTACCTTCGATATATTGTTTTAAACAATCACGCTCGTTCTTGGAACTCGCATGATTGACAAACAATATATATTTTCCATTGTACATGATAACATTAACTTTCGAAATATGGTTATCAAAAGATTATTTCTTTAGCTGCATATAATTTAAAAAAATGTTCATGTAGCAAAATTGTTTAATTAGTTTTAAACTCACTATAGAAAATATGAGCAGTAGTAAAGTGCTTAAAATTGAATTATTAATTCATTAAATTCGCGAGGACTCGGCCTCCCTTTCATTTTCAGTTCGAGAAAACTGATGCTTTTGTGGTATCACGACAGTAATTAAAATTCTAAGGTAGACTGAGTTTCAGTTCACTAAAACTCAATACAAATGCAACGGGCGCTACAATTCCTATCCCTGCACTTTTAATTGGCTTTTCTTAAACGACATTGGTATTTTTTATATGATTTGTAATCTGCAAGGTTATTACACTCAACTGTTACGTGACCCATATCATCCAATGAGAACCATTTTTTTTTAAATCGAGCGACCCCTAACTGATTACCCGATCCTATGGATGCTTATACAGCGATAAGCGCCCTAGGGATGATTATTGATCTCGTGAATGCTATCATAATTAGAAATAGATATGCAAGAAGCAAGCAATTTGAGTTTTTTGCGTTTTTGGCGTAAATTTTAAATCATAATTCGTATACCGGTTTTGTGTAATATTCTTCAAAATATAAACGGAAACGACATACAAATAATTTTGACTATGCCAAGAGTCGTCGTGCTGGTTGCTCTTAAAAAACTGTCATCGGGGCAGTTTTTATTGCAACCAGCACTCGACCATTGGCGTGTGCAAAATTATCGGTATGCCTCGTCCTTGTTATACTCGTATTACTAATGATAGTGCGTAATCTAGAAGCTTTTCAAGTTTTGACATCTTCAATGTCAGATAGTTTTTATCTAGTTTTTTAAATTATTATGTCTTAACCAGTATAACAATTTTAATCATATAGTTTACTGCTTAATTATATGCTTCTTTATTTTTAAGGTGTTTAAATTTGTTTTTTACTTATATACTTATATATGTTCAAAATTGACATTTTAACCTCACTTTGACGATGTACTACACTACATATGATAATTCATATTAATGTTTGGGTGTGGTGATGAAACCAGTCTGGTTTCAAAACATGTCGCCATTTGCAAAATCGTAATAAAATCGTGTAGAAGACTAAAGGTTTTTATTGCTTCATATCATGGAAACTTCGCTATGAACATGACGGATATTCCTCCTTTTAATCTTACTTCTAAAAGTTTTACATTTTCTTATAGTCCAGCGTCGCAAAACATAGCCATGAATCACATACTTGAAATTATTTTTACAGATTTTAATCGCCCTTCAAGTGGCTATTTCAGACCTGCCTGTTTCTGAGTCGAGTGCATCACTTTTTGCTGAAACGTTAGGTAGTTGTAACTTAATCCAGCTTGCCACTGAACCCACACGTTTTAGAGCCAACTAAAATTCATCGGCAGTAGATCTAATTCTATGCTAATCATCACCTAGTACATCTGACCACTCAGTGACAACAAAAAGCATTCGAAAACTCATACCACTGCCTTATGCTGCTCTACCGCAAATCAAAACAGACTTAATTAGTCTCCTGAAAACACTCTCCTATCTCGTGGTATAATTTATACAAAACTTGATAAAATCAAAATTGATTCCTTTTCTGGTTCTGACATGTTTTCCCCGTCAGTTAAAAAATAAATATTCATCAACCTTAGCAGAACCACTCAGAAACATTTTCCAAATCTCTTTTGATCAAGGTACTATTAAGATATATGACTTCGTAAAGTCGTACGTAAGTGAACGTGTGAATATTTCAAGATTTTTTTATTAACTTGTTTATATTTTGTTGAATCGTAGCCTAACTAAAGCAAAGGCTACGTGGTCAAAACATTATCCCCCCCCCAAAAAGAAAAGAAAAGGGAGGGAGGGAGGTCAGAGAAAAAAGCTAATATAATCCCTGAGAAAAAGCGCAGGATTATATTTAGCTACAAAACCTCCTAGATCTTTTAAACAATCAAAATTAATAATACTAATAATAACAGCAATAACATAATGCGTAACAGAAACACAGCACTGAACATACGCTGCCACCGGCTGCGGAACCTGGGCCGTTGATGCGGCGTTTCCTCCTAATAAGGGATGAAAGCTGAAAAGAGGAAAAAAACGGCAAGCGTTAGCATAAAAGGTAAAAAATTGTAAGCAAAAAACAAATAAAGAAATAGAGGCGTGAAAGCTTATTTTATTCTAGAAAGAAAATTGGTCTCAGCCCATCGAAACTGACTGTCTCGGCGATGCTTTTCAGCTAATTACATGTAGCTATCTAGTCGTTGACAGACTTAAAAGGACCTAATTAGTTAGGTTTGATACTTCTACTGTGCGTATTTATTCTGAAGTACAACTGTGTAGAAGATGCTAAAACCTTGTGGGCTACGATTCTAACAATTTTTGACCACAGATATAGCGTTTTAATCTGGATACAAATGCTGACATTAAAATGTCAGATGGTTGAATAGAATTGTTATCGCTGAAAAGATCATTTGGAAATCGAAAAGGTGTCCCATAAGGTATTTCGACAAGAGAAACTTGTAATTCTGCTTCTATATTTTTTTATCTGAGGGGCAAAAATATCCATGGGAGTCTATCTGGCCAAAACTCTATACCTGTTGAATTTAGAGCGTCTTTGAAGCTGCGATTAAAGCGTTCGATGGTTGCTTGGCTAATGGGATGCTATGTACTAGATCGGATATATTTAATTCCTAATTCGCATATGAAATGCGTACAAGGACGCGATAAAAAGATAGGTGCGTTATCATTCGTTAGGAATTTAGGAACACCGAAACCTGAAATTCATACATTTGTTGCAGCAGAGATAATTTCTTTTACTGTAGCATGTTGGATTGGTATAAAAAACGATGGATAACGGTGAGGACGTATTTATATTGTTTACAGTTTGGATGGGTTTGTGGTGTCACAGCATATCATTAAACGTGTTTTCAATGCTTTAATAGGGTGGTTTTAATAAGATATCGCAGATTTTGGGCATGGCATCGGTAATTGTAGTATTGTCAAATTCAACTTTTGAGCATCATCAACTACCCCAATCTGGGTAAAATAACCATCAAGGAGGTTAAAATATAAGAGGATATCAGTTGCGTTAAAAGCTGGAAAATTTAATTTGACTTATCTACTTGAGGTGATCCAATAGACCTGTCGGGACCGATTGCAGCAAAAAGCGGAAGGTGTGTCGTCTGGCTAGTGTGGCTAGTAAATAGCTCAGCTATACAGGGGGTCGTAAGTGTCTCAGATCGATGTCGTTGATGACTGTTAGCTCTCGTTGTGGCTGCGGACTCAGCTAAGCAGGGGTCAGGTTGACGTTTTCGATGCTTGTTCGCCTTTGTTTTGGGTGGGTTTTGGATTCACGTGTTGAAATCGTCGTGGGTCACCAGATATTAAAGTATATCACTTCGTAGAGCTGTACGTAAGTAATTGCTTATATATTGTAATGGTTTACTTCCCACAGCAATTCTGATTGCCTAAGTAACAGAATGAATAAGGCCAACATGAGCACAAAATTGAATATTTTATTTGTTGCACGATAATCAGTATTTTATATTAATAAGTGCACTTGATGTGAACAGCAGTAACTGATAATTTGAGGGATAAAGGTTAGCAAGGGATAAGGCAGGTTTCAGAAGGGTTACGTTCCGAATTTCAGATATGATAAATGTTCGGAAAGACCAATGCAATTTAATTTATAACTGGCGGATTTGAGCTTAGTAACGTCAAACATAATGTGAATAAAATGATACAGAATGCTATGCTAAGTACAGAAATTGTGTGAGTGTTATGTATTGAAAGTTTATAATCCCGCAAACGGCAAGTTAATTGAATAGTAAACGAAAAAACAGTGCTAGCAAAGCAATAATTGTATTACAGCAATGGAAAATGTAAGCAAACCGATCGAAAGACAAAGTGAAAATTAAAAGCAGAGCAAAGTGTGGTGACATTTATCCCAAGAAAAGGACAATTTAGTGAAAATGCAAAGACATGGCATCAAAACTATAGTCCATAAGTTCAAACATGTCACAAAACTTAATTTCTTTTAACAATTGTAAATCTAGTTGCTTAGTTACAAGACAGTCAATTGTCAACAGGAATCAAACAAGTTTAAATTTTTTATGTTGGGGACAAATTGAGCTCTACATTTATTGTATTAAATTGTGAATAAAAAGTCATTTGTGAATCCAGTTTTTGTGTAAAGTTATTCACCAAGTTGCCGCGCATCTGTAGGTGTAATTTTTCCAAGTGTGGGAGCTTCCAAGATAGTACAATTAGGTCTGCAAGTTTTCACCTATTGCGTCGTTCAGTGCGAGCCAACTTCAGTGACGATTTTGGAGTAGTTTCAGACATCGGATGGCAGATCCTTTTGTGCTACATGGAGAGGAGGCCTACAGCTATCCCTGTGTAGAAGAATTAGAACCAGCAAGCAATTTTCAAGCGAGTATTTGCCGTGGCGTCCTTCCAGTGTGCCAACCAACAGCGGAGCACCTCTTCAAAAACTTTTACCCTATTTTTGCACTGACGGATCATCTTGTCTACTGCACTAAATTTAGAGGTTATTTAACTGTCAGTTGGGAACAGTACATTGGCCTTAATATCAGAAAGTAATTGTCACACAACAAATTAGTTGTCATACAAATTTTTCTACTTAATTTCATGAACAGACTCCCTGAGTTAAGAATTGTTGCATGTTTACCGGAGCTAAGCCCTGATTTATTGTAAATAAATAAAATAAGGAAAGAGCAATAAACCATTGATTTTTGATAGATATTTTTACATTGTTTTAATTTGCCCGGAGTTTGACAGGCAATTCTCAATTGAAACTTTTATTTCATAAAGTGTAGTGCCCCTTGCTCTAATAATAAATTTAATATTTTATTTAAAACCCCATTTTAAGCGAGGGTACTACTACAATATGAAGCACTAAATTAAAATACATGTTAATACTTCAAGATATTTTTATCAACTTGTTTATATATTGTTGGATCGTAGCCTTAACAACTAAAACAAGAGCTTCGTGATCAGAACAGTACTCTCATCCATATGGCTTTCAGCTTCTGTTACTCCAGCTATAAAGAAGAGATACACCTGAGCAAAACGATTATTGTACAATTAATAGATAATTATTGTATACTCCCTGCTTCCTTTACCTTTAAACCACTATATTGTTCCTCGAATTCAACATAAGTTTATATCTGGATGGCCCGCTTTCACCTAACTGCCACAACGAGTGGCTGGATACAACGCATAGATGTCATATACTTAGACTTTTGAAAAGCTTTTGACAGTTTCAAAACTCAAACTTCAGCTATAGCTGGAACACTTCCGAGAAAAACTAAATTCAGTTCTCCCAATTCTATTACGAGCTTAAAGCTAAGAATGGATCAGAATTTTTGATGTTGCATAATATAGTCTCAAGTGTATCTTAAAAGTTTTGGAAGTTGTGTCACCAACTACAGTACTAAACACTAGGGCCTGGAACCCATTCAAAAAACCGGCTTCAGACTTGGTGTATTGCTATTAATGTTGGAGAGTGCTGCGTTTTACACATTTCATATAATAACCCTGGACTAATTTAGCAGCTAAATAAAATTCTAATCTACCCTAGAGAAGGTGTCTCCGATTTGGGTGTAATGATTAGCAGTAGCAAGTAGGTGTCAAAAAGCCAATATATTTAAAATATCTATTTTATGTAAGTTTTCAACAGTTACACTCATGTTGAGTTTTACTCTTCTAGAAATCACATGTTCGACCTTACCTTGAGTAATGAGTATGCCATTTAAGTGTGGGGCCCTATTGCCATCAAGTATATACTCATAGAGAGGATACAACGAGCAGTCGTGTATATCGCTTGTAACTTTTCCTGTATCAACATACGCAATACGCCTCAAGACACTTTCCACAAATCTCTTTTTATACGCCACATGAACGACCGCTTAAGCGCACCCTAGCGGAAGCTGACAAAGAAGTTTTTGAGAACTAATCATCGGCAATTAAACCGGATATCTACAAATAGAAATGCTCTCTCCGACTCTATTGTTACTGCTTCAAGTATTAATGCTATCAAGAAGGAATTCGACTCTTGAATGCCTAATATTTAAGTTAATTCTTACTGGCACATTTTTTTCTATATTCTTATGACACATGAGGCAGTGTAATCAAATACAATAAAGAAATATTTAAAACGAATAAATTTGGAAGATTGCTATAATTAAATCTTGATGGGTGTTAAATTTTAAACATTATTAATAAATTTAATTGAGACAATGAGAGAGGAGATTTTGATATTAATTGAATATACTAATTTAACGGTTTTAATAAAGTTCAAGCCAAGGTTACAATTGACAAATGTATTTGTTAGAATGATAAGAATTAATAGCATGTAATAATAGGATATTTAAAATAAATAAGTGTGCAATAAGAATTGTATCTAACATGAATGAAAAATTTTGTTTAATTAGTTACAAAAACAACTTATGTAAGAGCAGACATGTATATTGAAAATTAAAAATTTTGATTAATAAAAAAATAGAAATGAATGCCTTAAATTTGTATTATTAGTTGGTTATACAAATTTAAAAGGGCCTTAAACAGATCTACGTGGTGTGGTATATTAAAAATATTAATTGAAGTTATTGGAAGAATATAATCAGTCAAGAGATTATACAAATACAGTTAATTGGAAATAGACAAATACCTATAGTTATATTATTTGAAGATATTTGGATTTGTTCTTGCATACGGGAAATTATTGGAAGTGCTTACAAGTAACTATTTGATTTGGATAATTTGGAAGATATTACTAGAGCCGTCGGACTATCTGTAAAAGGACCAAGGTTATATTTGGAACATCATAATATTGGAACTTACCAGGAGCTAATCGGTGTGGTGGTGACATTTGGAAGGAAGAAGGATTGCATTCTAGCAGCAAAAGGGGTTGTTGACGAGACGATGCAGTTCTAGGGTTTCCTGATCAGCATAGGCGTTACCATTTGAAGAGTGAGCAGTAGGTGTTACAGACGGTTGACATCAGGATCCATTCTTGGTTGGATTATGGCAGTAAAATGCAAAATAAGTTATTAAGGTTTCTGTAACAAGTTTATGAAAGTATTTTAAATAACAATCAGTAAAAGAAAATATTAAGTTAGACTTGATATAGTGCTTACATAGGTGAATTGATTAATATGTGTGTCAAGGTAATATACTATTGTCAATACCTAGCTTGATGAGTTTTGAAAATCGGTTTGACAGCAAATGTCATTAACTATAATATTAAAATTCAATTAATAGAGATCTTGATTTGGCAAACCACCTGAGATAAGAGAACTTGATTTGAAAGAAATTATTATTTAATTAGAAAGGGCATTACATTAATGAAGGGCAAGTTTTAAGTAAAATATCAACTACATAATAAATGTTATGCAGCAGTAAGAGGAGCTAGTATTATTATATAATATACGGCTAGTTTAAAGTGGACCTTATATAGCCATTGCATAATAATAAAGACCCCTTTTTGTGTATATCGCGCAAAATATATCATCAATCTGTACTTTTATTTTGTTAATAGTAATAATTATAACGATCACAAATAACACAAATTCCAAACATTACACCGGGATACGACTTAATAGCTGGTTGCTGTCTAAAAGAACTACAAAAAAAGCGTTCATGCTTATAACCGCAATCTTCAATGCTATCCCAAGGAGAGGTTATGTCCCTTGGCAGTTAAAAGTGATACAAATCATATTAATGCATAAATCACGAAGAAACTCTCAAAAAGCAACTTCTTATAGGACTACGTGTTCGTTACCTTTCCCATCCACACTTTTAGAACAAATACTGAAAACAGAACGGAACCGGTTCTAGAAGGAAAACTTTACACTAGAATACTAATTCGGATTTAAGATTCAGCATTCAACAGTCAAACATGCTCACAAGATTGTGATCATAATCAGAAATAGCTCCTCAGATATCACTCAAGCGTTTTACAAGATGAGGCATAATAGCGTACGCGATGGAACTAAAAATGTGCTGTCGCTTCAAATCCTTACACTTATTGAACTGTTATCTAACTCCTTCTTTCTTTTCCATTAGATCAGCGGCCTGCTTATTTCCACAAAGTTGTGGATATATAAGCTTTCTTTACTAAGTTGGGTAGGTGGCTAGCTTTGCCCGTTGAAAATCGATGAAGTGTTCAGTTGTTAGGGTGAACCTCAAGTTTTAAAATGCTAGAATTTGCTTGCAGGCTCATTTCATAACTCTTATCAGAGATATTAATGCACGTGAAGTTTCAAGATGAAATGCAAGGAGGTGTAAATGAACTAACAACTGCTACGTTCGCCAAGGACATACCAAGACTGCAAAAGTTTATTCAAACTACAAGAGTGGTGATTCTCAAACTTTAAATAGTGCGCGATTACTTTGATATTCAATTTGGTATAATATGAACGCTTTGCCTTTCGCGTTCCGACAGAAAGCTGGCGTTACTTCTTTTTGTTTGCTGGGCTATGTGGACAGCATAAATTGATATCTAGAAAATTTTTATGAGCCAAGCTAATATTGCGGCAATCTACCTTCTTTACAACTCCAAGTGAACCCATTTGACGTGGTGGCACCACTACGTCTCGAATCCGAGCTCTTACCGGCCAGTCTTGCCCCTTTAATGCTGACGGTTACAAATTTTGGTCTGCTTTGGTTTTCATCGTAATTTTTCCTGGGAAATGTTAATCACCTGCTAGAAAATAACCGATCGTTCTTCTTTACCTAGGTTGTCTAACGTGATATGTGATATTTTCAACTTTGTTAATTTAAGAAACAGGGAACAACGCTTTTTCGTAATTACTCTGATTAATAATTTGTTATTTAATTTGAAGATTTTGCTAGGGGCATATCACGCTTAGTTAAAATTCTGCCACTGGCCATCACAGGCCGCCTGGAGTACCGTTTTGAAATTTCTCGTTTTGGAATCGCAGTCGGGTCACGTCTCGTCAAATACGTCAGACGTTAATAGATTTATGTTGCCATCTAGACGCTAACTCGATATGTGTCGACGCCCAACAACTAGTTAGCGATGTTTACTAAGAAATTTTATCTGTCAAATGGATCGAGCTTGATGAGCTTGGCCTTTTCAACATTACGAGCGCCGAGTGTTCCGATGCAGATGTTCTACATAAGCTGTTCTCTGCATGTAATTTTTTGGCAGTGGTCTATTATGATGTGTTTTATCGGACCTTTTCCACTGTCTAGGGTGTATATCACACGACTTTTCTGGAGTTTTGATCTACTTCCGTGTTCCGGTGTTCCTGATTAGTCCTGGCCTAGTGGTAAGAGTCACAGACTAGTAATCATAGCGATCAGCGGTCCGAGGTTCAAACCCCGGGATAGGCACAAGTTTACGTAGAAAAACGTACAATATCAGTCCTTCTCAGGACTAACCAGGAACACCTGAAGACGGGAGTAGATCAAAACTTCCGAAACGTTGTGTGATATACACCTTACACAGTGGAAAAGGTCCCATATTTCTACATGTGTTTTGCGCCTTTCATCTTTGTTGTCGGTTGCTTCGAATTCTTTCGTTGTTCTAAGCAGATACCATTATTAAAAAGATATTGTCCGGGACGCTCTCACATTTTATCATGAAAAGGTAGCAGTTTTCAACTTGGGCTTCCTTTTGTCGGAGCACTTGAAGTAACCCAGACGTGTGTGATTCTGCGGCCCCGAGCGCGCAGATAGTGCGCTATTGGGGCAGCATTTAAACCAGTTTTTGCCATCGAGGCCGCAAATTTAAGATTGTGGGAGATTTCCTGGCAAACTTATGAGCGTAGCGCGTATATGGTACAGCCAAGAAGTTAGTGAATGGGTTTTCGCCGAACTAAACCACGTCGCCGGACATTTGGTGTCTAAATTCACTCATGTGGGAGTATTTTCTCGTCACGATGTGTGAAAACTATTCGCTGTGCGGGTTTATTGTAAGGCGCCCCAATTGCTTGCGTGTAAACGGAGAGGTGGTAAGAAATCTAATGTTGGGCGTGGCTCACGAACTGGCCCATTCAGAAATTCGGGAAGACGTTGTAAGGACATTTTCAAATTGTATGAATGTACGGCTTTTAGAGACTCTTTCTAGATTACGACCCCGTGTGTATAGAGGTTTCTCATATTTTTCCGCTTGAATTTAGTCATACTGAATTTTATGTAAGCTTTTAGTGACTTTTAGCGCACACTGTATAGGCCGCTTTTGTTGGCTTGTGCAAACTCAGCCGCTGCGAGCGAGTTGTGGGGATTATTTCCGAGAGCGGCTTCCCTTGGCGAAGTTGACATGCGAGTCCTGTCGTATTTTGTCACGTCATTGACCCCTGTTTGGGGACCCTTGAGGAACGGCAAAATCTAAGGCCCCGCTTGGAGTCTGTTGGAGTCGCCCGTTTCTTGCAGCGACTTTGGGATGCAAACCGCTAGCCGGACGTCGCTTCAAACACCGCAGGCGAAGCTATGTGATAAGGTATTTGTACTAGTCGTCGCCCGATTGGCGGCTAATGTAAGATTGATGTAAAGCGGACCCTGCACGACCCAGTAAGCGTCAAGGTAAGTTCAAGCGCTCCGCCTGCCGGCTTCAAGCAGTCTCAAAGTTTCACCCATACTCCGCCTCGTATAGCTTTTGGGTTTCTGGAAAATGCAAAATTGAAAGGTAGACTCACCTGCTTCCCGGTTCCTCAGTGAGTTTACCTGTGCATTCTCGTTTATCTTAATGGAACTGTGGTGGCGCCCATTCTTTTTTACATCTGGTCACCGTTCATTTGGTCATTTCCCTTGTGTTGTCTCGTGTTGGACAACCCCTCGCTTCACTGAATCTAGTCGGCACTTCTTGTTACGGGCTGGGCAGCGGTCGTATGTTAGTTATTTTCCCCATTTTGAAAGATATCGTACGCGCTATTCGTGTAGCTTTTTGGTGGCTTTTCGTATGAGCTGGCGCGTTGCCGTAACGTCGTTTCTGTCCCGTAACAACGTAGTAAATTGTGGAGTGCCTTGCTACTTTGAGGTTTGCATTTTAAAGGGACTTCAGCCCCAAGTAACTGTCCCCTGAATCAACTTTTTCGACAAAGTATTTGTAAAGGTGATTTTAGTTTATAAGTTTGTGAATAGACCATATCAGTGCCGTTCAATAGATTATAGTGCCCTATTTTTTTTTCAGTACCTTAATTCGACCCATCGCCAAATTTATTTGGAACTTCTGTTGGTGCTTTCAGGCATTGCCCTTTTTCTGTAGGCACTATGCCTTTTTGCATGCAATACTAGAAAGGTTTATTGTGTGTATGATAGAAAAAGGGGGTTGGCATAGAGGTTTAAATGAATTCATTTCTTTACCTTGCGTAATTGAGACCGATCATTTTCTTCTGTTAGCTCCTTTTTTTGCGTTATACATTTTATACATTTGTTTAAAGTTACCGGGAGTCCTCACTCTTTTTGTGTATACTGAGTTTATGCTATTGTTCTTTATTTATTCCATGTTATTATTTTCGTGAGTACTTTAATGAGATAAATGTATTTGTTTTCATACCGAAAGTACATAGAATAAACTGTGTTTTTTCTCTGAATGTCAGTTTTTTCAGTGGTCTATTATGATATGTTTTATCGGACTTTGTCCACTGTCCTTCTAAGGACTAACCAGGAACACCTGAAGACGGGAGTAGCTCAAAACTCCCGAAACGTTGTGTGATATACACCCTAGACAGTGGAACAAGTCCGATAAAACTGTGTTTGTTAAATAACTTTTTGTATGTCTTTTTTTACTAAAGATCCTACTCCACAAATGCGTTTAGTGTACAAGGTGTCATTTTTCCCTTATGAGAAAGTATTTGTAAAAATATATTGTAACGGAAAGTTGGTTTTTAGAACAAGCAGCTGGACTCCAAAGTAATTATTTTGTACGAGGTCCAATTGGCTTGACCGTGACCAGGCAATTCCATCGAAGGTTGACAATTACGGTAACGCCCTAGTATTTTCCTATTTTGTCTCTCCTAAAACTTCCGAACCTCACGAATTTCGCAAAATACGCCCTCTCACTGGCGAGCCTAAGTTAATCGGAGGCATTTCTACCGCCTACCTCCCAAGGAGGTCTGGTGTTGCCGTAAAGTGGTATTGATATCAAAACAAACTTTTGCTAATCGCTGCTTTAGAGGTTACCGCTCACAAGTTTCTTCTCTGTGTCATGCCTTCAAGGCTCTTGTCGTAAAAGCCTGCATTCTGGACCGCAATTTACGTGAGGTAATGTACCTAACCTAGCACCTGGAATTGACAGTACAACAATGGTTCAGTCACCACCTTCGTGGTTTTTCTGAAACCAGTATGAACTTACATTTCTGAAGGATAGGTTAACTGCTACGGAATTGTACTGATTATTGTCAGTTATTCTACCTATGTAATTTATGACACGAATTGGGGGTGTCGTATCGATTATTAAATATTTGTTTGTGTATTGTTCATTTCGGTTCGCTTTGCTGTAAATACTGTCTTGCATAGTAGACGTAACTGATTCTTTTCTTTCCGATTAAACATGTATGCGGTTTGTTATCGATTACTCAAACAGGATAAATTTGAGCGCCTTAAATGAGTACTCGGAGCAATAATTATATCGATATTATTGCGAAGCAATACTATATGGGACCTGAGCCATTTGTATATTCTTAATTGCCAATAATTTGCATTTGCTTTGAATTTTTGTTTGGAGTAATTTAATTTCAGTGTTCGATTGATATATTGTAATGAAATTGAAGTTAAGTTAGATTTTTTATTTTGTTACCAATGTTGGGTTATTAAGTCACACGATTTTTGGTTGTGATAGTAATCGGACAATCATGCGAAAAGCATTCAATGCATTTCTGACACGTTAAGGTATATCCATTGAACAATTCCTTATATTCAGACTACAGTCATAGCACTGCATTGACAGCGTTTGTTGTTGTTCTTTTCAACCTATCAATTGTTGTATCTCGACTGCCTCGCATGGTTTGTGGATTTTTCAATTAAACCTGTCGCCGTAAACCCTTGATACAAGGTATATTTCCTGTATATCGCCACCTGAAACCGCTATCTGACTTTAGGTTGTTGACTGTTTGAACATTTTAATTCGTATAGTTTATAGGAACGATGTCCAACTAGACAAAAGACTTCAAGAGAAGTTCAGATAGTACTCAGAAAATTAAATATTATAACAGAACCATAAAGGTAATATCAGCAAAAGTACTAGCCACCTCTACGGCTTTAATGCCGCACAATATTATTAAGACGAATATTTTTGTTATCAAAATAGAAATTGAATGTGACACTAAACAACCAGAATTAGCTGGCAAGCTTGGTGAAACGTAATCCCCTCACATAAGTGTGAGAATATTCTCGCAAGAGACCTAGAAGGGTTAAAATGTAGTTGACAACGAGTGGGTATGAGTATTCTACTAAGTTGTCGTGTGTGTAGGTACTGCAAATGAATTTAATAAGCTTTAATATGCCTACATTCATAGTTCATTACAGTGCTCGAGCGATGGAGATGGCGCTAATGTACATGTCACATTATTCACCTCCGCAGCTTTACCTCTGCACATCTAAATTTTAAGCTCAGTAACTGCAATTAGGTGAGTAAACAAACAAGTGCGCGCTCCAACAATGGTGAATACGATGCCGCAATTCCGGAGATCTTGTGTTTGTTAAACGAGCGTTAGCAACGATAGGCGCTGTTTGCTGTATATAACCAATTTCGTGATCACCTCCGGCTAATGCAGTAAGACAACTTGGGTTATGAAAATTCAACACCTACACGATGTGGTGATTAGATTTAGTCTTTACCTATGTTGCCGTTAATAGGATTTGAAATAAATTTTTCTACGATCGTGTCAAAATGGCAACTTTTAGCACAGTTTCTAGTGTCAAAAGTGACGTTTATAGCACTCTTAATATTAGCGCTCGCATTACGTATTTTTAACACGTTGCCATTGGAGGCGTGTTTTAACAATTTATTAAAACACGCTTTGCCGTAAGTTTGAATATCAACATAACCTAGAATATCTAACACAATGTGAAGGAAAAAGTGTCACTGAACTAAGTTTTTATATTTCTATTACGATCGTAGAAAAAATAGCGTATGATACACGTGTATAAGGGCCACTAAAGCACTAGCGACGTTAAAAGTACTCCGCTAGTGCGTCGTGCTTTTAAACTCGTCGCACGCGCTTTAAAGGCGTACTTATACATTAGTATCATAATATACTATTTTAAATCTGCTAGTAACACAGCCCCGCCTACTAGATGATGCGTGAAACGATAATTTTAAAGAGTAGAGGAACAATATGTATGCACCTATGTACGTAATATGTATGGGAGAAAAATTCCATTTTAGTTCTTAACTTATTTGAGCAAGGTTAACAGATCCAAGAAATACTAGTATAGTTAGTTCCCACGCAACAACTATGAAAAGTCCTAGTTCCCAACATTAAATATAAATCATGACTTATTACAATTTTATCGAATTTATAGGATGAAACAACGTGAGTCGTGCAGTCAGAAGGGGCTTATGACAAAGCTGTAACTTAGCCTCAACATTTTTTTAGGTGTATTTTTAAAGAGGTAACTCATTTTTATACAGCTTTATTGCCCGTACTGTTCTATAAATAGTTCAGGACGTGAAGTTTACGTAGGTCTAGTAGCTGTCATATGCAATCACGTCACTCGTGGAAAAGAAAATGTGCCGGCAGATGAATGCAACTATATGGCCAATAAATTAATTGACGATCTTCACTTCTGAGATGACCTGGTAGTAATAACGGCAGATTAAGAAGAAAATAAAGCACGCGCTAAAGAAATGCACTCGTGTAATGAATATAAATAACTAGGAATCATGTTTGATAAAATGGGAAACGACACACAAATTGCTGAATTATTCAAATTATGGAACCTATTATATACTCCAATCGACTGCTGGTGATTAAGAGCGTATCTCAAAGATAAAAGTAATCTATTTTTTAGGTGCCAAGTAAGAGGAGTACAGCGGTACAAAGAAAACGAAAGCCGTATAGAAGGAATAGAAATAGATACACTAAGAAGATCTGAGATAATTTTATCAAGTGGGCGAATAAACAAGGAAGTAATAAAAGAACAAATTGATACCGAATGATGGCAAAAATTTAGTAAAGCTATGTGTAGCATATGGCAGAAGAAAAACTTAAAAAACTGGTTTGACGCGGTCATCGGAACAAAAGAAGAGGAGATAACATTAAAAAAAAGCAATGAATGACAGCAACTTGAAGAAAAGACATGGGACGGTCGACGAGAGAGTAACCAAAGAGTCAGACAACGTCGACACACATTGTCAACCGACAATGTATAATATATGCAGGGCATACCAAAGAGATTAGCATACGAGGGTAAGGAGAATAGTTCTCGGCCTTGACATAAGATGGGGTTCCAATCTGCAAAAATTAATTTTTTCTGCCTGCATGCAAGTATTATTAGTTCGTATGACAAGTTTCAACTTATTCTCTCAAGTAGTTTGTTTACACGAATTTTTGCCGTAGACGTCTTGAGTGTTTTTCTTTAAAATGAATAAATTTGAATATCGTGCGGTCATAAAATTCTTCGTTTGAATAGATTTAACCCCTAAGAAAATTCATCCGACGTTGCCAAAAGTTTACGGGAACTCTGCTTCTTCCATGTCAACCGTTAAAAAGTGGACAGCTGAATTTAAACATGGTCGCAGGTCCCTCGAAGATGACCCACGTAAAGGACGGCCAAAAACCGCAACCATACCGGAAACCATCGAAAAAGCGCATGATATCGTGTTGGACGATAGGCGAGTGAAGGTCAGTGAGATAACTGAGGCTGTGGGGATATCGGAAAAAAGGGTGCGAAACATCTTGCACAAAAATTAGGGATGAGAAAGCTCTGCGCGAGATGGGTGCCGCATTTGCTGAATGCCGATCAAAAGTAAAGGCGCAAACGAGTTTCACAGCAATGTTTGGACCGATTCAATAGGCATCCGACCAATTTTGTGCGACGATTTGTCACCATGGATGAGACATGGGTTCACCATTACACCCCAGAAACGAAGCAGTAGTCGAAGCAGTGGGTGGAAACCGGTGGTTCAGCGCCAAAGAAGGCGAAGTCTATCGCATCTGCTGGAAAGGTCATGGCCAGCGTGTTTTGGGATGCGAAAGGGATCCTGTTAATTTATTACCTTGCAAAAGGCAGAACAATTACAAGCGAATATTACTCCAACTGTCTTGACCAGTTAGATGCCAAAATCCGGGAGAAGAGGCCTGGCTTGAAGAAGAAAAGAATCATCTTTCACCAGGACAGCGCACCTGTTCACAAGAGTGCGTTGGCGATGAGAAAACTGCGGGATTTGGGGTACGATTTGCTCGGCCATCCCCCCCTATTCTCCTGATTTGGCAGCCTCGGACTTCCATCTGTTCCCAAACTTGAAGAAATTTGTATCTGGGAAGCGCTTCGCCTCCAATGAAGAAGTTAAGAGGGCCGTAGATGAATATTTTCACAGCCTTTCAGACTCTCACTTCCGTGAAGGAATACTGATGTTGGAGAAACGCTGGACCAAGTGTGTTGAAGTCAAGGGAGATTATGTAGAAAAATAGAATCATTTTTACTTCCTTTTACTATAAAGGAAGTATTGGATTCACCCCAAAAATTCGAAATTGAGTTTTCAACGGATCTTCACGTTTTAGAGTTCCCTGATCCCAAAAAACATATTTTTTTTCATTGGTCTGTCTGTCTGTGTGTCTGTCTGTCTGTGTGTGTGTCTGTCTGTCTGTGAACAGAATATCTCAAAAACGAAAAGAGGTATGGCGTTGAAACTTTATATATAAGTTTTGTGTACTATGTAGATGAGACAGCAAGCTTTTGAAGAAAATCGCATAACCGGAAGTATGTGTTTACTCTTGTGATTTTTCAGTTTTTTTCGATTTTTTCAAAAACGGCTCTAACGATTTTTTTTAAACTTTACATTTTTAATGTGTATTGATGTGAGATAGGTGATTTTCCAGTTGAATACTTCTAAAGTGGGTTTCTTTTGTTTTTTTTTCTATTTTTTTTATTAACTCCTATTTTAAATAAAACACCCGGTATATTATTACATTTTTGAATTCACCTTAAAATTATAGAGAAAATTTGTCTCTTCAACTAACACTCGATTTTGTACCGTTTTTGTAGAATTTGTAATTTTTGAAAATTTTTAACAAATGGTTAAAAATTAAAAATGAAATTTTTGACTGATTATAAGATCACTGTAAAAGGAAGTTGTGTGAGTGTATCACACCAGATTTTTTAACTGAAAATCGCAGCCTTTCATTGTCAGGCCGAGAATTTTTCACCTTACCCTCGTATCGTCTAAAGGTATAATATTCTCACAAGAATGGTCAGATAGAGCCGATAATGCGTAGTAAACAATTGACTCTTGAGAAATTGCGCGCTGGAAAAGTTACTTTTCTTCGAAATTCTTCACAACTACAAAACTACGTATAATATCAAGTTCAAACTTCTCGTGGCAAGGTTTCTTACTACAACTTGATAGCACTACTTAAGACGTTTAATCTCTAAACATTATCATCTTCTTTAGACGTGTTGATTATTGCTCACTACACACGTGCACTGGTTTCCCTTCCTAGAAGCTTCTGCCTTTGCCATTAGAAAAAAAAATAAGAACGGTATTGATTTTGTGCCGATCTTTAGAGTTAAATTTTTACTCTACACTTTCTATTTTTCTAAAATTAGATGTAATATGAAATATAAAAATTATATGTTTAGTAAATAATAATCCAGATAATAGTCGTCCTTGCAGTTCGCTTGGGTCATTTTCAACCTACTGGTTCGTAATGTTAGCGTCTTAACGGAATTCTATTAAGGTACACATAATAAGCCTCACATTTGTACGTCGCTAGTTCGCCCACCCTCAGCGCTTGCATCTCCAGGACCCGCAAAATACCCAGTAAAACATATATATATCGCATTCCCACCCCTGGTTCCCCCTCACAAATCGACCCAGCTAGCGAGGCCTAAAAATTTATGTAACCAGGCTGTTTGACTCGATGAAATCACTTCGATCCAGCGACCCGTCTAACTGCTTTTAGGCCCTTTTTGGGACTGAAATCGTCCAGATCCGTAAGATACCCCTGAACCCACGAACCCAAGCGTTTCTGGTACTAAGAACCTTTCTGAACCTGATTTTTTCCTTTAAACATTTTCTGATCGCCCTGAAACTGTTTAAGTCGTATCTATCGCCGCCGAGGTCCGAAATTAAGATACGACCCTCAAATCTGTCTTGAAAGCCAACCCTGTATTATCTTTGGGGTCAGAACTTCGACACTGTACCACAAGAGACGACAACGAACTAATATCCAAAGAGATTACAACAATCGCACGAATTGCACCTTCGAGGCGTCTTTCAGGCCGTACCTGAGCAGAAGTAGGTGACGTATCTGTTACGGGGTTCCTGTCCACAGAAAAGATGCTGCCGTACTGCCAGACGATATTTATAGCTCACGCATAGAGCTCGAGGTGAGCGCAAAGCCGTTGCCCGCAGTCAGTAAAGTTCTCCGTGGCACCACCGGCCTTCCGATAGGTAAGAATTTGGCTTGTTCCGTCACTCTGGATGTCGTCAAATGCAGACCCTGGGATTCACACCCCGAGGAAGATTACAATCCGATTAGTCGTCTAACTGTAGTAATACTAATTTGACCCTAAACGTAAACAAACGCAGCCATTTTGTACTGTCACGTTTAATTCCAGAATCGCCTGTTACGAACTATAGCGTCCCTGTATAATCTAACTATATACAGGGTCTCTACGAACTACAGCGTGCAACGCTAGGCGATTATTCTGCGGCAATCGTTCCAGCTACCAAGCCATACCAATCCTCGTCCATGTATGGTCAGTTGAAGATCTCCCAAAACCAGCTTCGCGTCCACCGTCCAGAATTAATTTTTATATATCATTTTAGCATTGTACACACGGTAGTAAATTAATTTTAGTTTAAGGCTTGACTTGTAATTCATATACCAACAAAACCTTTATAATCAATGTGTTCTCTGTCTATAAACTTGAGTACAAGTGAAGACAACTGAATTGGCAATGGCGAAATTAGATAAACGACTAAAGTAGTTGAGTAAAAATTATCAAGACAAAAGCCTTACGTTACTTTTTGGAAACATTACAAAATAAAACTTAGGAAGAAGAAAAGGCTGAACGACAATGTAACTGTTGCAGCCAAATATATTGCTATATTGTCTTCTTCACTACGCGAGATTTTGTTTTTTTCTTGTGGTACAACTATGATGTTGCGCCAAGAAAATTAGGACGGATATTTTACTGCATAGAGTTAGTTGCTTTGTGTGGAAGGATGACATTTCTGTGGTATGTACATGGTCAAATCCCAGTTTTTAAGTCAAGAATTAAATAAATTCGATTAGTTCTTCACGTTGTGCCGTAATTGCCTGATTCTGATTCTGAATGTGCTTGGTGGGCTCTGCTGATCCAAATGCAGACATTCCTCATTCAACTATTTTCTGCTACAATCAATCCAAGATATCAAAACCTATCTATGTTATTTTTTCTTACCATCATTGTGATATTGTTGTGGTTGTAAATCAGATTATCATACTTTTTACTTTCTCGCATACGGTAGTATAGAGAAAGTATTGTAATCGTCAAAAAAATCGACTTCGAGATTTTGACGAATCTTGACGTTTTAGACCTCCTCGAGTCCGAAAAAAAAAATTTCGAATTATGTCTGTGTGTGTGTATGTGTGTGTTTGTATTGCATTGAGAGTGACCTCTTGTGTGTACATCATCGTGGACTGTAACGGCTTCACGTATAGTGACCTCATACACTGGATGTTGTAATTTTTTCTTCGTTTTTATTGTTCTTTACGTCAAATTATAACGTATAGGCAAAACTCTCAATTTAGCCATCTGTGAAGTCACAATCCACAATGGTTCACGTGGTATCCAGCAACTATTGTGACCTCTTTACACAATTTGACTTGTGGCGCCACCTATAAGTACCGAATTAAGGTGGAACTAAAAAACCGCTTATAGTAGAAGCTGTTATGTTATTATTAGGATCACGTATATCACGTATATCAAATAGCAATATAGTACGGCGGGTTCTCTGGATGTTTCGATCGTAGTTCCTACAGCACTTGTTCCATTTCTGTCTGCCCTAGCGCGCATTTAATAATTAAAATATCTTTTTAAATTAAAGATAAATTAATGAATACCTATTGCAAGCTCTTAAATTTAAATAAAAATATTGAGGTTAAGTTTAGAAATTATATTTCAATTATTTGTAAAGTGAATCAACTAACAATTACTTTTAAATACATTAAAAATTGTTTTTAAACCCAAAATAAATAAAAATTGTTTTTAAAATCAAATTTTTATAAATTGTAATCTAGATTTGGGAATTTAAAATATTGACAATTATTCGAAATTACAGCAATAGTTATTTTTAAATCTTATTTTTGAATTGAAAATTATTGAAACTACGTACTAAAAATAATTCCCAAATTTTAAAATGGAAAATATTAAACTAAATTTTATAAATAAAATGTATAATTTTTATTAGTTGACAGTGTTACAAATGTCATTGAAAAGTAAAATTTAAAGTTAAAAGTTATTAAAATGGTAGTTAAGTGTAGGCTGTCAGCAAAATTTACATATTGAAAGAAAGCCATTTTTTGCGTGCAAGATAAAGTAGTCATGATAATTAAAAATGTGACAAATTTATTTAAAAATTTCAAATCTGAAATATTTTATAAAACAATATATGTACACATTGAGGATCAAAATGCCCCCTCGCCCTCTGACTTCTGAATGCGTCAAAATATTGTAAATATACATATCAACATTTCTGCTCGCCGATGAATGTTGCATGAAAGACGACTCAGGTTTCTTCAATCGATGTCACTTAAAACTTGCTTATTTTTGTCTTGTATCATCTGGAGGTTATCATACCTTTCTGTACAATTAATATCCTTTAGATATCCCAAAAGAAAAACGTGCGGGCTCATGTCCGGTAATATAGGTGCTATGATATAGGGACATGAATCCCTACCCACTAATTACCAAATGTCTTGTTCAAATATTGCCTCACTAAAACACCATTATGGGCAAGTGCACTATCTTGTTAAAAATAACATTTTACTTTTAAATCCAATTGAAGGTTATCCATTCAAGTATCATCAATATGATTTCTTAGAAAATAAAACAATAATAGTATTATTGAAAATACCTTACCAAATATAAATAAAACATTTATTCTGTTAATTTCTGTCGTTTTTCGGTTGAATAGTAGTTCCTTGTATTTTCTATGAAACATTCCATTGTTCGCAAAATTGAACTCGTCTGTATGTTTATTCATCAAACTATATTTACAAAAAGAGTAATGCGACAGAGGCAACTAGTTATATCTCTGTTTTAATCATTCTGTATGTATACCTAAAACTGCTCTTTAACGAGATATTTCAATAACTAGTATTTTTCTTTATTTAATTACAATCGCGATTGCCTTGAAACAATGTACACTTATCAACAGTAACACTATGTGTTCAGTTTTTTAATGCTGAAAAGGTTTTGAACCCAAAAATGAAAAAAGTACGGGATTTTCCTTTTCAAAACCCAAAGTTGAAGCAATTTCCTTTTAAACCGGAAGTGCTACAATAACTAAATCGCAGTTTTCTAATAACCGTAGAAAGTCCTGGCACTTTGCCCATTTAACCTAATGTCTACCTTTAATAATAAAAAGTTACTAATGGTGGACAAGTTAAGAAAGGCACCTATCAGAAATACATTCTTTTTGTCATTTAAAATGATTCCTGTGATGTTTCTCAATTAATCGCAGACATTACATTTTGTTTTCACAGGTTACACAATTAAAAAAGTTTTAGGTGACTTATTGTTTCGTTTGTCAAGAGATACAGCAAGTACTTTTTTTAAATCGGCAGTAAAGAACGTCAACATCGTCAAATACGAGAAATCGGCAATGAAGTTTTCCATTGTTTTACGACTTTTTGTAGGTGGCGGGGCGATAGGTAAATGTCAACCCAAGTCAACATAACCTATAAAAGTTGGTTAAAATGTAATGTCCGGATTTCTCGATTTAAAAAAAGACATAATGTATCCCTCGGCACCCCCTTTTATCCCTCATGTGGTTTATTTGCCTTGGCTCTACGGGCCTCGGCAGCTAAATTCACATTCGTGATAAAAAGCTAAACTACAGTGCCTCTGTATACAAATTACTATTGTGCAATTCCGTAATAAACAAAAAAAATAGATATTGTAGGTTGCGTTGACATAGAAATATACGACAAAGGGTGAAAACAAGTACCTACTTATTTCACGTCACCATTGGCAACTTTTTAAAAAATTATGTCATTCTAACATTAATAATGACAAATATAATGTTGACATTTTAGTGCAGGATTGTAAAGAACTACGTATACGCATTGCAAAAATGAGCGTATTTCACTCGTAATTTGTAATTCGAAAAAATTTAACAATATTTACGACTCGTGAAAAAAACGTTTACATTTTATCTTGTTTTTTAAATAACTCTTATGTACAATAGTACCGTAAAACAGACTTCTTCAAATGCCCAACAATTTTTGAGGAGTGTCACTTTACCGCTTTAAAACATAATGTTTATTTTTGATTGACAATTAAATGGCAGTTGCTAATCATGCAGTTATGGCAATTGCCTTGAATTGTTGTTATTGACCATGCGTTTTGACATTTGTCAAAATGCCTTTGAATCCCTGCTGATTGCTTATAAATGTGATTGTAGATAAAATCTAGTTTACATACTTATACTTGCACCGCAAAATCAAATTGCCAATTGAGAGAAAAAGATGACGCCCAGCGCTTTTTATATACAAATAATAGCTATTAAGGTGCTTTTTAACCATGAAAACCAAGTTACTAAAATTCTTTTATTTTATCCTATTATGTTATTATGACAATAACTCCTTAGCAACGAGTTGCGTTAAGATGCATGTAACAGCACTAGTGTTGTTAAGAAAAATAACATAATGATACTTTATTAGCATTTAATCATATGTTGACAGCACTGAAGTGTATTGTCAGTCTATGTCAAATTCGATGTTAGTAGGTTAGGTTTTGTTTGTTATTTGACACAAACTGACGGAAAACTTAACCTGAAAATCTCAAATTTAACATAACCTGACAGTGCTACCAACGATACAGTATTGAGTTTTTATCTTTCTAGTGATACCACCACTCGCTGTTGTAAGTGTCATTAATAACCATTTTTGCTGTTTTTTTAAAAGATTAGTATTTTAGGATAAAATAAACCGTGTTACGATATACGTAACGTTATCCGCTTTCTACATTACTCGAGAATTTTAAAGAACTCACTCCTAACGTCGCTCGTTCATTCAAACTATTCTCTCGTAATGTAAAAAGCTTGATAACGTTACTTGCATCGTAAATTACTATTTTGGTAAGAGGGTTTTTGTTTGCGAGAAACTGAAACCCTAATATATTTTAATTCAGTTTGAAATACAGATTTTAACAGAAACTATAAAATAAGACGTACAATAATGTTTTTTTTAAATAATTACTGGTTCTTGACATTGGTTGAGTTTCATACTTGCGTTGTAAATTCTAAGTTAGATTAGTTAGATTTATCTGTAATTCCAATGCTTATAAAGTCACGAGGATCAGGTGATTGTTCACAACAGACAAAACATTCGTTACAGTTTTACTCTTGATTTTTCGGGTTCTTCGTTTGTAATCGGAATCGCTTTGTTATCACAGGTTGTACTCACCGGCAAAGATGAACTACGCAAACCTAACCGAAGCTGTTAACAACCATAATTATTATTTAGGTTAAACGTTAGATCGGGCAGATTTGTAACCACAATCTTCAGGATACAAGTTGAGAAAGATGTGTTTTTTTTTAAATAAGAAATATACGTTTGTCTAACTTGTAGCCTAAATGTAAATCGCATATGTACAGTCGAGTGCAAATAAATCTGGGACAGTGTTTTTTTCACATGCAGGTTGAGTTAAGAATTGAAGAATATCTCCATGGATTTCCTCTTAGCAGAAACTCTTTTTGATAGCAGGAAATCCATGGAGTTATTATTCAATTCTTAACTGAACCAACATATGAAAAAAACATTGTCCCAGATTTATTTGAACACGAATGTACATCTTCGGATACTTTGGTGCAGTACAATCCGTGGAGGTTTACGGTAATACAAATGGTATAACCTGCTGATTCACGTCTTGCACTTAATGTAAACTATTATGTGCTCAACTTAATTCGAGCAATTTTAGAATCGTAGTGGTGTGATTTGTAGTTCTGCTACATAAAGCAATCAAGGTAAGTTTTATAAGTGTCTGTTGGATTTTATTGTTCATCAAGTAGGTACCTACCTACGCATGTAAATTATATCGTTATTGACATGCTTACTTTTGGCAGTAACATATATACGATAAATGTAGGGTGACCACTTTTCAATGTATACAAACCCTGAGATCCTTCGTAAATTAAGAAAAGGGGTTTCTTTAATGAGAAATGCAGAATGTTTATAAGAAACAAAAAGCAAGCAAATAAAAACCATGTTTTTATTAATTTCTATTAATGGTTAGCAAAGGGGTAAATGAAATACTTGTCCACATCGTACGCCGTACTGAACACGGATTGTTTCTGCTTGATCTACATGTATTCAAAAGAAAACATCAACACAGACGGTCAGGGGGCCTTCGCTATAGTTGCGCTGACTCAACTACCGGCTGCAGTAGGCTAACCTAATAACATGCAGATTGCGAAATCGCAAACAGACCATTAAGATAAATAGAAAGAGATAGAGGTATCATAGCCTTGATTACAATAAAATTAAAGATTATACTTATTTATTTAATCAATGATTATACGCTAGCCCTTGCGCGAGATTTATGGTGGCGATTTTATTTTTATTATTATAACCGACTTACGGGTTACGTTGAAGTTAATGTTAGATATTATTACAAAATTAGCATAACCCCGAGAAATTATAACAAAACCCGGGGCCCGGAGATCTGGCGTTGACACCGTAAGACTATGGGTGAAACCCTGACAGGTGGTCACCCTACTCAAATGTCAAATCGGTATTTTTGCTGTTCTTTGCTTTCTAATATGTAGTTTTAAATTTAATATATTTTTAATTAAATCAATGTTATTTAGATTTTCTTTTTTTGCCCTTGCTGGGATCGGTACAAATATTAGTAAGGTAATTTATTTAATTTTGTTTTGTAATTGGCAACTATGCTTGTTGAGAAAATAAATATATATTATTATTATATTATAAATATGCGGTGATTATTAACCACATATAGTTACTAATTACTTTTTCATTTGTTACCGATGATTAGTCAAGTAATAATGGTGTTTTCCCTTGCCAACAACCGGTAGACAGGATGAAATAATCTTTTCAAACGTAACTTAAGTTTAATAAATTATTATTGGTTATTTGTTTCCGGCAACCTTATTAAACAATTTGCCTTACTCTTTAGGTTATGGATCTTCGATTTGGGGCCACAATTAAATGTCAACACATCTTTAAACATAACACTCAGAAGTATTTACAATGCTTCTTTCTCTCTAGATAAATTTCCACAACATACAGGGTGTCTTAAAACATGCCGCTAATAATTACACCACGCAATTCTACGTAGAAAAACAAGCAAAAAACTCGAATACAATTTTAGTGTTAACTCTTTGGTTACGGAGTTATTAATGCTCAAACTTTGATTTTTTTTCTACTATGGTTGAGAAATAGATTGAAATAGTATCAACAACACATAATTCAACAATTAAAATAAGTAATGACATATAAATTATAACATTTTGGTAATTAGTTTACTTATAATTTAATATTTAAGAATGCAAAATCTTCGCGATTTATAGTTTTGGAAGACGTTGCAACTATGCATTATAAGCTGGGTTTATTTTTAAAATGTAATAAAAAAATCATTTTTGACACTTGTAAAAGTCACTTTTCTTTTCGTAAACCTGCTTCACTCATTATTTATTAGTTATTCCCTGTTATTATTGTTCTAACTTACTTTGTTCCTTGTTTGATTCTTCAGTTTTGTGTTTTTGGTTTTGGAAAAAAACATGGCATACAGTTTTCCTGAATACGCAGATATGTATTTGACATTAGGCGAATGTGGCGGTAATTATCACCGAGCTTCAAATTTATATGCCGAACGTTATGTAAAGAGGAGACATCCTAATGCTCATGTTATTGAAAGACTAGATCGCCACTTAAAAGAGAAACAGGGAGTTGTTGGAGGGCGACCACGACGTGTATTACAACCCGACATAGAAGAAAACATCTTACAGGTATTAGAAGACGAACCTCGACAAAGTACCTGTTCTGTAGCTCGAAGACTTAATATTAGCCATACTGCTGTACATCGAGTGTTAAGAGAAAATCTTTTACATCGTTCCACTTCCAGCGAATCCATGGGTTGATGGGTTGCTTCCGGAAGATTATCCGCGATGGATGGTGTTTTGCAGATGGTTATTACGGCAACACGCAGTCAACCCGGCTTTCATTGAAAACATTTTATGGACGGATGAAGTCACATTTACCCGGATTTACCCGTAACGGAATGTTTAATATGCACCACTGGGCCGATGAAAACCCTCATGTATTCCATCAAACTAATCACCAGTTTAGATTCAACGTCAATGTATGGGCTGGAATTATCGGAAATAGACTAATAGGGCCACACATTTTGTCTCGTCGATTAAACGCCGAAAATTTTGTCAATTTTTTGAACAACTATTTACGGGGATTATTGGAAGAAATACCATTACTTGTCAGGAGAGATATGTGGGCTCAGTTAGATGGAGCTTCAACCCACTGGGGGCTTGAAACTAGGGAGTGGTTAAATCAAAACTTTCCAGAGCGGTGGATCGGGCGTGATACTCCGATACCATGGCCCGCAAGAAGTCCCGACTTAATTGTCCGAGACTTTTTCTTTTAGGGCTTTTTAAAAGCTTTTATTTATCAAGGAGAAAGTGAAACCGAAGAACAACTTATTGAACGGATAAATAATGCAGTTAGAGAAATAAACAATCGTAACATGCTGTAAAATCTAATACCAAACATTCTTACTCGATGTACCATATGTGTAGAAGTTGCAGGTGCTCATTTTGAACAGCTATTGTAGCCAAACAAAGAGTACTAATTTAAATAAAACGCATTCAATCTTGATTTGTCAATTATTTCAATACTTTTAGATGATGTCCATGAAAAACATGAACACATACTTGATTTAATTGCAGAATCACAAACATATACAATCAAGGGTAACTAAATGCATGTCTCTTAGCTTCAAATTGTACAGCGTTGCCAAATTAAAAAACCTTTAAGTGCTTATAATTTAAAGACTTCGTCTAAGACCAAATTGGTGTTAAAGTTTTTTGCTTGTTTTTCAACGTAGAATTCCGTGCGTTAATTATTAGCCGCACATTTTAATACACCCTGTATATCTTCGCATCATCAGAACAGTTTCATCTGCCAAAAAATCTTCTGTTAAAAAGCCATGGCGTTGTGAAGAAGAATAGCTTGTCTTGAAGTGCGTTGTATCTGTAATTAAACACTATTCACTATCTGGAAACTGGAGACGGCTTGCGAAGACTATCAGCAAAAATCCCATTTTGGAAGGAATAAAATTGACTGATATAAAGTTTTGCATTAAAAATCATTTACCTAAAATAAAAGGAAAGTAGTTTTAAAATAATAATAATAATAATAATAAATGTCTTTATTTCCCAGGCAAATACAATTGAGAATAATTATTAAATAATTAAAAATAATATTACTGTGGGTTGCCCATGGAAATCACAAGGCGCAGCTCAAGTTTGCACTTGCTCTTCCACTGTAACCTTGAAAATTAAAAGTTAGTAATTTAAAACTAATGCCTAATCCTAAACATTAAAAAAAAATTATAAAGTAAAATGATTAATTCTGCGATGGTCCCCCAAATTGATCATATATTGCTAACATAAAATAACAATACCCTAGTTGTTCAATGATATTTTTAAATGAGACACTATATTGCTGGTTGTTGACAAAATAACATCTTTTTGTAATGTTTTTTAAAAGTAGTTATATGTAGCACTTTATATTGTGAAGGAAGGGCGTTATAAAATTTTGCTACTTGATAGGAAAAGCTACGCTCGAAAAGAGCCGTTTTATGCAGCGGTGGTGTAAGTGTGCCCTTAAATCTAATATTAACGTTATGGACGTCTTCCCTAAATGAAATTCTACGGTGTAGGTAAGATGGTCTTTTTTCAAAAATTATTTTATAATAAAAGGTAGCACTTTGTAATCTCCTTCTGTTAGACATGTTGAGCCAGCCTAGTTCAGATAATTTATAAGATACACTATCATATTTTCTTATTCCGTAAACAAGTCTCAAACATGAGTTTTGCACTCTCTGAATTCGTAGCTTCGCATCATATGTAAGCGATGGGCCGTAAATTTGGCAGCAGTATACGAAATGAGATAATACTAGTGCTTCACATAGAACAGACTTGATCTTGATAGACAAACATTTTCTGTGAGGATATATGTTTGTACTTTGCAAAAAGCATGTGAGGATTTACAAAGTGTGATTTTAAAGAAGGATCGACCAGCGCTACGCCTGTTTAATTAAAATATTAGTAAAATCCAGAAGTTTTATTTTAAAATTTGCTTTTAATCGATTATTTAATGTATTTTGTGTTCTTTAGGACCCACCGTATACTATTTTCTAATATTTGTGAGGTATGATCTAAAACCTTTATCCTCTACAGGGCTGTGGAATTTTTAAAGATTTATTTTATGTTGGCAGTGACGAGTAAAGGTACTTAATAATATATCCTAGACAATTTTGTCAGAATCACTTAACTTTTACAGAATGAACACTGAACACAAAGTGGACCTGCGTATGGAAAATGGAGGAAATCACTTTGAACATCTGTATTTATTTTTGTTTATGTATTCAATAAAAGTGTTTGAATTTGTTAAAATAACCTTATTCATATAACCTTAAATTGTCAGATGTAAAATGCCAATGTCACTTTCACTGCCAAGGGCTGCCAAAATAAGAATAAGAAGTACCTTTACACCCTTTTTCGGTATTTATTTAGAGTTTAAATGTTTTGTTTGTAAATGTTTTTAAATTACCTTTGTATTTTGCAAAAAAGCATGGTGTCAGAAGGAACATAAAACATGAAGATGTATAATGTGTGATTTTAAAGAAGGGTCGACTACCGCTACGCCTGTTTAATTAAAATATGAGTGAAGTCCAGATGTCCCGAATTATTTTTTAAAATTTGCTTTTAATCAATTAATTAATGTCTATTATAAAATCACCCATAATTTGTGTTGCTTAGGACCCACTGTATACTACTTTCTAATTGTATGTATGAAATACCTATTTTTATATGTAGTGTCGTTATTTTGTACTACAGAAATATATGGTTTATTTGTTTAAATATAGCTGTTTTTTCTACTTTCTAATAAAACCACACAAGAATATCAATTTCATTTTATTTGCTAACTGACAGGCAGAAATTAATTGGTGTAATTCATAGCTCTCCAGCAAAATTAAAACATCAAAAAATTTTTTGAAAAACTTTTCTATTTGTAAAATTTATATCTGCAGAAGTTTTATGCAGAGTTTCTATAACAAAGTTGCAAGCTTCAGGTAGCACTCTTCTTTGAGCAAAAAAATATGATAAAAATGTTATCATTTACCCTGTATCTGTTGGGTCCCATTTTTGTCAAGGGCAAAGCCTGAGCTGTGTGGAAATTACTTTTATCTTTTTGTGAGTTAAAACAAATAAACCAAATTTTATTTGGTTAAGATGTTCACCCTATATATGTTGGGTTCAAAATTAGCCCTTTTTCGGCAATGGTAAAAACCTGAGCTATGTAAAAATATTACTTTCAATTAAGTAGTGGTTCTTGATGTTACAGCAAAAATAGACAGACAGTGCTCACCTTGTATACATTTTGTGTTTGAGGTATACGGGCAACAGACAGACGGAATTAAGAAAACCTGTTTTTCGTCAAGTAGAGGCCCTGAAACGTGAAGATCTGAAAAAACTCGGAGGGTGATTTTTTGCGATTACAATAGATACTCGTTTGCCTCTTAGACGAGGGAAGTAAAAACTAAAAGAAAGTCCTATAACTGTTCGATTTGGTTATGGGGGTTTAAAAAATACTCGTACTACTGAAAAACTGTCGATATCTAGAATTTAGTTAATCTGGTCTCGAATATTCGAGAATTCGATTAATCTCGCTCTTCTCAAATATTCGAGATCGATAGATGCCAATCTCGATCTCGAATTTCGAAACTAGATCGAAAATTATCTCGTCTCTGTGGCATTACTACTAAAAGGCCGATTCTATGACATTTTTATGTTGGTTTTAAAAATATTATTGAAAATCTGTCGAGATCGAGAATTTGGTTAATCTTGTCTTGAATATTCGAGAACTTGATTAATCTCGTCTCGAAAATTCCGAAATCGAGAAATTTCGAGAGGAGATGAGACGAGATCGAGAATTTTCTAGTCTCGGAGACATCACTACAAAAAATTCATAGTAGTTACCTCGTTCTGGAAGTGACATATTGTTGAAAAAGCGAAAAAAATCTTATGGTGACAAACAATTTACAGTGTTTCACTTAAGGTGCGAACATAGGGAAATAGCATGGGAAATCGTATACCAGTTCACGGTTATGCATATTCCTGGTCACCATTTTTATGTAAAAAAAAATGGTAGTGGTACTAAATTAAGGAGAATAATTTTCCGCGTTGTTTAGTATTAAAAATTTATTGGATAATGTAAATTGTGTATAAAAATGTTAATTTTAAAATTTAGATATTCGCAAATATTCACTTATAATACCATGAGTTGTCAAAGTTATGTCGAATATTTTTGCTGTGGTATCACGAATGTCCATTGCGCTTAGGTTCAATTAGGACGAGTGCGCCAGCACGAGTCCTAATCCTAAGCGCAATGCACATGAGTAGTGATACCACCGCAAAAATATTCAACTTAACTTTGACTAAGAATGGCATTCGAGGGACTATTCAATGAACCAAACTGCTTTTTCAAACTAGTTTTCAGTAAATCTAGCAACAAACTACACAATTTCTATAGTAACAGAACACTAATATTAACTTTTTCTAATAAAAATCACATTTGTTTAAAATATTCACAATACCACTAGTGAAAATTGTCGATTATTTTCACTAGTGAAAATTGTCAATATAGTTCACGCTAATTGGTGCAAATAACAAAAATACTAAATTATGATTGGTTAATAGTTCACATGAAGGGAGTGAGTTGAATAGTCACTAGAATACTCAACATTTTTATTTATAGTAATTATTTAAATACGTGAATTAATAACTAACAGAAAGTGCCACTTATTTTGGCAGAATCAAATTTGATCATGGCTGGTCTGTTTTTTTTAATAAAATGCAAAATATTTATTACAGTTTTTAAGCTGTTTCTATCTTAAAGAAACAACAAATTCAAGTAAAGTAGTATCAAATTAAGCGCATTTTTTCTCTTTCAATTGATACCACTATCAATTCTGCGGCAAGCAGGAATCTGCATAATATATACGATTTAACATGCTATTTCCCTATGTTCACTTTTAAAAATTTAATTTTTGTATAAGGTCTCAAACATACGTAATTCATCATAACGAGGGCATTTAAAATAATTATCTTGTAGAATTTAATCCTATTTCTACTGTTAAAAAACAAAGAAACTGAATAATTTCGGTTATATAGATGCATTTAAGAGGACATCGGTTTCTTGATGAAAAGAAAATCGTCTGTAACTGTCTGCTTAAATGTACAACTGAGGTTTTTGTCATTTCCAACATTCTAATGATGACCTTTCAGCTTAGCATACCCGGTACACTTGTGACATATTTTGCACAAATCTTGCCTATTTCTTATGATTATGACCTCCGTTACACAGCTTCACGGTTTACTAAGACTGAGACATCACTTTTACACAATTTAAGTGTCCTATAATTGTGACATCAACTTACACATTTCTGGTTGCACCGTACTAGTGACCTCGGATGTCATTTTCACTGTCGACTTAATTTGCTGTGTATCAGAGTGTGTATTAAAACCACAATTATATCACTTAATTGTGTGTCTTTTACTACCGATAAAACCGTTGTGGCCACTTTCCATGGTGTAGTTGGGGATGTCACAGTATACGCAGTACGTGTATGTGTGTGTGTGTGTGTGTGTGTGTGTGTGTGTGTGTGTGTGTGTGTGTGTGTGTGTGTGTGTGTGTGTGTGTGTGTGTGTGTGTGTGTGTGTGTGTGTGTGTCTGTGTGTGTGTGTGTGTGTGTGTACACCTACCTACCATGCTATTTCAGCGCTTATTTATTTTCAATTTTTGTAGGTTATAAATCGAGTTTTGTTAGCAATTTACTGTGTAACCTAAATTCACTGTTATTTATTGTATTTGGATTAGCTTAATGGTGTACTCCTACAAATTTCAGTTTGATGTACTGCGAATTCAGTACTCAATACTAGTTGTCATATTTTAGGGCGACTCTTTATGCGTCGAATTTGAACTAAGTCGATTTTTTACGATTTAATATTCACTTAAATTGTGAATGAACCGCAAGCAGTTATTCCTAATAACCTAATTATTTATGTGATTTCTTTTCTTTCACGCTCTGGTAATCTGGCGTTATCATACGCAAATTATGATGGGTTAATTAATTTATTATACCTGATGAGTACAATTTTCAAGTAACCTACTTGCGTTTTATTTTTTTCTTTCAGGTTGTAACGAGCGAGCGACTCGTTCAAATTCAACTTAACATAATTGTTTATTTTGCTTGATCCGTATGATTAATTATTTCATTGGATGGGTTTGTAATAAATTTTGTATTTTGTATTATTCATTCATTTATTATCCACTCGGTGAGTACCTTTCATTTAATGCATTGTTATTAAATGAGTAGCATTTTGAAGTGATTATTTTTCTTACACTATTTACCGATATTTCATTTCTTTATGTTATTATTCTACCTTAGTATGGACTTGGTGAACGAAGTATATAAACCAGGTTTTACTTCGCATTTGATTGTCTTTTTTTTGGGTTTGATTTTCAGCACTTTTAGCTTTTGGCTGATCCGACAAAAAGAATTCAGCTGTTGTGTCAATCGTTCGGGACTATTCGATCTAGCGCCCTTGTAAGTACATCCGGTATTTTGACCCACAACCACGCGAGAGCTAGTTTAACACACTTATTACCAACGTCGCAAAACCCGGACCCAATTAACAACGTTAGACATTATTTAAAAATCGTTGTAATAAATTTCCGCATGCCAGTTTCTAGTTCATGCTCGTCTTTCGTTATTATGAGGATGTCATCAGGGTAACGTAAATTGCTGATTTTCTTATCAACAACTGCGATGCTGCCACTCCAGTCTTTGAGTCTCTCTCATGATGTATTCGCTGTAAACGTTGAAGAAGAGAGGGGATAAGATGCACCTTTGTGCGGAGGCGAAGGTTGGAAAGTCATCTGAGAGAGTGTCGCTAACTCGCACCGTCGCCGTGCCCGAAGTGTACAGTCGTTGAATCAAGTACACCAGCTGTCTCAGTGTTCCCATTTCGATGAAAATGTTCCAAAGCTTCGACCATTTGAACTTGTCGAAGGCTTTCTTATAGTCGACGAAACACATGAACATCCTGGCGTTGATTTCTCTGGCCTTCTCAACGAGCTGTCGAACCTTCAGCATCTGTTAGCGAGTTTCTTTGCCTAGAACGAACCCCATTTGCTCGTCCGGTATGTGTGGAAGGAGGAAGGTCGTCAGTCTCTCATTTAGTACCGTAAGCCTGACTTTGCTGGCGTGGGAGATTATGGAGATCGTTCGACAGTTTCCGCAGTCAAGTGGCTAGCCCTTCCTGGGCACGGCGTGAAGATGGAGTAGCACCATTGGGTCATTCGCCGTACGTCCAGATCTTCTGGCATAATCTGTGAAAAATATCGACTCCCAGTTCACCCATGTTCTGCAGCACTTCAGCGGTGATTCCATCGAAGCCTGGTACTTTCTGATTGCGCAGCTTCTTTATGGCGCGTTTTACTTCCTCTTTGAGGATCGCTGGTTCGAGATCTTGTGTCTAGTCCCTTGGAGGAGGGGGGGGCTGTGGCTCGGCGCGATACAGCTTGATGCAGTATTCTCGCCACGTTTTCGCTGTCTTTTGAATTCGTTATGACGTTGCCTTGATCGTCCCTGATAGTTTGTGTTTTACGTTTGAACTCTCGAGCCAGGTACTTCACCTTGTTGTAAAGTTCTGTCAAGCGGTTCTCAGTTGCATGCCTCTCCAGCTCCGCGCACAGCTTGTTGATATGCACGTTTTTTTCTTTTCTGCAAGCGTGGTTAATGTCAGTGTTCACTTCTTTCAGCAACCGTTTCTGTTGTTAATGATCCGTGATTAAGAGCGGGATGTCGTTTTAAGATGTTGTTGGATTTTGAAATTGATTAACTGCTTCAGAAATCCATCTTTCTATCCCTCTTCAGATTTCATCACTGTTTTTCTCGAGGTCTGGTGGACCAATGTCTCGAAGAGCTTTCTGAAAGGCGACCGGCTGAGGAGCGATTATTCTCTTAGATTTTACTTTACTTGCTGGTTTGCTCAACTTAATCTTGAGATAAGCCCAGCGTAAGCGGTGGCCAAATCCACACTCAGTGACTGGTCTGGTCTTGATGTTGCGAAATGAGGTTCTCCAACTTTTGTTTATGAGGATGCAGTCGACTTAGTTCTTATATCGTCCGTTCGGTGAGATCCACGCGTAGAGACGGAGTTTGTGATGTTTGAACATGGTGTTCATTATCGACAGGTTGTTGTCAATCAAGAACTGGATGAGTCTGCTGCCACCCTCGTAGAGAGCTCCAAGCCCGTAGAGCCCTACCGTGTCCCGTAATGGTTGTCCGTCGCAGTGATCCCAACCTACGCATTCTCCCATCAAGACCACGATTCCTTTGGGTTTGAGAGCTGCCATGGTGTCTTCTAGGATAGCATAGAAATCTTCTATTTCTTGATCGTCTGCGTCGGTGGTGGCCATGTACACCTGAACCAGATGCAGCTTGTATGGTTTGGTATTGAGGGTGGGGGTTAAAACTTTGTCGTTGATGGGTTTGTAAACTTCCACGTGTTGGGCTATTAATTTTTTAACGAGAAATGCGACCCCATTTTGGCCTGTGACATCTACTCCGGCGATGTATATCACATAATCTTCTGTGTCAAAGTGTCCGCAGCTGTTCCAGTGCGTTTCCTGCAGTCCAGAGATGTCTATTCCGTGTCACTTCAGTTCGCGCTCAACAATGTGAAGCAGCAGTCCTATTACTTTCCATGTTGCGACGGTTTGCCAATGCGAAGTTGGCCTGCTTTTTCTTTTCGGTCAGTAGCAATTTTATGGTGCAGGGACTGATTGCTCGCCACTGCAAGCCCGGTCGCCCATTGCACACCAGCTGGCTCAGACGCGGACTGACACCGATTGCTACTCGGATTGCTCGGCACAACAATATCGTCTTCCTGATGCTACATGATGTGCTCATAGGATAATAATCAGATGGTTTCCATTTACCTTCCTGAATCCATGCCGTTGGTCTGATAAGGGCTCATCCGCCTTCTTGGACAAAAGAGTGCGCATATGCCTCTTCCACTCGATTCGCCGAGAGAGAAAACTAAAAACCATAAAATCTCATAATTCCATTTACAAAAAAAAATACTTTCAGATATTTCAAAACCTCGGAACCATTTATAAACATCTGTTAAAATTAATCATAAATCATAACAAGTTAAATCGCCAAAATGTTTACATAATAGCGTAGATGAACGTAGGTTTCTTCTGCAGTTACAAAATTGGCAGTTAAGTTGGGTATGCGGATCACGGTTAAATGTTCAATTAGTTTGAGAAATCGAATTTGTATATGTTTTTGATTTGGCTCCAACATTCTCAAAATTTCTCTTCCAAAAAACATTTCTATTCTGTTCTTTATACGTTTGAATGTAAACGTGTTGGTTGTACACTTTCTAGAATTTAGTGAAATACAGCATTTGTTGTATCACTTATTCGGTGAAATAATGACTATTTGGAGACAATCGATGGCTATGTACAGAGTTTCGTTCTGTGTGAATATGGCTGTATCATCGGCAAATAATACTAGATTGCCTTGCTGTTGGTTAGGCATATTGTGTATATAGATGTTAAATAAGTAGGGCCAAGGAAACTGCCTTGGGGCACTCCAGCATGTATGTGCTTTATAGGTAAGACAGCGCTGTTGAGTCGGACCGCAAAGAATCAACTCTTCAGAAACGAAAAGATTATACGGGTCAAGTACTGCGAAAGCGGTAGGTGAAGTAGTTTAAATTTTAACCCATCTAACCAATCCCTGTCAAAAGCCTGGGTGATGTCCAAGGAAGCTACTGTCGTGTAACATTTATCTTCGTACCCCCTCTCAATTATTTCCACAATTCTTTGCAGTTGTTGCACTGCTGAGCGGCTTGCCCGAAAACCAAACTGAATGGATGATGTTCATTCAGGGTTTGGTTAAAACATAAGGATGGCTCTTTCGAGTAGCTTGGATAAGGTCGGGAGTAGGGTTATAGGTCTATAGGAAATTCAGCCCGATTTTCATTTTCCTGGCTTGAAGAACATGAGTATAAGCAAGTTTCCATTTTTTAGAGAAATGGCTCATTCTTAAGCATGCACTAAAGAGTATAACCAAAAAGAATACTGTTTTTTTACTTACATTTCTGAGAGCGATGTTGGGGATCAAATCCAGACGGGAGCTTTCATTATGGGTAGCGATTGGATATATCCTTTCAGCTCAAGCGGCATTGTGGGTTGGTCGAAAACATCTGCTAATGGCTGTTGCATTTCCACATATGTTGCGTATGTGTGATGTCTGTTTTCATCTGCTACGTGTCGGCGTAAAGGTATTTTCAAGATGGTTAGCAAATAGGTTGCATATTTCTTCAGTGGTGCTATAGGTACCATTTGGCGTTGTTAGGGTCGGCATTACTTACGTTTTTTGGCTTATAATCTTCGTGGCTTTCCAGAGATTTGAGATGCTTTGCTCAATGTTTTTGATGTTTCTTCTGTATTTGTGAAATCTGTATTTGTCGATTTCTCGTCGAATGTGATAACTTAGGTGATTTAGCTGATCTTTTAGAATCGGAACTTTGTTCCTCTGCTCTTGGCTTCTGGTTCTGCTTTTTTGCTTAATTAAGTCGATTATGTATAAAAGTGGGACATTTGGATTATTCATTTTTCTAGATTTGTAGGGTATGGTTGTAGCTTGTATGGAGTCGTCGTCGATTGCCTTTGAGAACATCTCTGTATGTTTGTCAATTTTTTGGGTATATGTGTTCTGAACTGGATTATATAGTTGTTCATCTATTTGCCGTATCCTTTTATCATTCTTGGAACTGTAGTATGCGGTAGAGATAAATGTGATTAACACAGGTAGATGATCAGAGTTCAGTTCAGGGATTACTTCTTGTTCAATGGGCATATGGTAATTTTTAGGTAACACGATATCCAATATGAAGGGTTTTTTGTCGTCTCTGTACGGACAGTATGTATAGTCGTTTGAGGAAAATATTTGTATTTGGTGTTTTGCTGATATACTGTTGAGTTTTTTATCATTTGCGTTTTTTGCATAGCATCCCCACACATTATTCTTGCTATTTAAGGTCGCCTATGATTAGAGTTGGTTTCGCTGTGTAGTTTATAGGGTTGTTTGTACACTGTTACGGTTTTAATAGTTTCTGTATTAGTAATGCTGATGATGATAGATAATTATTCATAGTTACTGACGGGTACCTCAATTAGTGCGACGTGTTTAAGTTGTCGTTTGATGCTGATCCAGCTGATCTGTCTTGGCGAAAAATTTGATAGTCGTTGATTCTAAATATTTGTCCTTCTGATAAGTGAGTCTCCGTGATACACGCAATATCTACATTGTATTTTGCCAGAAAGGAGATGAAAATTGGCCTTTGGGATTTTATGCCATTAGCGTCCAATTTAGGATTCTGAGCTTATGAATAGAATGATTTAAGTTATCCATTTGAAATGTTTGGGGAAATGCGTGTTTTTATAAAATATTTAATGTGTGATATTAAAGGTTTAATTAAATCTTTGAGGATTCCGTCGTTGTTAACAGGGCGGGGGAGGTTGTGGGCTGATTTATTCCTTTGATGATTTTGTTTGGAATTAGGTTGTGTGGCTTCACTGTATGATAGGTTTGGTGTCGTGAATGCTTGTCGGGGAATATTGCTTGAGTTTTTTTGTTGACATATGCGTTGTTTTTACAGCTCTATATGATGGGGACATCCTTTGTAGCTGGCTGGGTGGTCGTCGCTACAGTTTACGCATTTCGGTAAATCATAGGGTTTCTTGCATTAATTACGTAGATGTTTTCTTTGCATTTAACACAGCGCACAATAGTTTTTCGTGTGCCAGTATCTCTGGCACTTGTAGCATTGAGGGACGTTAGCGGCTGTTTGCGTTACTTCGACTGTTATGATTGCATATAATACTGTTTTTACGTTATTAGTTATTCATATAGTAGGCTGTTAACTTTCGGTAATCATCATGTTATGTGAGATTTACTTTCATATATTGGTTGCGGTAAAATGTTGAAAACTCTCTGTTTTCTGTATTTCTGTATGTCTGTCGAATATAAGCGATATTTTGTGTTGTATTCATTTATCGTTGTGATTATGACTTACATATAAGTTAGTATCATTATTGATCGGATTTTTTGTTCAAAGGAGATAATATGGATTATTTTTTTAAGTCGTCTGAGTTTCATGCATAGCGTTTTAGAACTTCTACAATATTGCGTTTTACATTGTTATTAGCAGAGTCGGTTGTTTGTATGCGCAACCCCGGAGAGGCGGAAATTCTGGATATTATTTGTGCACTTCCCCGAAAAGGTATGTTCACTTACACGTTTGAAAATAATTGACTCGTTCAATAGTTGACGATGAGAATAATATCGGAGCTAACGGTTCACTGTGATAAGGCGACCTCACTGCACGACCGCTTACGTGGTCTAAATTTTTCGACAAGCAAACTGTCACGATTGGTTATTCCCGCTTTGATAGTATACAGACTGAAAATAGTGGTTTCGCCAAGATTTAGAAAAAAGGAAAGAAATAAGCTTCATGCTGTCATTAAGTAAAATAATTTTTTTAATTGCAATCCTTAACATGTTCTCAACCATTATCTTACGGTTAATTAAACTTAGTACCATCACTTCGATCCCGAGTGTCAATAACAAAGTTGAATGGCGTCATTTAAGCAAATTTACTGTACAGGCTCTGGCGGGAAAAAAATTGCCACATCTTTTTTTACGATATTGAAAAAACTTACCCCTAGATTACTTGGTCGCACAATAACTGATCAATCTTATGCAACATTATAGTTACAAAACTTTGTGGTTGTGTTGAAGAAAACAGAAAAGAAAAATTGTCAAGTAGAATTCTGTTTCATAAAGATAACGCTTCAGCTTTTAAGAGCCTTTTTATAAACCGAATTCGTAATATTAGGTTTAAAGTTACGTAGCATCTACCTACTCCCGGACTGAGCACCTAGTGATTTTTATTTCCAGTTCTAAATAAGATTCTTCTGGGTTGTGGTACCAGAGTAGAAATTCTTTTCTCGTATCATTCAGTACCATAAGTAATTTTGTATTAATAATTTTAAGAAGTCGAGGACCAAATGGTTGTTCACTGAACGTGTTCCTAATACCTAGTACTTGAAACCAGGTAATTAAAACTTAAATAGTCTACTTACCGTCTAAATCTCGGTGCTTTTAGTATAAAAATTTAAGCTCAGTTAAGTATTTATTTGACATTATATTGCATAAAAAAATGCTGGCAACGTCATACTTTACAAAAATTCCTGTTACAGAATGGCAATTAAGATTTGTTAATCAGGGTTGACCATGTTAGAAACAATAATTAATTAATGGTTCAACCTCGTCTCATCAAGATGATTTATCCATAATAATGATATCTCTAACGACAATTTCCATAATATTGATTTTAGAGGAAGTAACGAAAGTGACAAAGAACAAAAACGTCGTGGTAAAGAAAATTGACATTTCATCCCAACAATCCATCCGTAAGTTTGCCGAAGATTTCAACAAAACAGAACACAGACTTGATGTACTAATACACAATGCAGGCGTGTGCTTATCTGAAAACTCGACCAGCATCGATGGTTTGGAGCTGACCATGGCAACCAACCATTTTGGGCCATTTTTGCTCACCCACTTACTTATAGGTGAGACATGTACTGTACATTTCTGGTGCTACCCCATTTTGTACCCATTTAACTACAATAAAATTAATTCAGTCTAACAGTTCCACTATATCAGAATATGCAAATGATTCTTTCCATTATTACAGATATGCTGAAGAAGTCTGCGCCCAGTCGCATTGTGGTAGTATCATCAGTAACTCATCATTTTGGTATGCTCAACTTCCATGAACCAAACTATACCGCTTCATATTTCCCGTTTTGGAACTACTTCAACTCAAAGCTAGCCAACATTTGCTTCACAATGGAGCTATCGCGTCGTTTAGATGGTAGCAATGTAACTGCAAACTCTGTGCATCCTGGACTTATAGATACGCCTATTTGGAATGGCGCTCCAACCGTTTTTAGAGGACTCTTGAATGTTATCGGTAAAATGATTTTTGAGAGCTGCGAGGAAGGTTGCAAGACAATCGTCTACTTGGCCTCCTCTGAGGATGTTACGAATGTGACTGGGATATATTTTGTAAATTGCAAGGAAACCAACGTATCCAATAAAGCTAGAAATAAAAATAATGTCAAAATGCTATGGGAAACTTCGAAGGCGATTGTTAAACTGAATGACAACGACCCCGCAATATAACGGCTTTAATACTTATTATCATTGTTTCAGGGTTTGGTCCTTTATTTATTTATTCATTTATTTAAACTGCTGCCAACAGTGCTGAAGTACTAAAATTAGGCTACAGTGTAATTACTATAACCATAACAATATAAGAATATGACGTGACATAATTACTTAAACTAAATTTTAATTTAAATATATTAGTACCTAATATACTCCTGCATTTGAACGACTTAAGACAGTAAATGTAAATATTTGTAGAAATGTAAAATAGTAATTTACGATACAAGTGCGTAAAACTAGTCTTTAGTCACGAGTGGGGCAGAGTTCAAACGCGAGTGAGCGAGCGTGTTAAGCCCCACCATCGGCAAAATGATTTTTCAGAGCTGCGAGGAAGGTTGCAAGACAAACGTCTACTTGGCCTCCTCTGAGGACGTTTCGGATGTAACTGAGAAACATTTTGTAAACTGCAAGCAAACGCACGTGTCCAATAAAGCCAGAAATAAAAATGATGTCAAAATGCTATGGGAAATGTTTAAGAAAATTGTATGACACTATGGAAGAACCAATCAGAATTTAGTATTTAATATGATTACCATAGCAACACAAAAAATTTCCGAACATTTTTGACAACTTACTCTTTAGCAAAAATTAACCCTAAATTTAATAAAACTTTATTTTTATTTTATTCATCACTATAAATGGTTAACAATAAACATCAAAAACTAAGATTTATAATTGAACACACAATTATTATATATGTTAGTTGCACTGGCAGTAGAGTTTGATGTGGACGTAGACTGCATACTGGTTGAGGATACCATATCTGCGAATACGTTTTGGCCCCTCATTTGCTTGACGATTCTGGACTGATGCTGTCGATCCATTTGCAAGTAAGGCTTTAGCGAGTGAGTGTTGCTATGGCCAGTCATTTTCATGACTTGCTGTTCTCCAACTCCTTGCTTGGCTAGATTCGAAACTACGGAAGCTCTTAAATAATGGTTTATTACTTTGCATTTCGTTGTATCAATCCCAATGTTTCTGGCTGCCTCAGACATCCACGTTGACATTTAATTTTTACCAACAGGAGAGTATTTATGCCATCCTTTAGATGTTGCGTTTGGCCAACTTGGGTTTGGTGTAACAAACAGCCTGTCCGTTTTAATAAAGCTGTTTTTTTTCCCAGGAATTATCTGAATAACCTGGTGGTAAAACAAAATACAGCGTTAATACATGCAAAAAAAGGAATTTCTATTTACCTCACTGGACAAACGTCTGGGTTTTCTCTATTGGTTGGAAGCCACTTGCTATCGGATAATTTCTTGGACTCTCCTTGACATGTTTTTGTAAATACTGGGTTATACTCGATGCGTCCAGTTGTTAGATCATCTTTAAGTCCGATCGTCATTTTAAATTTTGGGCTCGATCCGGCCCTGCCTGTCCTCTGCTTTGTAGTGCATTTTAGGCATTTGTACCTCGCGGTCCGTGTACCGGTTAAAATTAATTCAGATAGTCACGTTTCGTTAGCAGAATTCCATTTTTAAATTTACCCTTTGTTCTTTGTTGCCTGCAAGGCGGATGCAGATTATCGTTTCTCAGTATTTTGCTAGTTTGAGACATTTAACCTTCGAGTCCCGTGTGGATCACCCAGTCAGCTTTCCTGCGTTTCTGTTGCAATTTTCCGTTACCTTCCTTCGTCTTCGCATATGCAAGAGAAAGATGCATATAGGACGCGTTGGTTTTAGCCGCAGTTTGAAAGTCAGTCCCGACCCGATCTTGCAGTATACAGCACGTGTTCTAAAATCGCACCCCCCTGACGGTTTCGCGTGATGCAGCCGTTGGGGGTGGTTTTGTTCTCGTTTCCGTCTTCTGCGTTAATTTATGTGTTTCGCTATTGTTGGTGCCTTATGAAGGAGTCGTATGCTATCGGTACGAGGGAATATCAGTTATAACAGCCGTGGGGAATTGAAGTGAATCAAGTTTTAGTTAAAACGTAGTCGGAGTTCTTTATCGTTGGAGGATTGCGAGATCTTCTAAGTTGTCGCCATGGGCGGATTTGTTCACGGACTCCTAACCAGACCATCGTTAACTAAGCATGGCGTGTATCGTTCTCGCATGTCGAAGGCTTTGCCCATTACCGCTGTGTACGTCGTCTACCCGTCGAGGGGATTATAATTGTATTCTACCGACCCCGGTTGCTGTCGTTACCATCTTTAATATCGAAGTTGAGTTCCGCATTCCATCTACTCCTCTGGGATTCCCCGTTCCCGTTCTCGTCTATTTCTTCAGGCATCTTAAGGCAAGTGCTTGGAAGGCAAAACACCCTACCGCGCCGACCGTCGATTACAGCCAGCTGAACTCCTCAAGGTAAACCATGCTTGTATTATGTATTTTATGAAACTGTCGTGTATAACCTAGTGTTCTTTTCGTCAACGTTTTATGTAATTATCGTGCCTACTACATAGTGTTCTTTTCATCAAAAAGTGTTGAACATTCCGGCTTAATATTACTGCTTTAGTTAGCATTGTTGATTTCAAGGTCATGTCTGTACAGTAAAATTTATTGTTCGTATTGAAGTAACTTGTAACGTAAATTAGTAACTAACCCCTTTGATTATTTTTCTTGTAACTAGTCAAACATTTTATGTCCATTGTTACCTGCTTATTTTATTTATTATTTAAATAGAGCTCATTGTTAAGTACTGATGTCTTTGATTTGTGTTGACGATATTTTGTTTGTTGTTGTGTTCCTTTTCAGTTAGTTGTAAAGGAGTTTAGCAGCTGCTTCAGGAAGTTGTTTTGTCAAGGTAAGTCAGTGCCGCAGCGTGTTAGCCGAACCAAACTATGCCGAGTTGTTAGTGGGAATTGAGCCCACACCTCTCCATTCAAGTGGGTTCGATTTAGTTAGTTAGAATGGAGTGGCGTCCTACATTTACCATCATTACACCCTTTCGTATCGATGTACAGCCCTAATTCGAAGGTAGAAAAGAACCCGCCCTCCCGGTTGAGTTGAGTCGAGCAACCCTTCGTGTTACCGTCATCTAACGGGGTTAGGGCCTTGTATTTTCGATCGACCTCCAGATTTTGTCGTTTTATCGAGTCGCGACTAACAAGTCCGGCTCTCGAGCGTATGATTTTGTTGTGCACGCTTGAGGGGTGGTTTGTTATGTCGTTGTGTCGTTTTTGTACGGTAACACAGTTAATAATTCATTATGGTCTCGCTCTTCGTGAAAGTTATAAATCAAGCAAGAACTACCTTCATCTCCTCTCCATGCCAGTTCATAACGAAATCACATGAAAGAGCTTCCTTTGTAGGCCTTCAGGCGTATCTTCATTCCATATTCCGATTATTTTTGATAGTTCTTCATTATCCAGAGCTATATAGCTCATTTTTCGTTTGTTGGGGTTTGCTTGCAGCACACGACGCTTCGCGTCTCTGGCTTGTCGAGCACAGGCAAATTCAACATCCGCAAAAGGGTCAAATTTAATGTTAAAGCTATCATAGTATTTTTCTTGTAATTGCTTTGCAGTAGAATTCCACATCACCTTAACGACACTTTCCTTATAGTCATCCCAATTTTCCTCTTCATATTACCTGCCCAGTCTTTCAAAATTAATGCCAATTGTTCTTTTGAGCTCGGTACAGTCAAGTTATAATTTTTCTCTTCACAAAATGATGTAAACTGCGCCCACACACTTTCTTTAGACTTCTTTGTATTATTTGGGGTAATACTTTCCACCATTTTATCAATATCATTGATGGAATCTTTTCCAAATCGCGAAATTTTTATGACGTTTTAGGTACAAAAATGTGTTTATACAAACTTTTGTTTTACAGTTGTCACAAACTTTTGTTTTACAGTTGTCCTTATTTTTTAATTTCTCTCTTTGCTTTAATAAATTAGTTTTTTCTTGAAATCGTGATGTCATGCAATTTTCACTTATAATCTTATAAGAGCATTAATTCTTTCCGGTAATTTTTTAGAGTGCACAGAAACAACGTATTAATCGGCACGAGCGGTACGCGAGGGGCGATTACGTTGTTCTGTGCACGATAAGAAAATTACCGGACATAAATTAATGCTAAAATGTAGATTCGGCAAGAAAATCGTACCGACACGGCCATAAAAAGTAAAATTTAAATTTTACTCGAAAATAAAAGTGATATTAAAAATGTATCCATAGTAAGTTGTTAATATGTTGGTGGCACTGTAGGTCTATGTCAAATTCGAGGTTAGCAGGTTAGGTTTTGGGTCAGCCTGTGTCAAAACTGACGCAAAACCTAACCTGCTAACCTCGAATTTGACATAGACTTACGGTGCCACCAACATATTAACAGTGAATGTCAAAAAAATTCCACTTATTAATCACAGTTAGGTTACTCTACCTACAAAAAATTTCTAAGAAATTTTGTTGTTGTCTTGGTTACGGCTCGTGAACTAATTTTTCTATTGGTTATTAATAAGTGTCGTACGATTTTCTTACCGAATGCCACTCGTGTGTTGATTGAATCTGGAAATTTTGTTCTCGTAATTGTCAAAAACGTGTAACTAGTTCTCGCGTTTCGCTCGAACTAATTAATCACGGTTTTGACAATCACTCGAAAAAATTTCCGGAAACAATCAACACACTCGGGGTATTATAGGTGACAATTTTTTGTGAAATTAGTGATCCAATGAAATTAACTCTTTTCTAGTCATGTGGGCAAAATCAACCAATTAGATTATTCTTACATTGGAAACTACCCATGGGTTGTTATCACTTTGTGTACAGCGGTCAGTTCGGGTTGCTATGTTAAGTCAAGTTTTTGACAGTTCGCAATGAAGTATTTTAAGATGTCATATTTTTTTTCATAATTGCACTTCCACTAAATAAATAGTTTTAAGGGCAAAAAATTGTCTAACCGAATATCCCTCGACCATTGATAAATATTTATAAAGTTATTACAACTTCCTCAAGCACGTTGGTTTCAGGCACGTGCTGTCGGAAACTGCAATAAAATTATTTCGTAATTATCACTGTCCTTGGGATATTATAGCTGACAATTGCCAAACTAAAAGACGATGACCCAGCAATATAGGTGCTTTAATATGATCATTGTTTCAGGGTTTGGTCCTTTATGTTTGACATTTTTAGCTGAACTTGTTTCTTCAAATTTACGAACCACTCACTTATGACATGGGCAGAGGGAACTCTCCACTAACTTCTAAATTAATTCCACACAGTAATTATTATTGTACTACAATTTAATCACAAAAGCAAGTTATTTACCGGACCACTAATAGCCCAGTCAATAGAGCATAAAAAGGCGCATATAAATGCAAAAGATCAGGTAATTCTGATTTTTGGATATATTTTAAACTTCGGTGCCCTAATGAAAATTCCAAGTTTTCGACCTCGAAGAGGGGTGGAACCTTTCCCCATCTTGCCAAAATGACCGCCAAACTCGATTTTTCGCCGATATCTCCGCTATTATTCACTCATTGACAAAAATAACTATTATCAATCGGACAGCAGATATAATTTACCAACTTTTTTGTTTACAACTTTTTTTATTGCTCCCATAGTTACTGAGATACAGAGATCTGGAGACGGAGCGGTAAACCGAAAACATCACGAATTCTTATTTCTCAACGACGTCGTCTATTTAAATTCGTTTTTTCTATACCAAATGTTCGTTATCCACACGTAAAAGTGGAGAGAAGATCTGGCAGCTATTGTTATGTTTAGTATGTTGTTAGACATTCGCTGATTAGTTTGTGTCGCCATGGCTACTATCCAAGAAAAAAAGTGTTTTATATGTAACGGAAGTTTGGACGAACAATTATTGTGGTGAAGGAACGAGACATAAAAACTCTTCAAGATTCTAGTGTGAAACGAAAATTAAGAGATCGTGAACGGTTTTTAGCAAATTTGCAAAATGGTAACGTACACATTGCATGTCAAAAACGTTACACAAACGAGAAATTAATTATTGCGTCAGTACGCCGTGGAGATGGCGTTGCTCCTCAAGTTACGCCGCCCCCATTATCATTAAGATCATCTCTACCACTACGGATGGAAACGCAGTAAATACGGCCTAACTCCAGTACAAACAATAAATGATCCAGCTCCAAAAAATTACTCGATTTTATTTCGTGCAAATGCAAAAAGAAATGCACAGGAAGTGCATGTAGCTGTAGGAAAGCCAGATTAAAATGCTCAATCATCTGCGAGAACTGTTCGGTAGCATCGTACGATAATTATCCGGAAATGAGAATTAGTGATGAAGATGAGAACGATGATGAGCTTCATTCCTTCTGAACTGCAGAATCTTCAAATTACGGATTTTTAATCGCAGGATGATACCAACAACTTAGATTATTATCAACCACGTCCATGGAAAAAACGTAAAAATTAACCTAATATGACCGTGGAGTAGGCCTCACGGGGAAAACACTTTAAAAATACGCACCGTTGCCTCTACCGCAAGGTGGTGCGGAAAGGGGTCATTTATTATTTTTTTATGTATTATCATTCTATAAATGCATTGCTAATATATTATATAATTGTTAATAATATTTAAGAAACACAAAATGTATTAAATGTTGTTAATCTGTATATATAAAACTGAAAGTCCTGACTCACTCACTCACTCATCAACGCCAAGCCCAAACCCTTGAACCTAGAAAGCTGAAATGTTGCACAGAGGTTTCCTTTATGGTGTATACAAGGAATATGGAAGAATATTTCGAAATTCAACCCCTAAAGGGGTAAAATGGGGGTTGCAATTTTGTATGGAAAAATAATATTAAATAGACATTTCGACTTGAAACAAATAAGCAAACACGTATTTCGTGATTTTTAGAAAATCAACCCCTTAGGGGGTGAAATGGGGTAAATAAACCTAAAAATTGATATGGGTGTCGTTATTGAGGTTTTTGGGACGTTGATTGCGAAAATGGCATTTGAAATTTGGCAGGCAGATTTCTCATAGGGAGTAGGCATTCGCTAAGAAAGGATTTTTGAAAATTCAACTTCTTAAGGGGTAAAAAAGGAGTTTGGAATTTTGTAAGATCAAATTTTGAACTAAGTCATTTAAAGTTTTTGGAAATTTGTCCCCTGAAGGTGAAAATAGGAGATGACGAGACGGGACGGGACGGGACTAGACGGGAAGGAATGGGAATGGTTGGGAGGGGAGAGGACGGAACGGGACGGGACGGGAAGGGATGGGACGGGACAGGACGGAATGGGACTGGACAAGACGGGACTGGACGGGAAGGAAAGGGAAGGGATGGGATGGGATGGGATGGGATGAGATGGGATGGGATGGGTGGGGAGGGGAGGGAACGGGGCGGGACAAGACGGGACGGGAAGGGAAGGGACGGGACGGGACGGGACGGAACGGGACTTTAAGGAAAGGGATGGGATGGGATGGGAGGGGAGAGAACGGAGCGGGACGGAAAGAGACGGGACGGGACGGGGTCGGGAAAAGGGACGGGTACGGGAAAAAGGGATGGGATGGGTTATTATTTAATACACAAATAACGAACCTCGCGCGTACGCAGTAGCTGGTAACATCTAGTATACAATAAAAATGAATTTAAATAGACACCTTGGCTGAGAAATGAGAATTTGTGATATTTTCGGTTTACCCCTCTGTCTCCAGATCTCTGTATCTCAGTACCTATGGAAGTAATAAAAAAAAGTTTCAAGCAAAAAAGTTCGCAAATTATGTCTGCTATCCGATTGATAATAACTATTTTTGTCAATGGGTGACTAATCGCGGATATATCGGCGAAAAATCGAGTTTGGCGGCGATTTCGGAAAGATGGCGGAAAGTTCCCACCCTTTCTCGAGGTCGAAAACTTGGAATTTTTATTAGAGCGCCGAACTATAAAATATATCCAAAAATCAGAATTACCTGACCTTTTGCAGTTTCAAAATCCTTTGATAGATTTTATTCATTTTTTGGCCATGCGTTTGTACCAGTAAACTACAGCTTTCTGTGGAATAAACCCTAATTTCTAAAATTACAGGGTGTTTAAAAACTTTGTAACACTAAATTATCCATCCATTTTTTTTAAGCCCTTATATAATCGCTACCATTTTTTTTCTGGATAATTACTGTAATTTAGAAGTTATTTTCTCTCTTACAAAATTTTAGTTGAGTAAACGGTTTAGCCACAAGAAAATATTTCCTAAATCCCTTTTTATGTATTATCGATTTAAAAAAATTCTTTTTTCTGATTATACCCCTCACTAGATTCTACTTTTAGGGTATGTTACTTTCCCTTCACGGTAAAATTCTAGCCTACTACGAAATAAAATAATCAACAAAACTGAAGATGTCATATTAGGGATTTTTTATTACAAAATCTTGTCAATAAAAGTTGTTCAGAATCGTTCAAATGAGCTAAATCCGACATTTCATCAAAAACAAAAAATGTTGAAAATGGTCGCCATGTGATTAGGGGACTGCTATCTTCCCGAAAAATTCTCATTTAACTTCTTCAATTTTGCTGATTATTATAAATCGTAGTAGGCTAGCATTTTACCGTGAAGAAAAAGTAGTAAGGGGTATAATCAGAAAAAATAATTTTTTTAAATCGATAATACATAAAAAAATACTGGGGTATTACCCAAATCAAACAATTTTATATTTAACAAAGTTTTTTTATTATGAATACAAAAATTTTGTTCCAAATACTTATTCGTTTTTCCATGGCAGTCTTTGTTAAAAGTAAAATTCTTTGATTTGGGACATAAATATATAAGAAAATGTGAGAGATCAAAGTTGGCCGAGAATTTCAAATATGGTATAGGGACCTAGATGGTGATTCTAAGCAACTTTTCTTAATAACTTTTTGCTAGTTGCCACATAAAAGGCACATTACTCTACAGAAAAATAGGTTTTTTGAACATTTCCAAGGCATACTTGATTTTTCAAAACTGAAATTATGTTAGAAATTCGCCATTAACCAAGCAGGGCTGAACCCCAAAAAATGAAAATTTAAATCGATATTTTTTTTACCTTTTACAAGAGTCGTTTCACCTATCCGGTGACACACTGTACACAGTGTGTCCCAGATCGAGTGGGATTGCATGGGTAACTTTCTTATCATCGAAGATGGAGATTTGGTTAAATGGGCAATATTTTGCAGTTTCATATGCTGATTTAAAATCTGTTTGAAAAAGTTCAAAATGTCCAACCAGTCACAGGTTATTAAAAAAAACTAAAAAGCTGTCAGATACGAAAAAAAGTTTCATATGAAAATCACTGTTTTCGATGAGACCAATTTAAAATTGGTGTCGAATAAAAATTCAAGATGGCTGCTTTTGAGGTACTCATATCAACTTCCTTAAGTTAAATGGGAGCCATATTGGATTTTTAGGTTACTGAATAGAATTTTTTATTCTCTTTTCAACGATATAACATAACGTATGATTGAATAACAAATACTAGTAAAATTAATTGTTTTTACATTTTAATCAAGTAGGCTTACATGGATCCAAACAAAATTAGGGAAAATTTATTTTATAAAACCTTTGTGTGTAATTCCTATAATAGTTAGTAACATGTTAATTCAGTACTAAGTACTTGAACCACAAAAAACATCGTGACATTACTTTTTAAATGTATAATCAAGTAAGTAGCTATATATGTTTAGCTAACAATGGCTAGCATTTTGATCATTTCATGTGATTATCAGGATTACGTTTTGATTTTTAAATAAATTTTGTTTTAATCCTTATAAGCCTACTTGATTAAAATGTAAAAACAATTTATTAATTTTACTGGTTTTTTTATTTAATCATACGTTATCTTACATCGTTGAAAAGAGAATAAAAAATTGTATTCACCAACCTAAAAATTCATAGTGGCTCCTATTTAACTTAAAGGAAGTTGATACGAGTACCTCAAAAGCAGCCATCTTGAATTTTTATTCGACACCAATTTTAAATTGGCCCCATCGAAAACAGTGACTTTCATATGAAACTTTTTTTCGTATCTCTTATACTTACGAAGATATTTGACATACAAGAAAATTACTTTTTAGTTTTTTTTTAATAACCTGTAACTGGTTGGACATTTTGAACTTTTTCAAACACATTTTAAATCAGCATATGAAACTGCAAAACATTTAGACAACTGTAAAAGAGCATTTCCAAGAGTTTTGTGAAAGTAATTCATTAATAGCTCGAAGGTAAAAGTTTTAGGAGCCATTTAAATAGATACTAATTATCATTGAAAAATATTTCTCCTAAAAAACGCATTGCATCACAAACGTAAAAATTATGGGAACATATAACTTTTCGGTAAATAATAAAAAATATAAAAGAATAATTAACGTTTTATATTATTTCTTTCCAATTATAAATCTTTCAAGTCTTCACATAAACAAATTTGAATTTTAAAATTAAGTCTTGGAAGTGAAATTTTGAAAAATATTTTAAAAACTATTTTTACTAAAGTTAAAGCAAAATAGGTGTTTTTTGGGGTTGAAATTGTTCAGTGTGAAGCCATCTCTTATATAGGACTTTTTAGACTTGGACTTTATAACCGCCTAAAAATTACCACTCTCATTATAGCTAGGTGCAAAATATCCTCCCACTTCCCCAATGAAATAAAGGTCTTAGCAATACTTTGTTTCAATAAAAAGTATACACGTCCAGCCTTGTTTATTTGTGAAAAGAAACTTAATATATTGTCTGAGGCCTTTGAGGTCGTATAGACCCAAGGATTGTATATAGTAGGTTGACTCTCGTAACTCTGAAGTGAAGTGAGAGGGCAGGAAAGGTGACGTGTCATCCAGTATGTGGCTAATACTGGTGCGGTTACCAAGCTTATAAGTTAACGTGTGTGGTGATAGTATGTTTTGAGTTTTCTATTATTTATTTCCATTTTGTGTTATTTCTCGACCTAGCAACTTAGTTTGCTAGTATTTTTCAGCAACATACAAATGGCACAATGGAAGAGAAGACTACTTCCTTAGTAGTGCATTGAGAAGGGCGCAAATTAAGGAATTGAATATTTCTTAAGCTGCGTCTCATCCACATCAGTTAAGGGATTATTCGAAAAAGATAGGTTAGTATATATTGCGGGATTTTTAGCTAAGAAGCGTTTAAGGAAACATCGAAGTCTTGGAACTTATACTAAAAATTCTGAACCAATAACTTTGCATGTCTTCTTGGGTGCAAAGTCTGTCATTTGGGGTATTAATTAAATCATGCAATAATTGCTTTCAAGAAGTGATTAAAATGGAATCATATTTTCAAAAATGCCACCAAAGAACAAACATAGTAAACATATCGTTGTAAAAACCATACATTATTGGTGTGAAAAAGTAAATGTTGATTGGGATATTGTTATAGAGTATTCTAAATTAAGAATATTTATTAGAATTAACTATTTGAACACCTTAAGAAAAACAAAATTATTTTAGGTAAAAGACGTGGAGCAGATTCAGATGTAGATCGAAAATGTGCTAAAAAAATTTGAAAAAAAAATGTATTTTAAAAGTTTGTTAATTTTGTAATTATTGTAGTTTGTAATGATTCCTTTTAGTTTTTAGTGTATTGCTAAATTACTCGGTGAATCTATTAGTTGACTTGATAGCTTTACAAACTGTCAATTAAAACATCTGAATACGACTGAGATGCAAATTTTTTAATTTACACACAATATGTATTAATAAACAATACTTGCATTAAAGTTTTTTTTTACGTTTATGTTGTTTTACTTGAAGTCAATCTTTGGAGTGTGTATTTCATCTTCCTTGAGTAGGCAAGTAGCATAAATAATTTTTTGTTTCACGATTTTTTATTTACTTTTGCATTTATTTTTTAAAGTTCCACCTTAAATTTATAGTTTTTTAGTACCGGTCCTTATCAGAAATATCTACTTGATAGAGTAGAATGGGTAATTGATATTTTTAAATTATTTTTATTTCAAACATTTTACTTTCAATTGAAAACTGTGTAGGTACCTTTGATTCACCATTAAGTTTATTTAGTAAATTCATCGTGTAATTCACTCATAAATGCAGGGTATCCTTCTTTTGTTAGTTTTTGAACGATCTCAGCAGACATTTCTTGGCATACCATGCACAAGTCGTAATTGAAGTTTTCTGCAATAAGCATGGAAGTATGAGGCTATTAAATTAGGACAGTTAAACATTATTTCGTTTGCTTTTCATATTGAGTTTCGATCGTTTCATTGTTTTTTGCTTAAAAACGCTATAAACTACCGTTACATTAGTTACTGTGGTTTATGTTTTTACATCTTACGGTTTCAGTGCCCCGCAAAGCGCAAGGTACGACACTCAGCAAAGCGCTGTAAAAATGACCGTAGTTTTTATAACAATAAAGTAATGCAGGCAATTTTTTCTCCAAAAATGTCTTCATTCTATTGTACACATTTCATACAATAGAAGTATGCACCTATGTGAAATGGTTTTGAATATACCTCGATACTGAAATTTATATCGCGATTTTCCGGTACGCTTTGTTTAAACCACTGACAACTTGACAACAATTTTGAGATTAATTTGGCAGAATCTAAATTTAGCAAAAAATAAGCTTTCCACTGGTTAAAAACCATTAAGAAATATTTAAAAATAACCTTGTAAATGCGATATAAACATAAAATTTATATATTTTTAGGAATAAAAAAAAATCGGTAAATATTTTTTATGACTTTCTGCAATCGCAAACAGAATAGCGCCCTCCACATTTAAATCGGGAAGATCATCCCAGGTAGTTCAAATATTTTTCCAAAACGATATCTTTGAGTGCTCACCCTATGAACGAATTGATGGTTCTTGGTTCCTGACTAGCATGCACAATATTCAAAGCTGCACACTGATGACGTATTCGCGCGCTGCTCCGCCATTGACGCAGAGTTACGAGGCAACCTACTATATATAAACCTTGATATAGACTCACATAGACTGATAGTTCGCAAGACAGCCTGAATCAAAATTTAAACTTAATATTGACATGAAACTTGATACTTATTTTGACTGAAGGGTAAAATAATTTAACTGTGTTAAAATTATGTGCACACGTTAAGTTAGTTATTACTCAATCTCAAAACTAACAGGTATTGTAACAAATAGGTATTTGATGCATTTTCCAATTTCATAACATATATGACATTGACACGGCACGAAACTCGCATACTCACGCCAACATGGCTCTCTTTACACACTAAATACATAAATTACTATTTTTATATTTCAGAAATTGTAGCGACAAATACTTTTTCAAAAAATATATTTTGGTATTTAGTGCACATTACAGTTATTTTCGTTATAATTTTACATTTAAATAGATCGACAATGTAAATTTTTCGTTTTCAAATTTTGAATCATTTTTCTCTTAAGGTGAGAGTTATAAGAAAGTATAGATTGTCAATATTAGAATTAAATTTCGGTTTAGACCGCTTCGTCTTTGTAAATAAACACCCAGCATTTGTTGGCTCAATGTGCCTAACACCTTGTGAACTCAATGCGTTTGTGTTTGCAATCGCCTTTATGTTCTTGAAGTTTTAGATCAATGGAACGCCCAGTCTGTCCAATGTAACTCGAGCCTCAAGAACAAGGAATGTGATATACGCCAGCTGTTTTTAAACTTGATATTTTGTCTTTTACTGACTTGAAACCGTTGCCCAAAGTTCCATTGGTCGTAAATACAGTTTTCATATTGCATCGTTTCAGGACACGTTCTATCTTATCAGTCGATGCTTTAACTTAAGATAGGAAGGCTAAGCCTTCCAGAGGAGCGGATTCCTCTATAGCCTATAGCCTTTTGTGCCATAGTTTTGTTTAGCGCTTTGCGTATGGCGGTGGTTGTATATCCATTCTTTTGTAAGGAGTCAAGTAAATATCCCTTTTCTCTCTCTAGGTTCTCTGCATCTGAGATACGAAGAACACTGGTCGCCCAAGTCTAAAGAACTGTTGCTTTTTTCATTGGATGATGGTGTGAGTTAGCATCTACATATCTGTCCGAGTGTGTTTTCTTTCTATAGACTGCATGTCCTAAACTACCATCTGATTTACGTTTTATCAGAACATCCAGGAACGAATACTGTCATTTCCCTCCACTTCCATTGTGAATTGTATGTTCTGATGTACAGAATTCAAGTGTTTTAGAAAAACATCAAATGTCTGGCGTCCGTGGGACCAGATGACAAAAGTATCGTCTACATATCTAAACCAGTATTTCGGTTTCAATTATGATAGTTTGAAAGCATTTGTTTCGAATGTCTCCATGTAAATACTAGCGATTGCATGTGATAGCGGTGAACCCATAGCCGCTCCTTCGACCTGTTCGTATATTTTGTTATTCCAACTAAAGTATGTGTTTTACAAAATATATTTCAACAAGTCTTACTTGGTCCGTAGATAATAGGTTGTTAAGCATCACTAAGACTTCATCAACCGGCACTTTCGTAAAGAATGACACTACGTCGAAACTGACTAAGCTATCATCTTTGTTTAACTTTATGCTCTTTAGTTTCTGGACAAAGTCCACTGAATCTTTAATAAAGAAATCTGTTTTACCAGCTAGAGGCTGTAGTATACTGATTAGATGCCTTGCCAAAGCATGTGTGGGAGAATGGGTGCACAAACAGTAAAAAGGCCAAATATGCTTAAGTATCCACCTATGGGTGGCTTGTAAGAGTTCACGAGCCACCAAAGAGCATAATCGTTACACCAACCCTTGGTTGAGTTCACAAGGTGTTAGGCACATTGAGCCAACAAATGCTGGGTGTTTGTCTACAAAGACGACGCGGTCTAAGCCGAAATTTTATTCTAATATTGACAATTCCAGTACCCGCGAGTATGGATTTTCTTACAAATGTAAGTGCTCCAACACAAATCCTACAATTTACAATAACGCCATTGCGACCACGCCAATGGTAATTATAAAAGAAAAAAAGTTATGGCAAACGTTTGGTAACTGCATGTTATCTGACTCACAATTGTAAACTTTTAATCTTCTAAAAATTATTTAATTGGTTAATACCTGTACAGTCTGTACGGAAAAATAAATTCAATGCATTAATATACGAAAACCCACTGTTTCGAAAATTCCATTATACGACTAATATTTGAAGCAAATGTAAGTTCCAAAAAAGTTGTACTTTTATAACATGCGTATTATATTGCATAAAGAAAACTTTTATTCATTTATATGTTTTGCAGTTACAGTTCAGCGGTTCTTCAATTGACTTTTTATTTCACATGTACCAAAATAAGTCGTCATCACCGCACAAAACGTTCGACGCACCCTTATCTTCAAGGCCTTACGTTGTTACCTGCTGGTTATAAGCATTGCGGGTCGGGTTGCGGGTAGTATTTCTATCAATATTGCGGGTAGTTTGTCGGGTGCGGATTTGAAACTGCGGGCCGCGGGTCGGGTACAACTTCATTTCCTCAAAATAAATATTGTTTGTGTATACAAAAATTATACCTAATAATAATTTGATTTCGGAAGAATGAAAATAACTTTCTTTATTGCGTATAGACATTCTATGGGAAGCAAGTTGCTGGTCTAATATTCGAATTTGGGGTCAAGTACGTCTTAAAAGTGCAAAACTTGGGGGTCGCGGGTCGGGTGCGGGTTTAAAACGGCGAGTCGCGGGTCGGGTGAGGGTATAAAAATTTTAGAAATTGCGGCTCGCGGGTCGGGTGCGATTTCTATATATTGGACCCGCACAGGTCTCTAATGTGGGTTATTATAACATGAATATTGTATTGCGATAAAGAACACTTTTATGCATTTATATGTTTTGCAGTTACAGTTCAGCGGTTCTTCAGTTGACCTTTTATTTCGCGTGTACCAAAGTAAGTCGTCAGCACAAGACGTTCAACGCACTCTTGAAGATGAATGACTCAAATTTCTAGACGGCTGTTTAGTTTACATTAAGCCTCGAACCGAGGAAGGTATCTTAAGAAGTCTGTCTAGATTTAACACCGTTATCTACTCATATAATGGATGGAAAAACAGTGATTGTGACAGGAGCTAATCGGGGAATTGGGAAGGAAACTGCCAAAAAATTAGCGATAATGGGTGCAAGAGTAGTCATGGCTTGCAGGAATTTGGAAGCCGCAAATCAGGCTTTAGGTACGTTTTAAAATAATTAAAATAACTTCTCGACCAATATTTTTAGGTTTTAAACTGATTTAACTTTCATAGAACAAAAAGTTGTGTAATATAATATATGTAGTTCCTGTTAAAATAATGTAGAAGCATGTTTACACGATACATACGCAAAACTCATGGCTAATTTTTTCACCAATAGGGTTGATTGCTTATTAGGTAGGTATTTGAAGAGGTCTATTCATCTTTAAAGTCGATTTTTGAGTATATCGTTACACATTTCACGCGGGAGTTCTTTTTGTATATTATTAAGATAGGTTCTAAAAATAAAGTTAACTTTTAAAAATGTTTAAGGGATATAGCAGTACTAGATGTTAAGTGAAAAGAGGTTAAACAGATTCACAATAAGTCAATTGTAGTAGCCAGTTGCAAAGCTCAATGTCGATACACATGCTTAACATAAACTCAAGTGAATAAACATTGCCCTAAATACGGAAGAAAAACGAATTCAACTCGAAGAAACTATCACTGCCTTAATACTAAGTTGATAAAATATTGATTTAAAAACTTCTAGCACAATTTTTTGACTAAAACGATTTCACATTTTTTATCGAATTTGAAATCACCCTGCATATTATATCGATTTTAAAATAACTGTTTTAGTGGCCCCAATGGTAAAGTTTGATTCTAAATTCAGTGATTTAGTTCATGATTAGAAATTTCCTACTCGTAATACAAACACGGGTTCCCAGTAAAATGCAATTAACAAAGACAAAAATAAATATCTATAGCACACGTATTCAACGCTTATTTGATTATCGGACTTTCACATAAGATAAGTAGATATTGTTCAAATATATGTATGCATTACACAAAATGATTTGCATAATAGGTTTCATCGACTCAGCATCTATCTGACATTGTTTGAAGAACAAGCATTGTGAACAAACAATTGCATTTAAACATTTAAAATTCCAAAGATTACAAGTAGATCTTAAGGTCACAATTTTAAAATACTGAACTGTGCTGTGTTTTAGCAACTACTGGCACGAATTTAATGTATAAAACTTTACGAATTCTAACCTTAATAACATATTTTTGTGTAAATATCCATTTTAAGGCCTAAATATATCAAAAACTTGATGAAAAGTCGCTGTGCAGTAACAGGGTGAGAGTGGCTATTAGTGAATATTTGAGTGTGTACGTAACTTTTGCTACATCCTAAATAGCTGGGTCTGTTTGTTCAAATTTATATTTGCAGCTATGAATATGTATGACACTATCTAGAAATAGAAATCGTTATAAAACATAGCATAAAGCCTATTCAACTGTCTTTCGTAAAACTTTAGTTTCAAAAATGAAGAGGAATGTTTACATCGGTACAACTTGCTAAATTATTGCCTTCGACCGTTATCATTTTTACAAATTTGCAATTTTTGTCGTAATCCCTCTATCAATCGCTACCAACCCGACGTTATATGAAAAGTCTCACGAAAGTAAGTAACATTTATGAAAGCAGCAACCGCTTTGACATTAAATTAAAGTCGGGAAATTACGTAAAGTGAAGTATGTCACGTCAGATGAATGTGAACACGATAACTCGAGATCGACATGACCTGTCAGAATTATTTCTTCTTTAATTTGTATGGAATATTAACGCAAAAACTGAAAAGCTTTTGTGTTTATCGATTTGTATTGGACATTAAACGATCGCGTAACTACCACGTCAGCATATAGGAGCCGCATAACCACCGGACTACCCAGTCTGAGACGAAGCCTGAGGTCGCGAGTTCGAATCTCGGCTCCGACAAGACTTTTTTTAAATTATCTAAAGATACATATGCAAATATCTGTTTACCTCATCTCCGCTCTCCGCTAACGGTATTGGTAAATCACCAATGCGTTTTAAAACCAACTTTCTACGTCGAGACTTCGCAATAATAACTTCTCATCTCAACATAATATGATAGTAGCCATACCACATTGGAAGCATTGGTTGAACAGATACGAATAGTGAATGTGTCTTAGGGAGCGGGGGTTCCAAAGAGTGCATGGCAAAAGCCGCTCCATACCAACAGTGTGCTGAAATATTTATGAGAAGCTTTCACTATATCATCTTGTTTGCAAATGTTATCTATTATTTTTGCCAATGAATGAATTAGTTAATTTTATTTGATACGCTGTAAATTTCTATTGCCTTATTAATTAAATCACTGGGAGTAATTTTTAATTTCCAAATTATGTTTATTTTAAATTGGTCACATGTATTTGTTGAATTTCCCAAGAAGATTTTGCCTACTTTTGTTTTATATGACATTTATTTCCTTGAGTTTTATTATGACACACAGATCTTTTAATTGTCCAATTTAATTTTTTTCCTGTGGAATATGATAGATACATTTTGTTTGACAGGATTTTCTAGTCAAAATTAAATCGTTTATCACTCAATTGAAGATTAAAATTTACAAAATTTGTTATTAATTTTTTTAAATTATTACGTTTTTTAAATTTTATAACTTATTTTTCAAACTTGGCAATTGTTTAATATGGAATTGTTACCGAACTTTGCTTGCGGCGCCCTGCATAAATTAAATTATTATACCTACTACAGAGCGTTGAAAGCCTGCATTTCTAGAACACAGGAACTTTGTTATAAAATAAGTTAAATAATTCATATGTACATACTCAGTACAAAATACTGCAGTCTTACAACAAGTCTTGAATATAAACTAAGCATTTGTATAACAAACAAAATACTATTCCAAATTTTTTGTCGTGAAACTAAGACGCTTATCTGATAAATCATATTTTATCCAAGAGAAAGATCTCTCCACATCACAAGAAGTTATTGGAGCAAATTTATATTTGCTCCCGTCGACATCTACCTCTTACTCACTCTCACCAGAAAGCAATTTTTTGTTGAGGATTTTTTGGAAACCTGGATTTTTTTCAAGTAAACAATCAAGTTTAGCATAAGCTTATGTAACAATTAAACCTAAGAATTTTGCTAATGTTTCCAGCAGTTTTTCAATATCAGTTAAAGGCAGTCTCACTGTTTCCAACCTTGTTATACTGTCAATCAGAATTTTAATATGAGGTTTAATGTAAAGGAGATCATTTTTAATATTAGGTTTGTTAAAATACAGCTGTGCTATTTTAATAGCCTGTGCTGAATAACTGTCGGATGATGTAACAACCTAAAAGCAAACAATAAACAATATCAAATTATTTCCGACAAAAAAAAATTACTGATTTTATATCGTCAAAATTATTTGCATAACATATATCACTTTCTATCCAAGTGTCCCACCTAGTCAGAACGGGCTATGAAGGGAGAGCTAAACCATTCAAGTGATCTTTGTACACTTGTACCCTAAGAGGGGCTTTTAAAAAAACTTTCTTTACATTCGACATCAATCCGCCAATATCTTCCAATTTATTTTGAACTGTTTCGCTTACTCAGTTAAGAGCATGTGCAAGACATGACAAATGCAAATATTTTTTTTAAATCTCCAAATTCTTTGCAGCTTTTATCATGTATGCAGCTGCGTCAGTGAGGAATAAGCATAACTTTTCATATTCTATGCCTGAGGGTCATAGTATACCTGTAAAGAATTATTAAAAAATTTCTAAATGTTGTCCGGGCCTTAGCTGATCATGAAAGTTATCTTTTTTTAACGAAAAAGTGTATTGAAAGCACCACTTTTTTAATGCAACATCGTGAAAAAGGTACACTTGTTTTACTATTTTATTAAAATTGTGAATTGTCAATTTGACGGTTGTATATTCCAAAGTCCTTTTCGACTAAATTTTGAGATAGAAGAGGTCACTATGCAAAACTTACGTGTACAACACGTTTTTAAAGTCCTTTTTTCATTCATTTGCTGCAAATTCATGAAAAAAAGTATGACTTTCAAAACTAGCTGAACAAATTACGATTTCAGTTACTATTTTCATGCCATTATGTAACAGCTATTCAGTGAGTTTATTTATAACACCGGAGAAGACGAAATTTATTGTATGTGGTGTTATAGCTTTGCGCAAAGATTATTCAATCATCTATGTTGTTAAACTGCTGTAAAATTTATATTCTGCAATAAAAACTATTCGTGCAAATCAGAAACCAACTTGTCCTGGTTATCTAAGTATTCACCTGACGAAATTTTATAATTCCAAATTATAGTAGGCCTACTACCTGTTTCTTCACGCAGTTGATGAAGTTAATTAACTGTATAGCAACGCAGTTACTTTAAAAATTTCAGAAAAGAAAATGCAGTTGTAATTCTCCAAAATGCTCGTATTGTTATTTTATTTATAATTTTTCTATTAACATAAACACTATTAGTTCATATTTTATGTAGAATGAACCATAATTAGTAATTTATTCATCGTTCTATTCGGGCTACTAATCAATTAATTGAAAATTATGAATCATAAACGAAGATAAATTAATAGCTATTTATGCAACAAGTGCTAAAAGTCGACTTTTATGCGCGAGACATGAAAATTATGTCTCGCGCATAAACGACTTTTAGCACGCGTTGCATACAATATTTTATCTACGACCTTAATTTTACCGTTATTAATCCATAAATATCGATTTAAGAAAGGTTCACATCTGCGACGCTGCGTCATAATGAATAGTAGCCTACGCCGCTGGCGATTGTTTGGCCACGCCCGTGCTGTCAAGGTGAGTTACGAAATGTAATTATTGATACTCCACATATGACTGTATTCATTACATAACGCTTTAATTATTTCAAAAACGCTTTACCTGTAATGCAAGAAGCAACTAGAATAGCTTTACAACTTCACTTGCAGTTCGAAATTGTAGTTTTGAACCTCGCTTCACTTTTAGCACATGTGCTAAAAGTAAACAGCTGATTTCTTTAAACACGGTAAACTATAAAACGTCACTTTTAGTGAAACAAGCTAGCGCTAAAAGGCCTACTTTTAGTAGTGGTCGTAGATAAAACATATTACATATCGTTGGAAAAAAAAATTATATAAGAACCATGAAAATCTCATAATGGCATTTACCAGAAATAAATTACTTTGAGATATTTCAAAAACTCAGAACCATTAATGGATATCTGTACAAATTAATGATTCATAACAAGTTAACTAGCCAAAATTTTCACATAATACGCAGATGTTAAATGATCAATTAGTTTGAAAAGTTGAAATTTTTCTATGTTCTTCATTTGGCTCCAAAAGACATTTCTCTATTATCCAGTTTTTCAATATAACCAACACTGAATGTAGTTCATCCTTTTTCTGCCATTTTTTGTCTCTTTACCTCATTTTTAGCATACCAACATCTTTTCTTCTGATTTGTTTCTTCTTTTTTGTCTTGTTGCCCTCTTTTCTATTACACTTTCTATCTTTATTTCTGCTCTTATTTGTTTCTTGGTTTTGCGGTTTCGAAGATTTATATTATTAATATTGAAGTCCATATTTTGTTCAAAATATACATATTTATAGTACCTTTGTGAAACCCGTAACATGGTGGAAAATTTTCGTAAATTATCTACCTAAAATCCCAATATTTTGGCTATCAGGCTGATTCACATACAAAGGATGTGTAGTACTAATTGTTTTTAGAGATCGCTTTGAAATATGTTGCTCTTAGCAACTGCACTTGTTTTGATATTTTATTGGCAAGCAAACATATTTTTTAAATTAACAGTTAATCAGCTCAACACCTTACAGTACTGTACATGATTTAGTTGTAACTACAAATAAATATGTTCTATTGGAAGTGAATTGTCTTTGGTGGTTCAAGTTTCTTCGACAATAGATGCACACTTACACCAAGGTTGCCGGTTCACGCACTTCTAAGGTTATGGTTTTCATATTCACTCACTGCTATTGTCATCCGGGTTTGATGTTAAATTCAGGTAATTTTCTTTTAAATCGAGAACAGATGTATGTCTTTTGACCCATTTCTTGAAAGACAGCATTGTTATTTGTGTCACTTAGGCAGCGAAAACTATGTTGTGATTCGTTTGATAAACTGTTGTAAGTACGCCTCCTACACCTAGTTCATTGTGTATATACCATTGCGGATGAACCAGGCAGCATTAATTGATATTCTCATAATCTTATTCTGAAAGTCTTTAAAGCTTTCTTAAGTAGGTTTTAGATGTTGTGCTTCATACAGGACACGCATAGATTACTCTTAGCCTTAGTGTTTTGTAGAGTAAAACTGTACATTCGTTGCACATAGGTGTGTTGCTGTTGATCAGAGAAAAAAGGAATTTCAGGCTGCTATATCCTAAAGGCCTAGATTGAGCTTATTGTTCACGTGGTTGCTCCACGTTAGTCTGGTATCTAGATACACTCCAAGATATTTAATGCCCTCTCCTTTAGGAATTCAGGGGACAGCTTTTCCGCTCATGTGGATACTGATGTGTTCCTTTTTGGGTTTAAGGGTAAAAACTGTTGTACACTTGCTAAGATTTAGTGAAATACACCGTTTATTGTATCATTTATTTAGTGAATTAATGACTGGAGACGATCGATGGCTATGTGCAAGGCTTCGTTCTGGGTGAATATGGCGGTATCCTAGGCCAATAATACTACATTGCTTTACTGTTGGTTAGGCATATCGTGTATGTAGATGTTAAATATCATAAGACCAAGGACACTACCCTAGAGCACTCCAGCATGTATGTACTTTATAGGTGAGATAATGCTGTTGTCGAACCGCAAACGATATATTCTCCGGAAACGAGAAGATGATACCGGTCAAGTACTAAGGAAGTAGTATGTAAAGTAGTTTAAATTCTATCCCGTCTAAGAAAACCTTATCAAATGCCTGGATGATGTACAAGAAAGCTGCTGTCGTGTAACACTTAGCTTCGTACCCTCGCTCAATTATTTCCACAATTCTTTGCAGTTGTACCGCTAAGTGGCCTGCTCGAAAACCAAACTGGATAGATGTGTTTGATTGAGATGCATAAGTATGGTTCTTTCAAGTAGCTTGGATAAGGTCAGCAGTAAGCTTATAGGTCTATAGGAACTACAATCTGATTTGTTTTTTTCCTGGCTTGGAGAACATGAGTATGTGAACATGTTTCTATTTGTTAGGGAAATTGATCATTCTTAAGCATGAAGTAAAAAATATGATCATAAAAACTATTGCATTTTACTGAAATTTCTGAGGGCGACATTGAGGATTAAGTCTGGACCGGGAGCTTTCTTTATTGGTAAAGATTGGATATATCATTTCAGCTCTTGCGACGTTGTGGGTTGCTTGAAATCATCTGCTACTGGCTGATGCGTTTCCGAATATGCAATTGTGTTCTATGTGTGAGCTCTGCTTTTATCTGAAATGGCCGATGTAAAAGTATGTTCAACATGGTTAGTAAATAGGCTGCATTTTTCTTCATCGATACTGTAAGTACCATTTGGAGTTGTTAGGGTCAGTATTGCTTATGTGTTTTGGCTTATAATCTTTGTAACTTTGTTACGGTATTAAAACAACTTTACGACACCCACCCAAGGTGAGCATCGCACCACGGAATCAGTCCTGGAAAACTGGCACACTTGCTCTGAGATCTGCTAAAAACAGGCTAAAGGCCACGGCTGGAACGCTCAGGGAGTCGGGCGTGAGTCACACGATACGTTCTGGGCAAGCGTGTTGAGGCATATATATAGGGTACGTCAAAATTATGAGGGCGCCACCAAGCCTGTCTTAACCCGGATAACCGGGCCTGGGCGGTTAGACGGGGCGAAGTATTCAAGACACTCCGTCGATAGGATTACTCAAGAGTTGCAAGTTCAAATAACAATTTCGGGATTGCCATATGCAAAGATTGTAATTAGGTGCCAATCCGGCCGCGACTACGCAGCTGTCTCACCCACCTGTACGCTCAAGGCTCCCTCGTCCCGTCGCACAATAATCATTACACTGAAGGGGCGCTTATCTGAAACAGAACATGCACAAGTCGAAACAAAACAATAGTTCCCTTAATTAACAAGTCATATATTGAATCACGGGTTACAATGGGGCAGCGGAGTGCGTCGCCCTATATATATATATATATATATTATATCTAAGAAAACACCAGCTGGCGCACGTTCTAAACCTAGCGACAGATGTACAGAATAAACAAGATAGCACTAGGCGCAAGCCCGTGCAAAGATACAGTCTAAAATTCGAAATGAATGCGCAGCATGTGGGCGCGAAGCCTTATGCAACATACAGTATTGCAAGCCCTTGTAAAATAGACAGTCTGTAATTTGGAAATGCGGGCAAATATGACGACAGTGCCTGTAGGCACAAGAGACGTGACGGGCTCGCTCGCGGCGTTCCAAAACAACTCGCACACGGGACTTAATGCTCCCCGCGGGACAGGAACACTCGCGTTCACAACGGTAATCAGTTCAAAGACACATACCTTAATACGTAGACGGTCGGGAAGCCTGGTACAGTTGAGTTGCGACAGGCTGCAGTCTTAGGTGGCAGGTACATTCGATATTCGACGGTTATAGTGATGAGTGGGTATCCGCCATAATGGCGACGTGCGACGCGTCAGGACGCGTACAACTTGACGACGAAAATGGGCCACTTTCGTTCTGCGGGACAGATCCTCGAATGTCGAGATGAAGGGGACGACCCCTTACTTACGGGAGCAGAAACTGGACTCAAGATGCACCCACGCTACGCCGAAACAATTCGGAGCTCACACACCCACCAAACGAACGCTTTCTGCAACGGGCTGCGGTCAACTGCCCAGAGGGAAACGCTGCAACATGACACATCGGTCGCGTCCCCACGTGACTATATCTCGGCAGCCAATAGTGAGGCGATAAGATGAAACAAATAAGTGCCGGTGACAAAGACAGCCAATGGCGAGGCGCCCAATAAAACAAATAAGGGCCGGTGACGAAGAGAGCGTGAGGCCTCGCAGTCACACCAACAGCGTAAATTCTAGAAGGTTCGGAAATCCTGCGAGCGTTAACACCCGATTGTCAAAGTACCAACAAAGGGGTGCCCCGGATGACGAGAAATACTGCGCTTGAGGCCAAATATGGGCAAAATCATTATTATGGAATTAGGCGATGAAGCCAAATAAGTAACTAAAAGGGTTTAGCATACGGGCACGCTGCCCTAAAGCCTAGGTGGCTAATTAAAATACAAAATGACCTGACAACTTTCTATATATTTGGGCTGCTTGGCTGTTTTCGAGATTCTTTCTGTACAAGTGAAGTCTGTATTGGTCGATTTCTCATCGAATTTGGTGACCTAGGTTCTATATCTGATTTTTGGAATCGGATTATTCTTCCTTTGCCATTGTCTTCTGGTTCAGCTTTTTGCTTAATTAATTCTATTATGTATAAAGGTGGGACAGATTGTTAATTTTTCTAGATTTGTAGGGTTTGGTTGCAGCTTATATAAAGTCGTCGATTGCCTTTGAAAAGATCTCTATATGTTTGTTAATTTCTTGGGTGTTTGTGATCTGAACTGGATTATGTAGTTGTTCATGTAGGTTCTCCTGGTGTCGGTTCCAATTGGGGTATCCTTTTATCATCCTAGAAACTGATAGACAGTAGGATGGGGTGGAGGAAAATGTGATTAACACAGGCGGATCGTCAGAATTGAGTTTGGAGATTACTTCTTGTTATATGGGAATATGGATATTTTTGTTTAACATAATATCCAATATGTCGGGTTGTTGGTCGTTTCTGTACGGATAGTATGTACGCTCGTTTGAAGAAAATATTTGTATTTGGTGTTTTGCTGCTATACCGTTGAGTTGTTTACCATTTGGATTATTTGCACGGCCTCCCCACACAGTATTCTTGTTATTTAAGTCGCCGATGGTTAGTGTTGGTTCCGCTGTGGTAAAATGGTTTTATACATTGTTTTCTATTAGTCTTTTATTGGGTTGTTTGTAGACTGTTCTAATTGTATTTGTGTTTATATTAGCAGTGCTGATGATGATGATGGATATTGCTTCAAAGTTGCGAATGGATACCTCAATTGGTGTGGCGTGTTATAGTTGTCGTTTGATAGCAATGGCAACCTATCCCCATGCTGATCCAGCTAATCTGTCTTGACGAAAGATTTGACAGTTGTTGATTCTAAATATTTCACCTTCTAATAAGTGAGTTTCCTTAATACACGTTGTATCTTGCCAGAAAGAAGATAAAAATTGGGATTTGGGATTTTATGCCATTATCGTTCTAATTTAGAATTGCGCGCTTATGACTAACTTGATGTAAGTTATTCATTGAGAATGTTTTGGGAAATGTGTGTTAATATAAAGGATTTAATGAGGGATATTAAATCTGTAATTAATTATTTTAATAACTGTAGGATTCTGTCGTTGTTAACGAAGGAGAGGTTGTAGAGCTATTTCATTCCTGTGATTATTTTCATTGAAATTAGGTTGTGTGCTTGCCTGCATGATAGGTTTGATGTCGTGAATGCTTGTGCAGAAATATTTTTTGGGTTTTTTGTTGGTATACACTATTTTTGCAACTCTATATCATGGGGCGCCTTCTGAAGCTGGCTGGGTGGTCGCCGCCATAGTTTACGTATTTCAGTGAATTAGATGTTTTCTTGCATTAATTAGGTAGATGGTTTTCTTTGGATTTAACACAGCGCACAATAGTTTTTTCGTGTGCCAGTATCTTTGACACTTGTGGAATTGAGGGATGTCAGCGGCTGTTTTCCTTACTTCGGCTGTTACGATTGAATATAATATTGTTTTTACATTAAAGATCTTTTTAGCTGAATCTTTAACTGTTAAAACAACTGCATAAATTGGGATTGGCCGTTTATATTTGTTGATTAAGAGGGTTACACTTTTTATCGGTAAGTTTTTGGCTAACAGGGTTTCTTTGATTTCGTTCTCAGTTAAAGAAATGGGAGCATTTTTTATTACTACCGACAGTGGTTTGTCACTGGAATTTTGGAAAGTATGGAATTTGAGTTAGTCGTTCATATAGTTTTTGTCAACTTTCGGTAATCATTATGGGATGTGAGGTTAACTTTCAGATATTGGTTGCTGTAGGATGTTATTTTCTGTATATTTTTATGTCTGCTGTATATTAGCGATATTTTTCATTTATCGTTGTGATCTTGACTTTCAGATTGAGTATCATTATTAATTGGATTTTGGGTTGAAAATCGATCATTTTTATTAAGTCGTCTGAGTTCCATGCATAGCGTTTTAGAACTTCATTTTCGGGTGGCGTTAGTTGCTCAATTTTGCGTTTTACAGTATTATTAGCAGAGTCGGTTGTTTGTATGCGCAACCCCGGAGGGGCGGGAATTCTGGATATTATTTGTGCACTTTCCTGGAAAAGGTATGTTTACTTACACCTTTTAAAATAATTGACTCGTTCAATAGTTGACGATAAGAATAATATCGAGGCTAACGGTTCACAGTGATAAGGCGACCTCACTGCACGACGGCTCGCGTGATCTAAATTTTTCGACAAGCAAACTCTCACGATTGGTTATTTCAGCTTTGATAGTATACAAATTGAAAATTGTAGTTCCGCCAAGAAGAAAGGAAAAAGATAAGCTTCATGCTCTCATTAAGTAAAATAAATTGTTTAATCGTAATCCAAAATATGATTCATCAATATTGTGCAACATTAGTTACAAAGCTTCGTGGTGGTATTAAAGAAAATTGAAAAGAAAAATTGCCACGCGAAATTCTTTTTCATCAGGATAACGCTTTAGCTCATAAGAGCCTTGTTTTTATGAACGGAATTTGTAATGTTAGGTTTAAAGTTATGGAACACCCTACTTCCCGGACAGAGCACCTAGTGATATTTTTACTTCCAGATCTAAAAGAGATTCTTCTGGGTTAGGATATCAGAGCAGATTTTTTGTCGTGTTATTCAGATCCACAAGTGATTTTTTATTAATAATTTTAAGTAGTCAGGACCATTGAATGTGTTCCGAATACCTAGTACTTGGACCATGGTAATTAAAATTTATAAAGTCTTTTTAAGGTACCTACTTACAGCCCAAATCTCGGTGCTCTTATTATTTATAAAAAACGCACTTAAGTATTTGTTTTACTGGCAACGTCAACCTTGACAAAAATTGCTGTTGCAGAATGGCAATTATCATTTGTTACTCAGAGTAGAACATCATAGAAACAATAATTAGTTAATGATTCAACCTCGTCTGATTAAGATGATTTAAGCCATAATAATGACATCTCTAACGACAATTTCCATAATATTGATTTTAGAGGAAGTAGTGAAAGTGTCAAAGAACCAAAACGTCGTGGTAAAGGAAATTGACATTTCATCCCTACAATCCATCCGTGAGTTTGCCGAAGATTTCAACAAAACAGAAGACAGACTTGATGTATTAATACACAATGCAGGAGTATGCTTATCTGAAAACTCGACCAGCATAGATGGTTTGGAGCTGACCATGGCAACCAACCATTTTGGGCCATTTTTGCTCACCCACTTACTTATAGGTGAGTATATATTTCTTGTGCTATCTCGTTTTATACCCATTTAAACACAAGAAAGATAATTCAATCCAACAGTTTAACTATATCAGAATATGAAAATTATATTCTTTTCCATTATTACAGATCTGCTGAAGAAGTCTGCACCCAGTCGCATTGTGGTAGTATCATCAGTAACTCATCATTTTGGTATGCTCAACTTCCATGAACCAAACTATACCTCTTCATATTTTCCGTTTTGGAACTACTTCAACTCAAAGCTAGCCAACATTTGCTTTACAATGGAGCTATCGCGTCGTTTAGGTGGGAGCAATGTAACTGCAAACTCTGTGCATCCTGGACTTATAGATACTCCTATTTGGAATGGCGCTCCAACCGTTTTCAGAGGAGTCTTGAATTTTATCGGAAAAAAGATTTTTCAGAGCTGCGAGGAAGGTTGCAAGACAATCGTCTACTTGGCCACCTCTGAGGATGTTACGGATGTGACTGGGAGATATTTTGTAAACTGCAAGAAAACGCACGTGAACAATAAAGCTAGAAATAAAAATAATGCCAAAATGTTATGGGAAACTTCGAAAGCGATTGTTAAACTAAAACACCACGACCCAGCAATATAACGGCTTTAGTATTATTACTGTTTCAGGGTTTGGTCCTGTATTCATTTATTCATTTATTTAAACTGCTGGCAATAGTGCTGAAGCACGAAAATTAGGCTACAGTGTAATTACTACAAGAATAACAATATAAGAATACGACGTGGCATAATTGCTTAAACTAAATTTTGATTTAAATATATTAGTACCTAATATACTCCTGCATTGGAATGATTTAAGAAAGTAAATGCAAATATTTGTAGAAATGTAAAAAATAATGTAGCATACTGAATTGATAAAAACTTAAAAATTAAAACAATTACGACTTCTAATTAGTGGGGTAACCCTACAGTTGTGCCGGTGGAGCGCGCAAATACAATTATGCTTAAATGTTTCTGTTTCCATTGAAGATGTCAATATCTTGGGACAGTAAGTTAGCTATACTGCAAGTTACGTATAAAGTTGAGTGGCGCAGGATATTGGTTCTTGGTTTATCCAAGTAAAGATAGGCTCGAAAGCGCGAAGCTACTCTGGATATAAGAAAATTTAGTGCAAGAATTGTGGAGCAACAATCAATCTTGGAATGTACTACTAGATGTAAAAATATTAAAGTGAATCACCGAGCTACGCTTCGCTTCGCTAATTACCCGATTTAATTAAATTAAATATAATTTAATTTTACCTTATTTATTTGTATTTTTTTAAATAAAACCGGCCTGCAATCTAAGTCTAAAAATAAGCAAAATTTTAAGCTATCATACAATTTAATCGGTCCAGTATCTTCGGAGGAGATAGCGAACAAATATACATACATACATACAAAGAAAAAGACAACCGATTTTATGGTATTAATGAAATATAACGACGCATTTCTAAGACTGCAGTGTATATTCGTCAAATAACAGAGGTGTTATTAAAGGGTATATACCCGTTGATTTGTAGTGCAAAAACCGTATGAAACTCTTCTGAATTCTTTCTGCTTAAACTTTGTAGACAGTATATGTTGGCGACCATATAATTGCAGTTCTACTAAAGTTGAATTATTTTTAAAATTAAAACTGTTGCGTATCAGGAATCCCAACATTTTAATAGATTTATTTACTGCGTTGTTAATATGATTGGAAAATATGAGTAAGCTATCAAACGTAATGCCTAAATCCACTACTTCATTTTTAACGAAAAATGTAGTAGAATTCATGTATACGTACTACATCTAATAATGTTTTTTTAATATATGTTAATACGGAGCATTTATTGATATTAAAATATAATTTATTTTCTTGACTCCATTTATAAATCTTGTGGATATCATTTTGTAACGCCTGACAATCATTGATTGATTCAACCACCTTCCACAATTTAAGATCATCCGCGAATAATGCGTGCTCCGAGTTTCCAATGACGATGAGCAAGTCCTTAATAAATAAGAGAAATAACAACGGTCCTAACTTGGCACCTTGAGGTACACCGGATGCTGCATTGTATTCCTTCGAAACATAACTTTTATAGACCACACATTGTCTAAAGTTTACAAGATAAGAACTTGTAGTTTCGCATGCATTATTGAAAGTAACTAGTTGAATTTTATTATTAAGCATTTACTGTGCAAAGCTCGCCCCTCAATTACTAGGCAAGCCATTCTCATCTTGTGATAACAATTTTTCAGCAAAGTACAGTTATTCTTATCAATTTAGACCACACTTTGCATTCCTCAGTTTTTCTGTGGGTTCTTTTCCAAATTTTGGAACTCATAACTTGAGCTGCACTGCTTTGACAAAATTTTCCGGCCTGGTCCATTCGAATCCTCGAACGAGAGAGTTGGTTGCTCCTTGGCCTCTTTGCTTCATTAGCCTGGTTTATGGCTTGCTCCATTTTGAGGGAGGATCTTGAAGCATAAAGGGGCCGTTGAACATTAAGGATAGTTGTTTGGTTTTTTACGCTCGCCACGCAGTTGCGGGATTTTTGGGGGCCCACCCTCTTCACATTGGACTGCACTTCTGACTACTCCCCAACTCAAGGTTAGTTATCTACGGCTTCCTCCCTTTGCTCTGTTATCTACCTAGAAATTTGTATATTTTTAGCCGTTTTATTTTACCCCCTGGGATCACTTTTTATCATCCCCTCTGAAATCACTATATTCAATCTGGAGACGTTACCTGCATGGGTTTCGAATGCCCGTCCCCTGCCACCTGCGTTAGACACATCTGTTAGCCACACTAGCAGCTAGTAGCTGGCGATATTCCCCCCTGGCTTCGCTGCCCTCTTTGGGTCAAGAGATCTTCGCAGCACTCCGAGAGGCCCGTTGGTTGATGCGCCCCTGCCTCGCACCGCTTGAGGAGCCACCTGGTTGTCCCCCGGGCCTGCCTGCAGCCTCCGTTCGCCCGGCTTCTCGCACCTTGTGTCTACGAGGTTTATATAATTGTTTAACCTAGATTAGGTGTGCTTAGTTCTTAGGGCGATTTGAGCGAACTGCTCGCTTTTGTTTAGTAGTATGTTTTTAATTGCTGCATTCACATAGGATTCTAGCTGCATATTCGTACATTAGTTTACATTGCAAGCTCATGTTTTTAATTGCTGCGTTCACATAGGATTCGAGCTGGATATTCGTACATTAGTCTGTATTGCATGCTCATGTTTTTGATTGCTGCGTTTACTTAGGATACGAGGCGCACTGCTAAGGTTGCGAAAAATGTAAAACAAAACACAAATTACGTTATGTAAATCGCTTTATTGCTTCTCCAAATATTCCCCTTTAAAATCTATACACTTTTGCGTCCGATGAAACCAATCTGCAAAACACTTTTTCCACTCTGAGCGAGGTATCTCCAAAACAAGTTATTTAAATGCTTCACCGGACTCTTCAGGCGATGAAAAACGCTCGCCGTGTATTTTATTTTTGATGTATCCGAATAAGAAGAAGTCATTAGGCGCTAAATCAGACGAATATGGGCAATGAGTCATTAATTGGTAAAAACTGGTCAAAAACTCGACAGTCGTGCTATGTGAGCGCTTGCATTGTCATGATGAACAATGATTCGCCGGTTTACGTTGTTTTTTCTGATTTCAGCGATAACTTCCGGCAAACAAATTGAAGTTTACCAGTCAGCATTAACTGTCCTGCGATCCTCTAAAGCAACAGTTGCAACATGACCCGTTTTTCCGAAGAAACAATCATTATTTTCAAAACGCTTCTTGAACGCACCACTTTCGTTGGTTTAAGTTCACTTTGAAACACCCATACAGTCGACTGCTGTTTAGTTTCAGGCTCATATGAATATATCCAAGATTCGTCACCTGTTATGATGTTATATACAGAATTTGAACGGCCACCTTCGAATTTTTTTAGCATTAACTTGCACCACTTGACACGTGCCTGTTTTTGTTGTTCTTTCAAATTCTGAGGAATCCAACGACTACAAAGCTTTCGGACATGCAAATGATCGTGCAAAATCGTATGTATTTGTTTCACAGCAATGCCTAAGGATGTTTCTATCTCACTATATGCCACATGTCGATCTGATAAAATCATTTCACGCACAGCATCGATATTTTTCGCGACAACAGAGGTGCATGGACGACCTTCGCGAAGATCGTCATCAAACGTTGGTCTTCCACGCTTGAATTCTGCGAACCATTTGTAAACCGTAGTTTTGGATGGTGCTTCATCCCCAAATAACGAACTAAGTTTTTCACACACATTGCTGCGGTGTTAAACCGTATCGAAAATCATAAAAGATTATCACCCGAAAATCACGATTCGAAATTTCCATTTTTCACACAAATAAAACTCTTTTAAATTCTGTTGAAACGAAACTGCCCGGTTTGAAATCGAACTGTTAACTAAATTATAGATTAAAAACATCAAACTTTACGAATATGACAATTGCAGACCGCTGACAATGCAAGGAGTACTCGATTTCGCAAACTTTAGCAGTGTACCTCGTACTAGTTGCATGTTCGTGCATTGGCTTGCATTGCCTACTGACCCGATTGCCCCCCACGCAATCCCGGTTATTGTGGGCGAGCCGTGTTCATGTGGAATACATTGAAACTTCAGCTGTTAAATTACGCATCGGTTTGACGTTTGGACCCACCTGCGACCTGTATTAGCTCTGCTTTTCTGCAATCGCTGAAAAGGAGATGTTGGCTATTATATTTGCGATCAACAAATTAAAATTTTACTTGACGGGAAATAAGTTTTACATCGAGACAGACAACTCAGCCATATCGTTCCTCAAAAACAAAACGTTCCATAACGACCGATTGTACAGATGGGCATTGTACTTGCAACAGTATGATTTCGAAATAAGACATAGACCAGGCAACATGAATGTCGTAGCGGATTTTTTAAGCAGGAAGGACGCAGCAAAAAGTAAACGACAGAAACAATTAATGGTAGGGATGAAAAAATTTATCAACAGGGGAGATTTTCGAAAGAAGAATTATTAGCCAAACAAGAAAATTTAGGACTCCAACAAATAAGAAATTTAGTACAAGATAGTCCAAATCAAGAATACAAAGGTTTTAAAATAGTCGAAGGTCTATTGGTAAAATTACTAGGTGGAAAAGAATTAATAGTACTATGTAGAGAAGATGTAGTTAACGTGGTGAAGGAAATTCATCAAACTTTCGAACACTGTGAGGGAAGGAAAACATGGTTGATGTTTCGCGAATGTTTTTACACCAAGAACGATATTAAATTCATTAAGCACTTCACGAATTGTTGCAAGATCTGTCAGTTAGCCAAAGAGAAGAATCATACTAATCAAAACGTAATTAAAAGCATACAACGAACCATTAGAGCTAGTCGCGATCGATTATCTGGGAAACTTGGTACCGGGACAATATGGGTACCGACACATTCTAATCATGGTGGATGTGTTCTCGAAATACATTAAACTGTACCCAGCAAGACACAGCAGCACATAACAGGTGATAAAATCCATCGAAAAGTTTCAACAAGAAGTAGGGTCTCCAAAGAAAATCTTCGCCGACAACGCAAGTTATTTTAGGATGCAAGGATGATCAACAACTTAGAACAGAAAGGAATCAAACTATACTTCTGTAGCACACGACACCCGCAATCTAATGTAGCAGAGCGGTACATAAAAGAAACAATCAAGTACTTGAGGATTCTGACTCGCGAACATCATAATTGGTGGGTGCAATATTTGTCGAAGGTAGAGGACTTTATTAACAATGTACCTAAAATAACGACCGAGATAAGCCCAGTGACATTATGCAAAGGAGTGGTACCAGCCAGACCATGGAGGCAGGAAGAAGCAGCGACAGAAGTAATGGAGAAAATTAGGCAACGGGTCAGAAGGATACAAGATCGCTACGAACAGAAGCAAAATAGAAAGATAAAGAAACGCATGAAATTTAGAATCGGAGACTTGGTATTAATCAAGAAACTTAGAGTAGCAGATAGGCGAGAGAAAATATGTGAAAAATTCCTGAACGCTTATGAAGGACCGTACCGAGTACACAAGGTGTTAAGTAATGAAAACACTTACGAACTAATAAACGAAGTTGATGGCAGATTCAGGGGACGTTTCCATATCTCAGCGATGTGCCCATACAGAGATAGCGTAGAATAGGTGAGATTAGGGTATTCAAATGTTGAGCCACTCTCTATAGGTTAGTTTAATTAGGGTATAAATTAGTTAGAATAGGAGTTAGATTAAAACAGATAATAGATATTAGGAGTAAAATTTGAATAAGCTAAAAGAGTCAAACTGGGCTGATTAAAAGAAATATTTGATGCAGTCAATGAGAATTTGTGACAATTAAAATAACGACGCATGCAAATCGACGTATGATATAATAAAAAGTTTATGCGTAGTGATTTTAATCATCAAAAATTCGAGGGAAATATGCAGTGGTATTTAGCCCTCTACTCAGCTCTGGTAGCAATTCAAAGAAATTAAAAATAATGTCACTAAAGCACAGATTTGAGGTAATGCATACAACTGAGAAATTCCGTATAATTTATCAAATCATAACCACAATGGCGAAACTTGGCCATTAACATTGAAAGTAATTGAATTAATAGAAAAAGGTTGAAGCTCAATTTTCATGTATCGGAGTCAGTAAAATAATTTTAAAACATAATATAAAAGGTTTGGGCAATGTAGAAACAGAACCTAAACATTTGTTAAAACTGGCACAATAGTTCAAAATATGCGCAGCTTAAAATGAAGCGTTAGCTATTAAAATAATAATTACATAAAGACGTGTGTTATGAGCTTTTTAAAATAAGGTAAGAGAAGAGGATAAATGAATGGAACATGGTGCTATAGAGCACAATCCAGAAGAAAATTCTAAAATAGAACATGCAACCAAGATTAATATAAAAGTTGGGGAAAAGGACACATTATTTAATTAATGAGGAAAATCACACATTAACAGGAAATGAAGAAAGTTAGTGTAAATAGTTAATCAATAGAGTGACGTGCGCGACAAGACAATTATAATAAAACAAAGTGAGTGGCGCTAAGAGACGTTTTTAAAGAAGAATTTGAAAAACATTTATTTTAGTTGTAAGAAATTTCACAAAATGTATTGTAAAATTTGAATTTATTGTTGGAAGTTGTTAATTTGCACCCAGTTTATATCCTGTCAATTCGAATTTAGATGCTTTATTGTTTATAAGAAGCTTGGTCACAAACAATTGAAATAAAATTATTCTCGACATGCCAGTTTTTGCTCTACTAATTTATTAAGATTTCTCATGGTAAGCATAAAAATATTGAGTTTAAAATATCACCAGTGTGTAGAGAAATTTGTGCTGCATCAGTGAGAGCAAAGGTGGCGATTTCTACGATATAGAATTAATTTTCGTCGGCCACCTCCTCCGGTTCCAACGGCAGTCGTCCCAGCATCCCGAGCAAGTGTTCTGCGGCTTTCCAGAGGCTGATAAAGGGTGCCAGCAGGTCCAGCCGAGGTCTACAAGGCTCCGCACATCCGTCTTAGCATCCAGGGGGCTCAACAAACAGCGCAGGCACCATAGAAGGGGTCTCCGAGGCAGCGTCTGAAAGAAAGTAAGGTTAGTGCATTTGCCAAAATTAACCGGCGCAAAAAGCAGGGAAAGTAATACCTTACCTAAAACACGAGCTGCGGAACCGAAATCCAGCTATTGTTCCTGTCCATAAGCAGCTACGTCTTCAGGATTTACATTTTAAGTCCAAATTTTGAGGTTAAGAATAACAGTTGCATGGAAGCGTCCTTTTGGAACAAGTTAATCGCGGTTTTAGCCTGGAAAACAAAAGAGCTTAGTGACGCCGATTGAAGGCGCGAAATTAAAAACTTACCTGATCAAATTGATCATTAAAACCTTTTAACAATTCATTTCAAAACGCAGGCGGACAGCGTAAGTTGAATTATGTGAGTCAGTTTATATGTCAGTTTATCTGCACCGACGCAGTACTGTTCGAAATGAATTTCAAATCACTTTTGCAGTGGCGTCCGAGCCAGTTTTTAAAATTCGATTGAAATTAGGAACCCAAGATCTGAGATTTTGAGTTTCATGTGTACTTTATCTGAGCTAGCAATTTATTATTAACAGATGGATGCATTATCAATATAGGGCATACTACTATAGCAAATATTATAAATCGGCGAACCCAGAAACTAATCAGTCGAAGTTTCATTTTTTTCAAAATTAAAAATAATTTGTGTGGTGGACTTTTGATTGAATTTATTTATCAATCATATCACAACAATATCTCATAAGCCATTGCAATATATATATGCAGCACTTTTATTTTTTTAATGTGCTGTGATTCGTTGTATTCACACATATATATATGCTATTTATTACACCCCTCCGTTACATTTACAGTTATTTATATATTGTTATAGGTCCGCGTTGTGACGCCTATTAATTTATATTAAGGTAACAAGGTACACATTTCTTTGCAATGCTTTTCAAGATGTTAGTTTATTCAAGTTTATCTAATCAGGTAGTTTTTAATTAATGAAATTTATATTATTTTTCTTGTTTTAAGATAACTGTATATTTTAACAAGTCAATGTTAGATATATAACCTTCGATAAGTTTTAATTTAATTTACCTTGCGGTGTAGAGGCTGGTGCTTTATGCTCTAGCATCTGGTGGTACAATGCTCAACTTGCCCCGGATTCGAGATACAGAGTTGGAGCGCCCCTTTGGTGCTTGCGCAGCAGCATTGTGTGAGTTGTGTGTCTTGGTGATGTGTTGACCTTGTTACTCTATCTCTTAGTTCTGTGGTTCTGAGTAGAGCACAGTTAATTTGATGCCCAACTGTAAATGGTCTCACTGAGCCCGATTCTAATCGCCAAGGATACGGCGCCACGCCACGCAAATTAAATCAGTCTAACAGCTACTTAAAACATCTTTATACTGACAGCCCACTTCGCATATGCTCAGCCCCAGTGCACACAAAACAGAAGTAAGCATGCCCAATTCTTCGCTGACTATCCTTGCATTTCCAAATAAGACGTTAAATCACTCAACTGCAGTGATGACTGCTAAATACTAGTTGTGTAATAAGTGCGCTGTAGATTCAGCGGTTCTCCACGGTGATGCCTTTATAATTGTGTCACTCGGCGAGGCGGCTGAACTTTGTTGACTTCCTGGCTCCATCTTGCGAAATGGTACCGTCTGTAGGACTTCGACTCACTTTGTGAAGCTCACCGGCTGCTGTTTTCGGTTCATGCCTATTACCAAGGTTAGTATATGAAATCGAAACCTGGATTTGACTAGAAACATTATGAATAAAATGAAGACAGCCCAGAGAGCCATGAAAGATGTTGCGAGTATCCTTAAGTTTAGGAAAGACAAACAACTGGATAAGAAATAAATCAAAGAAAACAACCTTCAGCATAGCAAAACAGAAATGGTGGAGGGCTGAACATATCGCCAAGAAAACGAATCACTGTTGCAAGAAATTGCTAGACTGGAGACCATAGATTAGGCGATAACCAGTAGGACGACAAAAATGCGCTACTATGACAAAATACTAAATATGATCGACACAAGCGGCAATAAACAACAAAAATTAGAAAGCTAAAGAAAGAGAAAGGCGGTCTATAATTTGGAAAGAAGGCAGTTAACAGAAGATGAAGATAGATTATATTTAGAAAAATCGAGTGGTTATATTATGATATCTGTTATAGAGATCTCACATTATGTGCCCAAATTATTCTCAATACCTTCGCTTGATAGTAAGTTGTTGCTTCTGAATTATTTTTAATTTAACACTAGTTTACCTTGTGGCATTTCATGAAGTAATGTTACTCTAGAGTCTAGAGTTTGATCATCTGTATACACTTGGAAGAACACGAAATATACAGCAATGGTCTAATCCATTTTGAATCATTTTTGCAATGAAACTATATAATCTTAAGATCCTTTATCTCATAGACTTGTCTGTCCGGGACGCTGTTTTGTCTGTCCGGGACGCTGTTTCAGCAGCCAAACCGTAGGAGATAGAGAAAAAAGTTATTAAAGTTATATGTTTGAAATGGTCATGTCAGGTCAAGAACCGAATTTCAGTCACGTGACACTTCCGGTTTTCGAGAAATCACGTGATTTCCGTCCGTCCGGGACGCTGGTCCGTCCGGGACGCTGTTTCAGCAGCCAAACCGTAAGAGATAGAGAAAAAAGTTATGGAAGTTATATGTTTGGAATGGTCATGTCAGGTCAGGAACTCAGGAACCGAATTTCAGTCACGTGACACTTCCGGTTTTCGAGAAATCACGTTTTTATTTAATACGCGTTCTATTTAAAAAAAGGTCTTTTTTGTTTTATTAAATGAGACATTTGTCTCACTGGTTGCTAGTATTTTAATAACCTGCTGAGTATCGTAAAAATAGTATATGAAATTTATTGATATCAGTAAATATAAATAATAATTACTTGCAATCAAGTAACCTGTCGGTATGGTAGGTTTTAATAGTGTTTTATTTTATTATTACATTATTTATATACTAAATAAGTGACATACTTAAAAATATTATATTTTATATACCACATTCATAGTTACACTCATATTTTAAAACATAATATGCAATTTCATTAGAAAATATAGGCAGATATTGGTATATCAATAAACACATTATGTACAATAAAGTGAGCATAAAACAAAAATGTTCAATGATTCGTGTAGGTATGAGGCTCGGCGGAAAATCGGTTCCAGGGGGGAACGGTAGAAGAGCTTAGGAGAGAAAAAAAGTATGAAGCTTGTTCAGTAATTAAACGACTTTATCTATAAAAAACGAAATTGTTACTTCAGAATAACAGCTCCTCAATCTCATTCCCTTCTTGAAAAAAAAGTTATATAGTCTGCCTTATTCAAATCTATGCTTGCATCTGAGCATAGTTTAGAAGTTCTTAGCCATGTTTAGCTGGTTCTATTATCTGCATAACAATAGAACAGTAAGCTCACTCAGATACTCACATAACGAGTCCCAATCACTTCGTTAAAAAAAACGTTTAGTGATAACATTCAGATGCAAGCATTGATTTGCCTGAGAGGGACCATACTCAGATTTTGAAATAGTCCGTAGCTTGCTGTTCGCCTTTAATTTAATTCGCTCAAATCTTCAAATGTCGTTTCCTTTAAGGGCTATTTCAATTTTGGAAACAACAAGAAATTGGAGAAAGCCATGAAGAAGTTATACGGATACTGACGAACTTGAGCACTAAGATGTTTGTCCAAAAAATCCTGGACAAGATTAGTAAATGGGCGGGAGTGCTATATTGATGAAGCTGCCAGTCATTGCCTTTTCAGAGTTGAGAGCACTTTCGCCTAAAGCTCTTCAAAAATCCCTTTAGTATTCCTTGTTCACCGTCTGATCTTATAAACGTACTCATGGTGAACAACAACATCGTAAAAAATAAGTTTAATAGCATAAGCAGTTGGGGAGATGTTGTTATTGAGCGCATACTACCCAGTAAACCTCGTATATTTGATGACATTTTGTTGATTATGGAAATAAGTAGAAATATACATAGGTATGCAATGTTTTAAGCTGTAATAGTTACAAATATATCAACATGCATAGTCGCATTAATACTACCTAAACTGTTTGGAATGAAGGTAAAATGGTCTTACATAACCGTGAGTAGTTTTAACTTGTAACAGGTTTGCTTATTTATACTGTAGGACACTTACCAATAGTCTTTTTAAAAAATATAGCTTTCTTTATTCATATAAATAATCAACCATACATGTCAATATTCTTCTATTCAAGTATGTATAATCTGTAACCTCATTTACCTTGCGGTGTAGAGGCTGGTGCTTTATGCACTGGCATCTGACGGTACAATGTTCAATTTGTCCCGGATTCGGGATACAGAGTTGGAGCGGGCCTTTGGTGCTTGCGCAACAACCATTGTGTGAGTTGTGTGTCTTGGTGATGTGTTGACCTTGTTACTCTATCTCTTAGGTCTGTGGTTCTGAGTAGAGCACAGTTAATTTGGTGCCCAACTGTGAATGGTCTCACTGAGCCCGATTCTAATCGCCAAGGATGCGCAAAAATTCCGACCCCAGCGGGATTCGAACCGAGGACTTGCTTAATGCAAGCCTGGCGCTTACCCATCTGCGCCACGCAGCTAGGTCATAAAAAATAAAAACCTTTAAATCAAGTCCGGTCAGTTATGACATTTTGACAACTGTCAAGGTGAAACGCCAACCAAATGATCTCCGTCACGTATCAATTATATCAAATATTTTAAGTATCCACAGGATACCAATCTCAACCGCACAAGTAGTCCACTTACTGATCTTCTAGAACCCCTTGCAAAACCAAGCCACCAGCGACAACCTCCGCTGCGAAAAACTCCTTCCCTGTCACACCAATGCAGAGATCACCACTGATGAGATCCCAATGGACAGGAACTGACCCCCTTAATTACACCCATCAAGCTGGCAGCCTTCCAAACTCATACTGTCCCATTTTGTAAGCTCCTTGTTATATCCTTACTTCCAACTGTAGCAGCAATAATATATCCAATTCTTATAGTGCAATTACGATGTCCTTTAAATCTTTCAAGCTTCATATGTAGTATGTATCCAATTCCAGACTACATTCAATGCACCCAGCTGACAGCACTCACATGAAGTCTCGCTCAAGAAAAAATACTTATTATTGGCTTTTATTCCCTAGTTTATCCAAATCTTCTGTAGACCTTAATACACCACGAAGATCATTCACTTATTCTTAATTCTTCTTTGCACCATTTGTACTCTTCTATATTATACTTTTAAAAATTCGTTTTACCTTCGTTTCATTGATTTAATGACATATACCCTTTTATTACAACAACCAAACACCTTATCTTTCAATTAAAGGGTTTTTTATTCTTCAAAATTTTATTTTAATTATAAGACACGTTACATATTCTAAAAAAATTTCGTTGATATTTTTCTCCTGCTTATTTTACTATAGTAATAGCTTTTTATAATGTTATTTTCAAAATTTTTAAAAATTAACCTTCTGTATTATCTTACTTTATACTATATGTTTCATTATTAATCTACCAGTTATAATTAATTTATTCTAATATGATTTTACACTTGATATTATTTCATACTTAATTTTCAGATAATCATATGGATTTGGTTTTCACTTTATTTTCCAATTTTAAGTTAATACAACTTAAGATATGAACTCTGATATTATTAAACCACCATTCGAAAAAAATCAACCTATGCTTAACCCTTTTTAATAAATTATTCACAATTTAACAGCAACTGTCTTTTTATCATTAACCAGAAGCTACCATAACAATATATTGCTATGCACTTTCAGGCATAGTTATATTAATGTCTTTGAATTATATTTTTATTTTTGTCAAATTAAAATTACCTATTTATGTTTTGAATATCAATAATTATAATTCGAGGTAGCTCCTGAAAATCAAGGGTGGATTCCTTTATCTAGATTACTTAGTTCTCAAAATTGATGTTCTAATTTATTTAATATCATTCCATAAGTCACAATAACTTATGTCAACCAAATATCAAAACAGATTTGAAATTCAAATGACAATTACCAGTTTGTTTCACTAGTACACAGCAATATTAAAAACACAGTAAGTAATTCTTTGATAACTAATTCACTTTTGTAGTCTTTTATTGCCCTTTTCCAGTAATTACCTTTCAATTGGTCTCCACAACGTTCAGGATGCAAACCAATCTGCTCCTCTCTGCCTACTGATCCAACCTCTCACGCACCTTAACGCAACGAAAATGCCTCTCTTACAGACAAGACGTCTCCAACTGTCCAGAATCAGCAACTCAAACCCTCCCACAGCATGTAGCCAACAGACCAAATCTGCAGATATCTACTTCCTTTACTGCCTCTGCCAACTTCCTGGAACGTGCCCTCTTAACTGATAGTCTTCCTCTAGAACTCTCCCTTATCACTGAACAGCTTGACGTAATCCAATTCAATTAATGTCTGATGTTAAATGCAATCCTCCAATAAACCTGACTTTATATTCTTCTCCAGTTATTCGCATTTGTAGATAATTTCTGCTTGCTATTAGTTTTAACCACATACTTGTACTCATCCTTAGTTTAATATCTTTTGTTCTTCTAATATGTTTAAATTTTCTTATATAGTTCACCACGCAAATTGTACGATAACCCTTTTATTATCCAAACAGTTTTATTAATAAAATAGGGTTTATTTTTAATATTTTAATTTCCAAATTATTTTCGTTACATTTTTCACAATTTGTTATTTCTAATAATGGAAACAAAAGTCCTTAACGATCACATATTTTTTAGTTTTTACACTCTATCTTATATTAATTTGATTTACACCTACTAATTTTTTATTACAATTATGTATTTGTCATTCATTTCAAACTTGTTCAACAGTGTGGTGCAATTTTAGATATATTCATTTTATTATACCTAATTATGGAAAAAAGCAATTGTTTGTGTCGATTATCAGAAACATAGAATAAAATCTGCTAAAAGAGACCGACATCTAGAAACAAAAACTGCACCAGATATTGGATTACAAAGAGACAGGTTTTTAAAGTTGTATCGAACAAAATTTTTGACAAATGTCTTTCATGTAGTTTTATTGATTTTTTAAAAGAAACTTTAGCTGCAAATAATATCCCTGCTCTCAAGCTGAAAGTGATGTTGATCGGTTAATAGTTACAACAGCTCTCAATGCATCAAATGAAAACATAGTCGTAGTATCAGAGAATATAGACGTATCACTTATATTAACAGCTTTAGTTTTTCCTGATAAAGATATATTTTTTAAGACCTGCCAAAAATAAAGAAAATAAAAAAATATCTTCTTCTAAAAGCCTACAATTTGCGCATCCCAATTGTAGCGAGCATGTTCTTTCTGTACATGCTTTAACTGGATGTGACACAACTTCAGCATGTTTTAACAGAGGAAAGAATCTTCTTCTTCTTCTTCTTCTTCTTGTTCACGTGCTTATCCAATTTCGTATGTTTGCGATCTTCACTTTATTGGTTGCAATTTTAGATAACTGATTGGATGATTTCCCACACCACGCCCATAGGTTTTGCAACCAAGATATTCTTCTGCGTTCTGGTCCACGTTTGCCATATATCTTGCCTTGTATAATAGATTGTAGTAGGGCGTACTTATTCTCACTCCTCATTATATGCCCGAGGTATTGGAGTTTGCGTATCTTGATGTTGTCTATAATCTCTTTACTTTTTTTTTTCATTCTCTCCAGAACTTTAATATTTATTACACGGTCTTTCCATAATATCCGTAATATTCCCCGGTATAACCACATTTCAAAGACTTCGATTTTTTTTGTGATTGTTTCGTTAAGTGCCAGTACTCGACCTCATAGAGCAAGATGGGAAACATGTAGCATCTTAGCATGTGAGTTTTGGTGTCAAGGTGCAGATCATGGCTTTTGAATATAGTTTAATATATTGACGATATAAATATAAGGATGAGGAAGATGAATAGGACCGGCACCTTATTGAAAATCCACATGGATAAGTCCTAGTAAATGAAGCAATGGCTATGTTCAGGAAAGAATAAATTTGCCAAAATGTTTAAATAACAGTGATTTACTAGAGACTGCACAAATTTTTATAAAAAAATGCTAGTATACAATGTATGCTTGCAATGTATGGTGCAAAGGAAAGTAACTGCTTAAACTCTTACAGGAATGTTTAATTGACTAAACGTTTTTTATTATTCATATAGGTAAATGAGGTTACAGACAATACAACGCATTATTTTTTAAATAAAAACATTTTGAATTTTAGGTTTGACTCTTTTATTAAGGCGTCTACTAAAAGTAGCGTTAATTTAGCATCATTGTGCCCTACGATGGATTCCGCAGAACAACATTTAAAGCACGTGTATTTGCAAACACAGTTGTGGCTGAGAAACCAAGATATTTCAACTGAAGATTGGGGTTGGAAATATGATACAGGAAAGTGTTTTCCAATCCTAATGACACAAGAACCACCTCCACAAAACTTCTTAAAAATTTTTTTTTTTGCAACTACAAAACTAGTTGCGTGCCAGCTTGTGGGTGTAGAAAAAGTGGCTTACAATAAGTTGCCTTAATTCACGACCGGCAGTGTCAATGGTAGAAGTAGAGAAAGAAGAAACTAAAGCTAAATATTTTTTCTTGTTTTTAAATGTATGTTGGGTTAATTTTAATACATCAATTAAAATATAATATCTTTAATACTCATTTAACTCTTCTATCATTTGCTTCCACCATTTTTCAGATACCGTTTTCTATTTTTGATAAATTTTAACATAAAATTTGGGATGAGCGACTCAAAAAATCCCTAGGTTTAAGTATCAGAAATTAAAAAAAAATTACCCCTTTCCGCCATTTTGAATCCGCATTTTTAATTTTAGTTGAGTTTTAATGTCAAATTCGTATTCAGCGACCCCAAAACCCCCGAAACATCTAATAGAAATAAAAAAATATAAAATAGAAAATTAGACCTTCGACGTCATTTTGTTTTTAGACCCATTTTGAGGCCAGATTTATAATCTGCGACTCCAAAAACCTTATGTTATCAAATTTCAGGTAATTGTTTAAATAAATAAAATAGTTATAATTTTTTTAATTAAGAGTATATTAAAAAACACTTATTTGTTAATAACAATTAAAAAAATAAAAAGCACACTTTCTCACATGTGGGGAACTTTTCTATAAACTTTTTCCGAAATAATAAAAAAAAAATGTTCAAAATCGGTTTTGCGTCAACGATGGTGATGGTGGTTCCTTAATGTTTAACAATAAACGAAAATCTTTAAACTCTTCAACAATTTCATTAATCGATATCTGTTAAAGTTTATATTCAATCAAAATTACTTCATGCCTTGTTTCTACGTCATACAAATAACAAATAATATTAACAACAGCAATGAAATAAAACCTGCTTAATACAAATAAACTGTAACCCCGTGTGATTCACCACCGAAATATTAAACGGAAGGATTTGCTTCTAAAATGTCTACTTTTTCTCTGCCTAATCGCTTTTCGGTGTCACGCTTTGTGTGTATTAGCATCTAAGAAACATTGGGTCAAGTGACGTTAAATGTGTTGCCTATCCAGAAAGCCAAGCTGACGTTCGGGGTGACATTAGTTCTGTGGACAATTGTACAAATATATGTATTCATTACAGAAAAATGATTTGCATAATAGGTTTCATCGACTAAGCATATATGTGACATTGTTTGAAGAACAAGCATTGTGAACAAACAATTGCATTTAAACATTTAAAATTCCAAAGATTACAAGTAGATTTTAAGGTCACAATCTTAAAATACTGAATTGTGTTGTGTTTTAACAACTACTACGGCACGAATGTAATGTGTAAAACTTTACGAAATTGAATGTTAATAAAATATTTTTGTGAAAATATCCATTTGCGGCTTAAACATATTAAAAACCTGATGAAAAGTCGCTGTGTAGCAACAGAGTGAGAGTGGCCACTAGTGAATATTTTAGTGTGTACGTAATCTTTGCTACTTCCTAAATAGCTGGATATTTTTATTCAAATTTATATTTGCAGCATTGAATATGAATGACACCATCTAGAAATAGAAATCGTTATAAAATATAGTATAAAGGCTATTCAACTGTCTTTCGCAAAAATTAAGAGAAATGTTTACATCCGTACAATTTGTTAACTTATTGTCTTCGACCGTTATCATTTTTACACATTTGCAATTTTTGTCGTAATCCCTCAATCAATCGCTACCAACCCGACGTTATATGAAAAGTCTCATGAAAGTACGTAACATTGTGAAGACAGCAACCGCTTTGACATTAAATGAAAGTGGGAAAATTACGTAAAGTGAAGTATGACACGTCAGATGGATGCGAACACGATAACTCGATATCTACATAACCTGTCAGAATTATGTCTTCGCCAATTTGTATGGAATATTAACAACGCAAAGACTGAAAGCTTTTGGATCGGTTCTGTGGCTACCAATGTTGAACATTAAACGATAGCGTAACTATAACGTCAGCATATAGGAGCCGCATAACCACCAGACTACCGAACCGAGTCTTAGGCGAGGCCTGAGGTCGTGAGTTCGAATCTCGGCTCCGACAAGACTTTTTTTTAGATTATCTAAAGATACAGATTCAAATCTCTTTCTCTTTTCACGTTTAAATCTAAAATGCTTCATTATAGGTGCTGTTTATCTCATCTCCGCTATCCGTTAACGGTATTGGTAAATCGCCGATTCGTTTTCAAACCGACTTTCTCTGTCTAGGCTTCGCAATAATGACTTCCCATCTCAACATAATATGACTACACCACATTGAAAGCACTGGATCAACAGATTACGAAGAGTGAATGTATCTTAGGAAGAGGGCGTTCCAAAGAGCGAGTGGCATAAGCCGCTCTATACCAACAGTGTGCTGAAGTATTTATGAGAAGCTTCCACTATCTCATCTTGTTTCCAAATGTTATCTATTATTTTTGCCAATGAATGAATGTGGATATTCTCAATTACTTGATTTTATTTGGTACGCTATAAATTACTATTACCTTAATAATTAAATTGCTGTGTGTAATTCTTTTAATTTCCAAATTGTCATTAGTTATATCCCTAGTACACGCCAAATTTTCGACAAGATTAGAATCAATTTGGTATGCAAGAGGGGTATTTTACAGGCTATTTCCCGAACAAAAGTTAACTTCGTGCACTCGACAAAATTATCGACAATTTGGTATGCACTAGGGATATTACTAATGATAATTTTGGTTTAACAAGATATTTTAGTCAAAATTACATCGTTTATCACTCAATTCAAGATTAACGTTTACAAAATTTGTTATTAATTTTTTCTACGACCATCACTAAAAGTAGGCCTTTTAGCGCTAGCTTTTTCACTAAAAGTGGCATTTTATAATTTAGCGTGTTGAATGTGAGATCAGCTGTTTACTTTTAGCACATGTGCTAAAAGTGAAGTGAGGTTATAAAACTACAATTTCGAACTAGAAGTGAGGTTGTAAAGTTATTCTAGTTACTTCTTGCGTTAGAGGTAAAGTGTTTTTTAAATAATTAGAACGTTATGTAATGAATAAAGTCAGATGTGTACTATTATAATTACCTTTGATAACTGACTTTGACGGTACTGGCTCCACAAACATTCACCTGCTCGTCAAAGCCATCTGTTTATTATCACATAAATTATAACTGTCATAAATGCAAACCTTTGTTAAATCGACATTTATGGATTAATAATAGAAAATTTAAGGTCGTAGAAAAAATATTGTATGCAAACTAGTGCATAAACATCAACTTTTAGCACTGGTTGCATAAATAGCTATTTTGAAATTATTACAATTTTTTTTAAGACTACCTGCATATTTTTCTTAAACTTGTAGATTTACTTGAGTACTACTGTTTAACATGAAACTGTTACCGAATTTTGCTTGCGGCGCCCTGCGTTGAAAGTGTGGAACTGTGTCGTAAAAACTGTCAAAAACAATATTACCTACATAACAGCTCGAAGCTTATATATTTTCTTCAACGTATTTGACAATTCGAGAGACCAGAAAATGTTTTTTTTTATTCACTGCTATACTTACGTAACTATTTAAAACCTATTCAAGGTCATTAAAGCTGTTACTACGTGTAATACACATTTTCAGTTACTATTTTCATGCCATTAAGTAGGTAACAGCTATTCAGTGAGTTTATTATAACACCGGAAACGCTTACTAGCTTAAAGATAAGATTAGATTCTGCTACATATGCATGCTGTTCCTAGAACATTTATGATAACGCCTGTGAGAGCGGAAACCATCTTGCATTCTCTTACGATAGGAGTTTTCCTTATTGTTAAGATGCTTCTTGCATCCAGTTCTGTTTCGACACTCAGGTTAGCCTGTCCTGTATTAAGTGTGTGGAGCAGAGCTCCGATGTCTGTAATGTGTTCAGTGTTTTAAGTACAAATAAATGCTTTTTAAAAAACACTAATCGTCGTTAAATAAACATAACTCCCCGCGATTATTCAATCATCTATGTTCTTAAACTGCTGTAAAATTTATATTCTGTAATAAAAACTCTTCGTACAAATCAGAAACCCACTTGTCCTGGTTATCTAAGTATTCACCCGCCGAAATTTTATAATTTCAAATTCTAGTAGGCCTACAACCTGTTGCTTCACCCAGTTGATGAAGTTAATTAACTATATAACAACGTCGTTACTTTAAAAATTTCAGAAAAGGAAATGCAGTTGAAATGCTCCAAAATGTTCGTATTCTTATGTTATTTATAATTTTTGTATTAACATAAACACTATTAGTTCATATTTTATGTAGAATGAACCATAATTAGTAATTTATTCATTGTTCTATTCGATCTACTAATCAATTAATTAAAAATTATAAATTAAAAATGAAGATAAATTTAAACATAATATACAGTAGGGATGGGCGCGTGACGTGAAAACAGTCGTGTCACGTCGTGTCACGGCGTGTCACGTCGTGAACGTGACTAATATTTGAAAATCGTGACGTGAACGTGAGTGAACGTGAGTGAAAATTTTCAAGGCGTGATTCACGTTTCACGTTAATTTCACGTTAAATATTTAGTAACGAATAAAAAACTGCAGGGTGCAGCAACTTTTAAAAGTCATTAAATCACGAATTGTGCCAAACAAGTTACAATTCGTGACTTTATTTTTGGATCCTAATTATAAATCCTTAAAGTTCATACCTTCACATAAAAGCGAAGATATTCATTCGACTGTAAAGGAAATGCTAGAGCAAATCCAAATGAACGAAAATGCAAATAAAACTATAGATGGTAATGATCAAATACAAGGTGATTAACGAATAGTGTCTCATTTAGCGCGGTTTTTTCTGCAATACAATTTGATTGAAACATTTTATTGACACTTATGTTTAATTTTTCTGAAATCATTATCACAAAATTTTAATTCCAATTGAAAAACAGCGACGTAGTCTATGAGAGAGTAAATCATGTTGAAGGAATAATAGGCACTAAATCAGACACTATTCGTGAATCACCCTGTATATAGCAAACAACTCAAAACTGGTACATCAGCATCAGATTCTAGACTTAGAGATAGCTCTGACGATGACTCATCTAATTATGATGATGTTGAAACAGAACTAAATTACTATGTTATATTAAAATGTGGAAATGTAGATGACATTTTAGGATTTTGGAGAAACAGTGTCAATACGCCACTGTTAAAAATTACCTCAAGAATTTTCCACAGCTGGGCGAATTTTCGAAGAGCGCAGAACTGATTACGTTTTAGTTTTAAACCAATTTATTGTGTACATGTGTATATCAACTTATTATTCTAATAAAAGTAATGTTTTGTTTTGTATACTTGCCTTAACGCTGAAAATGTTGATCCTTGTACGTAAAAGTACTTTTAAATTTACGAATAAAAGTGTTGCCTAGCAACACATAATTTCTGTACCCATACCAATAAGAGAAACGTCAATTCCAATGACAGCTTTTGGTATTAAAAGTAATGTTTGAAGACAGCTGCAAGAATTTTTTTTTCGAGAAACCACAGTATTTATCCCTTGTCGTAAGTTATTGTGGTCAATTTTCATTTTTTTCTCAACTATTCTGATTGCAATATATCACGTAAATTAAGTATGTTACATGCAAACGATATTTTTAGTTCTCTTTAGGGTTTTTTTCATTGGTTTTAAATTTGAACATTCTGTTCTATCTGAATTTAAATTTTGAAATAAAAGCTGCGTGTCACGTCGTGAGTGGCGTGTCACGCCGTGAACGTGAGTGAACGTGAGCGTGAACGTGCATGAACGTGAGTGTGTAAAGCAAGCGTGAAACGTGCGTGACGTGAGCGAAAATTCACTCACGCGCCCATCTCTAATATACAGTGTGGTCCATTAAGTGTGCAACAAATGGAACATTTCTTTATTAGTTGTACAACCAAAATTTAACTATCGCCACAAGTTAGTGCATGTTCGATAACCATATCAGATGCATTTAGAATAGCTCCAAGTCAAACAGCATACAGGGTAGGACAAAAAATATGAAATTCGTTCAAGAATAAAGTTACCTTATTTCAAAAAATAAGGCAAAATTTTATTGAGAAAAGTTGTTTTGAATCAAAAGTTATGCTCAAACACAAAGTCAGGGCCTCCTATTCAAATTTTTATTTTTTTTTTGGAAAATTTTGTATTAGCCCGTATTTTCATAAGAATTTGAAATAAAATTGTAGGCTTTAATTGTAAGTTTTTTATATGTACAGTTACGGACACCTCAAAGTGCACGGTTTTTTGTTACTATGGTTATTTTTGCGATTTTTCGGCTTATTAAATGGGGGTTTCTCCAGTGGCGTTGCTCGTGGTTATAAGAACCGGTATTACTTTTTTAATGTTTGTATTTTAGTAAATTTTCAAAGTAAACAAACTCTTGATAAGCAAGAACGGCAACTTGATTGTAGAGCCAAAAGACAAGCTTTCAAGGTGGAGTGAATATATTCAGGAACTTTTTAACGATAATCGGAGTGAACTGCCGAACCCAGACGTAGAATGTACTGGCCCAGAAATACTAAGAGAAGAAATCGTACATGCAATTAAAAACTGTAAATCCGGAAAAGCAGCAGGACCTGACGAAGTGCCTGCTGACCTATTAAAGCTTATCGGAGAAGACTCCATAGATGTTTTATTAAAATTATTTAACAATATTTATGAGACAGGTAGAATTCCTAGAGATTGGCTTGCCTCAACATTCGTAACATTACCAAAGAAAAACAAAGCCAGAGAATGCTCAGACCACAGGATCATTGCCCTGATGAGTCACACCTTGAAGATCTTTTTAAAGATAATACATAATCGCATCTATAAGGAATTAGAAAAAGACATGAGTGACACACAAATGGGTTTTAGAAAAGGTGTGGGAACAAGAGAAGCCCTCTTCGGTCTAAACGTACTGAGACAAAGATGCCTAGATATGAATTACGATATGTACATATGCTTTATCGACTTTCAAAAAGCATTCGACAGAGTTCAACATTCAAAACTCCTAGAGATACTAAAGAGGAAAAACATCGATAGTAAAGATATAAGAATAATATCTAACCTCTATTGGCACCAAACAGCACGAGTCAAAGTCGGGGAAGATCTAAGCGAGGAGGTTAAGATATGTCGCGGAGTTAGACAAGGATGTGTATTGTCCCCTCTCTTGTTCAATGTATATAGTGAGGGCATCTTTGAAGAAGCGCTGGCAGAAGAAACCGGTGGTATTGTCATAAATGGCGAAACAATTAACAACTTACGCTACGCTGATGATACCGTTATCATAGCCAATAGTCTAGAGGACCTACAACACCTAGTTGAAGCAACGAACGTTTTTTGCAAAAGATACGGGCTAGAAATTAATCTAAAGAAGACCAAAGCTATGGCAACTACAAAAAACCAAAACATAAACCATAATAGACCACCTATAAACATTGACAACGTGGCTGTGGAATGGGTATCCTCCTATAAATATCTTGGCACATGGATAACTGAACAATCAGAACATACAAAAGAAATCAAATGTCGAATTGAAGTAGCTCGCAGCGCTTTCATAAAAATGAAAAAAACCCTCTGCAGCCGAGATATAAAACTAGATCTCAGAACCAGAGTGTTGAGATGCTATATATTCTCCACTCTATTGTATGGAATGGAGGCTTGGACACTAAAAGCGGATAACATCAAGAGCCTAGAAGCATTTGAAATGTGGTGCTACAGGAGGATGCTGAGAATACCATGGGTCGACAAGATTTCTAACGATGAAGTGCTACGCCGGATGAATAAAGTCAGAGAAATTATTAGAACCACAAAAACCCGAAAATTAGAATATCTAGGACACGTTCTTAGAGGAGATAGGTACAACGTTCTTAAACTGATAATTCAAGGCAAGATCAAGGGCAAAAGAACAGTCGGCAGAAGAAGAATCTCTTGGCTTCGCAACTTGAGGGAGTGGTTCGGTTGCACATCGACGGAACTCTTCAGACAAGCAATTGACAAGGTCCGAGTAGTGATGATGATTTCCAATCTCCGATAGGAGTGGAACTTCAAGAAGAAGAAACAAACTATATAATAATATGTATTTAATAAATATGTATCAGTATCCAATTGCTACTACGCTTTGCGGTTTGTTTCGCATAGAGTTGACCACTGTTTCCTTCTCTCAGTTCCTTCCAAGCATTTCTTATTCTTCCCCATAATTAATTGGTTTTGTTTGGTGCAAAATCCCTGGTAGGAATTTTTGTAGTTAAATATCCCCAAACATTTTGGATGGGATTCAAGTCCGGACTTCTTGCAGGCCATGGTAATAAATTGACAGTATTCTCATCAAACCATCAATGAACAACCCCTGCTGTATGCATCCTGTGAAAATAATGTTATCAATTACGTTAACATAAACAAAATTCATGAATTATCTAATACATTACCTGTTGAAAAGTAATAATATTAAAAACTATTAATAATCAGTTTAATTTAACAATTAGTTAATATTGAAAAATTAAACATTAATATTATTCTCTATATTTAATATAAGCTTGATTAGGAAATACCTCTTTTACAGATGGCAGCATCACATTTTGCAAAATATTGCGATAATTTTCAGCATTCAGTCGACCATTAATTCTATAGCATGCTCCAGATCCGTGAGCATTGATCCATCTCCATACGTTTACAGAGAATCGTCCACTACTCCTTAAGGGTGGTTGAACATAATATTGCTCCTCAAATCTTGAATTTTGTGGTCTACACACCCTTAATCGTCAATTGGTAAATGATTGAAATACCTTTTCACCTGAGAAAACAGACGTGTTCCAAAAGTTGTCGATCTCATTCAAATAGTCATTTGCAAATTGTACTCTTCATTCTTTGTTCTCTGGTGTTAAAAATCTTTTCTTGCAGAAGTCTCTGCTGCCAACGATTTTTAATTTTGAAATTGCAGATCTTGCTCACATGCAAATCTGTTGCGACTCGACTCAGCGACCAGTTCTCTTTCAGTTTTGTAATAGCTCGCATTTTCTCTGCTTCTGACAAATGTCTGGGAATTTTCCGAGTTTTCAGTTCTATGACAGTTGATGCCAAACGTAAACGTCAAAACCCGACGTCTATGATTAGAATATCGTATTACAAGCTAAAAATCTGCCGTGCACTTTGAGTTGGCCGCAACGGTACATCATTATTAGTAAAGCATTTGCCTTGTTAAAAAGAATATTCACGAAATTCTAAAGTTCTGTTAAATATCGTTGCAACAAACATGAAGTGGACGGTTACCTAAAAAAATATAAATCCAAATAAATTTTACAAATATGCTTCAAGTTGCTAAAAGTTACTTAAAAGTGATGTGATTGTAGCTACTTTACATACATATAAAATCAGAATAATAAAAATATGTATTATACGGGAGTAATGCAAAATTTTCTAAAAAATTATAAAAATTTGAATAGGAGGTCCTGACTTTGTATTTGAGCATAGCTTTTGATTCTAAACAACTTTTCTCAATAACATGTTGCCATATTTTTTGAAATAATGAATTTTATATTTTTTGCCCTGCCCTGTATGCTGTTTGACTTAAAGCCATTCTAAGGGAATCTGATATGGTTATCCAACATGCACTAACTTTTGGCGGTATTTAAATTTTGGTTTTACAACTAATAAAAAAAATTTCCATTTGTTGCACACTAAATGGACCACACTGTATATCGTTGAAAGAAGAAAACTATATAAGAACCATGAAATTCTCATAATGGCATTTACAAGAAAAAACTCAGAACCATTTATAGACATCTGTTAAAATTAATCATTCATAACAAGTTAAATAGCCAAAATTTTTACATAAGAGCGCAGATGAACGCAAGTTTCTTCTGCAGTTACAAAACTGGCAGTTGAGTTGTGTTTAATCTTGGATTAAACAGACATAAATTTCAATTCCAAGATTTACGAAATCCAGCCATAAGTTTTAAAATGCAATTCTGATTTCATAACTAGCAAGTTTAAATGCCGAAATTGCCAGTAAGCATATTACGTTACGACACGACCTAGAACCCAGAGTTCACTGTAACATACTTGCAGATAAAGCGGAAATAATGCTGACTTAATGCTGACAAGTTTTATTAAAAGGCCGCCGAAACGACTTTTTAAAAAACGTTTATTTTTATTTTACAATGAAATATAACATTGGAAGCACACAGATTAGCTGCCAGACAATTTCTTACATCTAGCTACGAACTAACTGGAACTTATCTTAGAGGTGCAAGCTACTTGTATATATACTATGTCTAATCAACTAAGATAAGCGTTATCTCTAAAAGGGAGCGCGAGACAGGAAGCCACGTGCGTTCAAGGTTGCAGACTTGCAATTCATACAAAGAAGCTATTTATCGTTCAAGGTTGCAAGCTTGCAGTTTTACACAGGGGGCCATTGTCTAGTCATAACATAACACGTCCGCCGATAAAATGTTCAATGGGTGGTATTCAAATATGCCTCCATTGAACTTACAAAGAGAAAAGAAAATTAAACTTATGCATTTACGTTAACTGGTTCAAAATCTTTATTTAAAAATCTAATAAGTTTAATCTTCATTGTGTTTCTATTATAATACAAATACAATATAAAAATTATTAACATAAGAATAGTACACAGAGTAAATATAATTGCAGACACACTTAAATTATCAGATTTAATATAATTAACAGGTTTTAACAAATTTCCATATTTATTAAGCTTAATTCGGTCCTCAACCAATTTCTGGGTGTCAACAGGTATCAAGTCAATCTTTGAAACATTTATGTGGTTCGATTCAGGAATTATTAAGCGGTCAATGTTTGAAATTTTTAAATTAACAATTTCATTTGAGGTTCTTTTTGCAGTGAATAACATGTGTTTTTGATTTATTGAAACAAGACAGTCTGAACTGAGGTGTAAGAGGTTAGTGCCAAATATTCCTTTTCTAAAATTCTGATTTTTACATTTGACGTCCAATATTGCTTCAGATGGGGAAGATATTAACCATGTCGCAGGATTTATTTGTGATATTTTGATCTCTGTTAAATTGAATAAATAAGGGATACATGTTTTATTTTTATTAAATGACAGAAGTTGTGTTTCGCACAATTTGTCGTTGGGGATTTCAAAGTAGTTATTTTGATTACAAAAGTAGGTGTCTAAAGTTATAAGTTTACAATGACTTATTTCCATGGGAATGCTGTTTTTAACGTTAAATAATAAAGTACTATAAGTAGGTATAATCATACGAAATTGATAATTTTGGATAAAAATCGGAAATGGTATTAATTGTATCATTTGATAATCGTTAGTTTTGGAAGTAAGAGGTATTTCGAATATAAATGTAATTCTGTTTTTAACTTGATAAACTTTTGTAATGATAATTGACTCGTATAAATGTAAATACTGTAACTCTGCAGGATATGGAATAGTTAAAGCTTTTTCTGATATGCTATTGAGATACGTCGAAATTTCATTTAGATTTTCAATTAAATCGTCATTTTCAATTAATGACATATCCATCTGTTGATTTTGGGCAAAAGTTAATGCATTTTCTAGTTCCAAACAAGTGTTAATAAGTAGTTGTAAAAATTGAATTGCTTCTAGCAAGACTGTTTTTAAGGAGTATGTAGCGAGATTTTTGCCTAATTCTTCATTTTGTAAAATTATTTTATTTATATTTCTATCTAAAATTTTAGTTTGCTCTAATATAATGTCATTTTGAATTTTATTGCTTTCTTGTAACTTAGTAATCATAGATTCGTATCTGACTCCATCGTTGGCGTCGAGGTTTCCAGTTAAAAATTTGAAGGCGGATCCAAGTCCGTCGAAAATTCCTCTCTTATTAATTTTGTGTTTAACATCAGGAAATAATTGACTTAAGAGTTTATCTGCTTTTTCAAGATATTGTTTTAATATTATGAGTAAATTGTTATGATTGATAATAACATCGTCAATTCTTTTAAATTTTGTATATTCAATAACGTAACTTTTATTTTCAAGTAACGGTATTATTTTCATTAAATTAATTCTAAGTGTGTCATAATTAACAAATATAGGGGTATAGTCTATATTTCTAATAAGCGTCCATTCGCTTTGTTTAAGCACTACGTTTCCTAAGTTTAAGGGATATAATCCGGGATTATCTTTTAAATTCTTAATAATAATATCGCTCTGTATAACTGGTGATTTATATTAAAGTTGTTAAATCTGGTAGACTGATTTTTGTTGAGTTCATAATTTTTATTTTTATAAGATTAAGGATTATAAATATTAATTTCTTGTATTTCATTTAAAGGATTAATTACGCTTGTTTTAAATTGATTATTGTATGATTTCAATTGCTGAAGGCATGACTAATTTTTCATTAAATTTTAATTTTGGAGTTACTTTAGTTTCGTTTTTTATGCTGATAAATTTTACGAAAAGTTCTGTACACAGGGTTAACTGTAGGTTTTGTTGAGAAAAATAAAAATCTTAATTTTTAAGTTTGGAAAAATTACATTAGTTTCACTTTTTTTTGTTTAGTTTTTACGGGTTGTAATAAAATGGTATCGTAGCTCTTTCTGTCTGAATATGCATCCATTTATAATCTATTCGTGCGGATAATTTTGAAAATAAATCGGATCCAATAAGTCCTATATAGTTTGGTTAAAATTATATAAATAACATGTATGTGTTCCGTTTTCATAAAAAAGACTGGGGATTGGTAAATCTGCAATTAAGTTATGTTGAGAAATTCCATGAGATGTAACTATCTCGAATTCTGTTTCATAAATATAATTTGGAAAATGTTGTTGTACAAATTCTGGAGAAATTATTGTTTGTGAGCTACCTGTATCAATTAATAATTTATCGCCGGTGGCGGGAATTATAATATACGGAAGATCTGATTTTGAATTTATATTAAAAGTTAAAATATGCTTTTCCGAGGCTCTTAATGAAAATTTACAGTATCGTTTGGATCTGGATATTCGAAATAATCGTAAGTATGGTCTAAATCTTGTGATTCGTAATTTTCAGTTGTATCTTGAAAATTGTCAGGGTCAAAATATTCCTGAGGGTTTTAGTTAAAATTTTCTGGAGTTGAAAATTCTCCATTTTCAAATAAATTTTCGGCTAAGTTTTCATATTTATCCGGAGGTTTTTCTTGATGATAATTTAAATGATTAAAATTTCTATTAACGTTTTGAGAATTTGCTCGATATTTATTGGGGAAATTTGATTGTTGAGTAGCTGGTCTTTTTATAGTGCTAAAGTCCATAGGTTCTGGTTTATTTGTTGGTGAAAAATTTGGTTTTGGTGCAAATGCATTAAAGCTTGAATTTTGAGTTATTCTAGAATTATTAGGATTGTTAAAATTCGTTGGATTTTTAAAACAGTTGGGATTTTGATTAAAGTTACTTTTAGGATTTTGGTTAAAATTACTTCGATTTTGTTGGAATGGTCTTTGCATGAAATTTGGGTTATTAAATTTAGGTTTCATATCAACCTTTCTTGTTTGAATATCGGAAGTTAAATTTGATTTATTTAATTTTTGACTTGAAAAATTATTTTGATTTTGAGAATATCTGATATCAATTTCTTCTTTTACTATGCTTAAGACTTGTTCTAGTGAAGTTGGGTTTCTACTTCTTACGAAGCTTCCTAAATTTTCATTTAGTCCACTTGTAAAAGTGCGAAGTGCTAAATCTTTGTTAGCCTTTAATTTATAAGTGATAATGTCTTTTGATTCTTGACTCAGAGAAACTTTTGAATTATAAATAGCCAAATGGGTTCTAACTTTATTGAAAAATTCTATGGGAGAGTCTTTATTCTGTTTTAATTTGGTTAAATCAATTAAAAGATTCAATTCTGACCTTTGGTCGCCAAAATTTTCAATTAAGACATTTTTTAAGTCTTTCCAAGTATCATACTGGTAACCTGTAATTACTTCTAACGCTTGACCTTTTAATTTATTCCTTATCGAATTTAAAATTATTTGGTTGATATAATCGTTTGAATTTTCTGTGCAAAATTTAGTTGCAATGATTTCTGCGGATCTGACAAATTCCGAAAGAGTGGCTTGATTACCATCATATGTGGGAATTTCATTTAGTAAAGCTACGTTAAAATGTGGGGGAAACAATGATGCGTTTTGTTCAACCATATTTGGGTTGTTACAATTATTTAAAAATAAAATTCTAGGGATAGAATTCCTTGGTGAGCGTGATCGATCTCGTGACATAAAATTTTTACAATTGTTTCAAAATATAATTTTTTATCTAATACTTCAAGATAATGGTGATCTAAACATAAAAATTTTATAGACAAAAATTAACGTTACTTATTTTTTCCACTTGGTTTTAGTTTTTGTTTATGTTAGTAAACAATTTACTGACTACGGGGTGCTTAACAGGGGGTAGGAGCCCTACGCGCAAGAACGCAAGCACAAATGCAAATTAAGCACACCTAGTATGTGCAGCAATTGGTCTGGCTTACTACGTTCTGCCTAATATTATAAATAAATATTAGAACTATGTTAGTATAAGTTAAAGTTTGTTTGAGATTAATTAGCTTTATAGATCAGGCGAACGCTTTAATAATTATCACTTTTGAAAATTATATTACGTTACTTTGTTGCCTTTGAAATTTTTACTTTGTTGTTTAGGCGAACGCTTTAATAATTATTACTTTGAAAATTATATTACGTTACTTTGTTGCCTTTAAAATTAATTATTTTGCTTTTTCTTTAAAACTTAAAAATTATTACTTAGGCGAACGCTTTAATAGTCGTTACTTTGTTGCCTTTAAAATATACCTTTGCTTTTTCTCTAAAGCTTGAAAATTATTATTTTTAAAATATACCTTTGCTTTTTCTCTAAAGCTTGAAAATTATTATAAAAATATGCACTTACATTGTGCGTTAAAATTGACGAACGGCGTGCGATCTGCTACGTCCTGTTGTCTTCAAAAAGGATGCGTCGATCCTGTTAATGTCGGCTGGCCTGCAAACAGCTAGGTCCTGAAGTCCGACTTTGGATAGTCTGCTTTGCGCTAGAGCGTTATCCAAAAGTTGTCCTGGGGTCGTCGTTGTTGACGTTGCCAAACCAGAGACTGATCCCAATGATCAAGAGTGGTCCCAATGACCAGATGGTTCCAATAACCACGGAGGAGCAGGAGCTGGGTCGACGGGCGCTTCTCACGATCGGGCGATGTTTGTCCCTGTTGGAGATGTCCGAAGATCCGCTGGGTGGTAGGTGTCGATTTGCGGCAAAGAGCTGAACCTCAAGGAAAGTTGCTGGTCGACTCGATGTTTGTAGTTTTCCAGGTTTTCCTCCACAAATCCTACCGACTGCGCCAGTTTTATTAAAAGGCCGCCGAAACGACTTTTTAAAAAACGTTTATTTTTATTTTACAATGAAATATAACATTGGAAGCACACAGATTAGCTGCCAGACAATTTCTTACATCTAGCTACGAACTAACTGGAACTTATCTTAGAGGTGCAAGCTACTTGTATATATACTATGTCTAATCAACTAAGATAAGCGTTATCTCTAAAAGGGAGCGCGAGACAGGAAGCCACGTGCGTTCAAGGTTGCAGACTTGCAATTCATACAACGAAGCTATTTATCGTTCAAGGTTGCAAGCTTGCAGTTTTACACAGAGGGCCATTGTCTAGTCATAACATAACAGACATATGTTATGAAATGTTATATCGCCACAGTAAATAGTAGATTATGTTATTAGGAGTAAAAGTGATACTTTATGTGGCGAAGCTGAAGTTTATTTAGCCGAACGTTAGTGAGGCAAATAATTCAGCTAAGCCACATAAAGTCACTTTTACTCCGAATAACATATACTATTTTATCCGCAAACGTATTCAGGTAAATTTCAGGCTAGCACTGTACCCCTGCGCCAACCTCTGTTGTTCAGATAACGCGCAACTGTAATGATATATGAACATACTGAATCACCCGTGCTAATAGCACACGGCCACAGCAGCTGTCACACCATAACCCACGGCGACAGATGCTCCGATCCGCTGCTTAAAGGTTTATTGAAATTAAAACTTTTTCGTACTTTTTTGAAAATAAAAACCGGCCTACGAACTAATTCTAAAAATTAGCAAAATTTTAAGCTATCATACAATTTAATCGGTCCAGTATCTTCGGAGGAGATGGCGAACAAACATAGAAAGAAAGAAAGAGAGCAATCATTTTGTGTGCTTAGGCAGATAAAGTACGCAAAAGTCGCTATTTTGTCTGCTTAGGCAGATAAAGTGACACTTTTACCTTGTCAATAAAGACAAATCAGTTGTCACTTTTGTGACGTTTGCGGATAAAATATGTTTTACTTTGAATAACTAAGCAATTATGTTTGTATATATGGACCGTTTATTTTTGTAATAAATCAATCGACTAATATAGTTTGATTCATTTACATCGATGCTATCATTCCAAGCCATAAACTTATGAAACGTAAGGCTGCGTTTCAAGGTAGCATAATTAACGTCTCTTTGAGTGACATTGACTACATTGTCTTAAAACAAAGGTGCAGTCTCACCTTTTGTGCTCAAAACCTTTAGGGACAAAAACCAGTGCAAAGTAACGGAAACCTGATCCAGCCTCCAGGCATTTCTGTTCAAGTTGGGTATTCGTATCACTGTTAAATGTCTATGTTCTTGATTTGGCTCCAACATTCTCAAAATGTATCTTCCAAAAGACATTTCTCCAATTATGTAGCTTTTCAATCTAACCTAAGCTGAATGTAGTTCATTCCTTTTCGGTACACATTTTCTGCCATTTTTTTGTGACGTTGCCTCATCTTTAGTATACCAACACCTTTTCTTCTTGTTTGTTTCCTTTTTTTTTGTTGCCCTCCTTTCTGTCACATTTTCGATCTTTATTTTTACTCTTATTTGTTTTTTGCTTTTGCAGTTTCGAATATTTGTAAACTATTAAAATTAATATTGAAGTCCATATTTTGTGTGAATAGTACTTATCGTTTTTTATAGATGGCTTTGGGATATGTTACTCCCAGCAACTGCACTTGTTTTGATATTTTATTAACAAGCAAACTTTTTTAAAAATTAACAGTTAATCAGCTCAAATCGTACAGTGATGTACATGATTTATTTGTAGTAGCTTACACCAGGCTTAGTGGTTCACTCACTACGAAGGTTATGGCTTTCATATTCACTCACTGCTATTGTCATCCGGGTTTGATGTTAAATTCAGGTAATTTTCTTTTAAATCGAGTATGTATGTCTTATGGTCCATTTCTTGAAAGACAGCATTGTTATTTGTGTTACTTAAGTCAGAAAAAAACTTTTTTCTGATTCGTTTGATAACCTATTGTAAGTATGCCTCCTACACCTAGTTCATTGTGTATTTGCTTATTGCGGATAAACCAAGGAGCATTAATTGATATTCTCATAATCTTATTCTGAAAGTCTTGAAGCTTTCTTAAGTTGGTTTTAGAGGTTGTGCTTCATGCAGGACAAGCATAGGTTACTCTCGGTCTTAGCAGTGTTTTGTGGAATATAGCTGTACATTCGTTGCGCATAGAAGTGTTGCTGTTGATCAGGGGATAAAGCAATTTCAGGCTGCTATACCCTAAAGGCATAGATTGAGCTTATTCTTCACGTGGTTGCTCCAAGTTAGTCTGGTATCTAGATAACCTCCAAGACATTTAATGCCCTTTCATTTAGGATTCCAGGGAATAGCTTTTCAGCTCATGTGGATACTAGGGTGTTTCTTTATGGGTTTAAGGGTTAAAAATTTAGTTATACACTTCCCAGGATTTAGTGAAATACACCATTCATTGTATCACTTATTTAGTGAATTAATGACTGCAGACGATCGATGGCTATGTGAAGGACTTCGTTTTGGGTGAATATGGCGGTATCATAGGCAAATAATACTAGATTGCTTTACTGTGGGTTAGGCATATAGTGTATGTAGATTTTAAATAACGTAAGACCAAAGATACTACCTTGGACCACTCCAGCATGTATGTGCTTTATAAGTGGGACAGCACTGTTGAGGCGAACCGCAAACGATCTATTCTCCAGAAACGAGAATATGATACGGGTCAAGTACTAAAGAAGTGGTAGGTGAAGTAGTTTACATTCTAATCCGTCTAACCAAACTTTATCAAATGCCTGGATGACGTCGAAGAAAGCTGCTGTGTTGTAATACATAGCTTCGTACCCCCGCTCAATTATTTCCACAATTCTTTGCAGTTGTACTGTTGATTGGCCTGCTCGAAAACCAAAGTGGATGGATGTGTTTGGTTAAGACGCATAAGGATGGCTCTTTTAAGTAGTTTAGATAAGGTCGGCAGTAGGGTTATAGGTCTATAGGAACTGCAGTCTGATTTGTTGTTTTTCTGGCTTGAAGAACATGAGTATGTGGGCACGTTTCTAGTTGTTAGGGAAATTGCTCATTCTTCAGCATGAAGTAAAGAGTATGGTCCGAAAAACTTTGCTTTTTACTTAAATTTCTGGGGGCGATGTTGGGGATTAACTGTGGGCCGGGAGCTTTCTTTAGTGGTAAAGATTGAATATATCCTTTCAGTTTCTGCGGCGTTGTGGGTTGTCCTCACTGTATAACCGATCGCGTGATCTAAATTTTTCGACCAATAAACTCTCACGATTGGTTATTCCAGCTTTGATAGTATGCAAATTGAAAATAGTGGTTCCGTCAAGATTTAGAAGAAAGGAAAAAGATAAACTTTATGCTGTCATTAAGTAAAATAAATTGTTTAATCGTAGTCCAAAACATAATTCATCAATATTGTGCAATATTAGTTACAAAACTTAGTGGTTGTATTAATGATAAAAGAAAAGAAAAATTGTCACGCCAAATTCTTTTTCATCAGAATAACTCTTCAGCTCATAATCGCCTTATTTCTATGCACGGAATTCGTAATGTTAGATTTAAAGTTATGGAACACCTACCTTACTCCGGACAGAGCACCTAGTGATATATTTACTTCCAGATCTAAAAGAGATAGTTTAGGTTAGGATATCAGAGCAGACTTTTTTTTGTCGTGTCATTCAGTACTACAAGTAATTTTATATTAATAATTTTAAGAAGTCAAAACCAAACTGTTGTTCATCGAATGTTTTCCGAATACCTAGTACTTAAACCGTGGTAATTAAATTTATAAAGTCGACAAATCTTTTTAAGGTACCTACTTACAGTTCAAATCCGGTGCTTTTATTATTAAATAAACGCACTTTAGTATTTTTTTGTTAATTCCGAAGTCCTTTTCGACTAAATTTCGACCAAGAGATCGCTATGCAAAAAAATCTACGTGTACAACACCTTTTGAAAGTCTTTTTGTCATGAATTTGGAGTTTGATAACGAGGGGGAAGCCCGAGTTAATCAAGCAAATGAATATAGTGAATAAGAAAATGCTGGCAACGTCAACCTTGACAAAAATTAATGTTGCAGAATGGCAATTACCGTTTGTTAGTCAGAGTGGAACATAATAGAAACAATAATTATTAATGATTCAACCTCGTCTAATTAAGATGATTTAAACCATAATAATGACATCTCTAACGGCAATTTTCATAATATTGATTTTAGAGTGAAACAATAAAGAAGCTAACCTGCGATTGATCACTAATAATAATCAATGGTAGTATAATCGCAGATCAACCCCCTTATCATTTATACACCACGGTAGCTCTGAAATGTTCTTACTCACCGCAGTGACCTAGCTAGCTTCAAATTCGGTAGCCTTGAGTCGCAGATTTCTATCATCAGCTGAACTGCTGCAAGCTCTTTTAATAATAAGAAAAACACAGGGCGCCAGAAATCACAGATTTCGAGAAATAAATAAAATTACAGCAACAATTAGGTTTATTTGGTTAATAAATAATAATTGCTTGCAACATCGTAATTAGGTCTGTAAATTGTTTATCACAAAGTTTAAATACAGTATATAACTAATGCTGAAAATGCAGCACGCACAAAAAATATGTGAACCTCTTTTGGGCTCTTGGATTGAATATGATTGCAATTCAATTAAGGAGTAAGCTTACCACTGTCATATGTTTTAACCGTTATCTCGGTATTGATAGTAAAATGGCGTGAGGGCACTTTTTACAAAATTCTTAATACGTATTCATTAAGCAAAACTTTAAATTTGTAAATTGTAAATTTAGGAACAATTAATACATTACGTTTTAAATTTGTAAAGCGCAGTTTAAATTTGTAAATTGTAAATCTGACTTTTAAAGCAGAGATTTATGAACAATTAATTATTTTTTACATTATGTTTTAAATTTGTAAGGCGTAGTTTAAATTTGTAAATTGTAAATCTGAAGCGTCGTTACAATCGATTCAGCCAACAATTCATAGGCGGACGTGGTTGTCAACAAACTTTGAAACAAGACTAACCTGGGTGGTGATAAAAACGTTGCCGGTAGGCACTGAATTAGTCCAGGTTTATTTTAGAGATCCAGCCATCAGCAGCAGCGACCTCGTGGCCAAAGTTGATAAGGGGACAGACGCTCCGTATTACAAACGGCAAGCCCAAAATGGCATTCCAGAAAGGAGTTGCGGGTCCAAATTATTAATTATGATTCCGATTAGGACATCTAACGTGGCGTCAATCCAAATAAGAAGTCGCTTAAAAACGGCGTTTAAAAGCGGTACTTAAAAGTGGTAACTAAAAGCTGATAAGAAAGGGAAATTACTAAACTTGAATATCAAATCAAGGAGCGTAAACATACCTGATTTCAGTCATCAGCCCACAAACAAAATTAATTATAGGGGTGCAAGATAGCACACGATATGCTTTCTTGGAACGAGTTGTTCCAACCAAAGCGAAAGTTAAAAATGAGGTCGAGGACGGAAAATAACCGCGGCGGCTGGCGCAAAGAGATGACAAGTGAATTTCGGAAAAACCAAAACCAACACTTTTGCGCAAACAAGATTTGATATCGATTGAAATACAGCGAATTATAACTCAAGTGAAAATATACAGGCTGGCCCGGAAGTGACTAAATGGCAAAACAAATAGCAGGAGCTAAAGATTTGTTTCAAGAGGACGTAGTAAGTGTCAAAGAACTAAAACATCGTGGTAAAGAAGATTTCAACAAAACAGAACACAGACTTGATGTATTAATACACAATGCAGCAGTGTGCTTATCTAAAAACTCGACCAGCATCGATGGTTTGAAGCTGACCATGGCAACTAACTATTTTGGACCATTTTTGCTCACCCACTTACTCATAGGTGAGTCATGCATATTTCTTGTGCTACCTCATTTTATACCCATATAAATACAAGAAAGTTAATCCAGTCTAATAGTTTCACTATATCAGAATATGCAAATGATTCTTTTCCATTATTACAGATCTGCTGAAGGAGTCTGCGCCCAGTCGCATTGTGGTAGTATCATCAGTAATTTATCATTTTGGTATGATCAACTTCCATGAACCAAACTATGCCACTTCATATTTCCCGGTTTGGAACTACTTCAACTCAAAGCTAGCCAACATTTGCTTCACAATGGAGCTATCGCGTCGTTTAGATGGTAGCAATGTACCTAACTGCAAACTCTGTGCATCGTGGACTTATAGATGCGCCTATTTGGAATGACGCTCCACCCGTTTTTAGAGGACTCTTGAATTTTATCGGCAAAATGATTTTTTAGAGCTGCGAGGAAGGTTGCAAGACAATCGTCTACTTGGCCTCCTCTGAGGATGTTACGGACGTTACTGGGAAATATTTTGTAAACTGCAAAGAAACGCACGTGGCCAATAAAGCTAGAAATAAAAATAATGTCAAAATGCTATGGGAAACTTCGAAGGCGCTTGTTAAACTGAAAGACAACGACCCAGCTATATAACGGCCTTAATATTATCATTGTTTCAGGTTTTGGTCCTTCATTTATTCATTCATTTATTTAAACTGCTGCCACCAGTGCTGAAGTACTAAAATTAGGCTATAGTGTAATTACTACAAGCTTAACAATATAAGAATATGACGTGACATAATTGCTTAAACTAAATTTTTATTTGCATATATTAGTACCTATTGTACTCCTGCATTTGAACGACTTAAGAAAGTAAATGTTAGTATTTGTAGAAATGTAAAAGATAAATTAGCATAGTACTGAATTTATAAAAACTTAAAAGTAAATAAAAACCTTAAAATTAAAACAATTACGACTTCTAATTAGTGGGGTAACCCTACAGTTGTGCTAGTGGAGCGCGCAAATACAATCATGTTTCACTTGACTAGTCCTCTGCTTATGAGGCGTGAGGGCGGGACCAACGTCAAAAATGGCGGTTTAACGCCACCCACCTGCTAACTCAGTCGGAGAGGGTGTGCTTCTTGGAGTAGAGAAACGAAACAGCGGGTACTTCGTGGACTTTGTCTAATGGTTGTCTTTTATTTATACTACTTAGCCTAAATACAAATATGAACTAAAAGCTAGGGGCGGGATTATATACACATTCACGGAATGATTTTGTCTAAAATGGGCACAACACACCACCACTACCGGAGTCCTGGGGCGCTGCGTCGGGGGGGGAGGTCCTCCTCGATGGGGGCGCGAAGCGTGGCGGCGGCGTTGGCTGCGGCCGCTGGCAGGGATGTAGCACGCTGCGGGCGCAGGGGTGCTTGGAGACGTTCGCGAAGTTGGGGGTTGAGCCTGGGGTTCCGTCGGGCGGACCGAGTGTCAGCCACCTGGGGTCAGCATGGGGACAGCTCGACCTCCGTCAAGGAGAAGCGGACGCGGGGCCTCGGTGCCTGGAGGTTGGCGTCCCACAGCTTTTCAAAGTCTTCTTCCTCGGCGGGGTCCAGATGGAGGTGCAGCTCTAAATCCAGCCGGCGGGAACGGCAGATGATCGGGCTACGGAGAATCGGGTCCAGGGGCGCGCTGTCCGGGGTGCCGGCGTCGCAGGCGGCTAGGGCGCCGGCCGTGTTTGTGGGGTCGGGCGTCCGGGAGCTGCGGCAGGCGGCTGCTTCCTCTGCGCGGCGGCTTTCGAAGTAGCGATACCTGGGTGGTGAGGGCAGCACGCGGCACTGGCAGGCTCTCCGCTTTAAGGGCGACTCCGGGGTGGTAGGCGGTGACGGCCCGAACAGGCTTTCGAATAATGCCTGTTTCCTGAAAAACAAAAGAAATCCTAGCAGCGTCCGCGACAGGCAGCGTACTGTAGGCACAGGCGAGGATTAAAAAAGGTGCCGAATGTTTACGCCTTCGCTGGTGAGCTATTGCTCACGAGAGTTTGCTTCAGCGGCCAGACCTGGAGCGTGCCTAGCGGGCCGGAACCTCTATTTCGCATTGGCGGAGGTGCGTGTCAGAGCGTGGTGGAGCAAGCACGGTCAATTTGACTGCCTCAAGTTTCCGAAGTCCTAGTTTCGCGGCTTCTGCGTGGGCTGAGGCTTCGAAGTCGACCGGATTCTCTGGTTCGCACAGTAGGGTGCGAGTCAGAGAAGTGGAGAGCGACCAAGGTGAGTTTGACTCTCTTAGCTTCCAGTCGACTCTGCTTCTATTTTCGTGGCTTTTGCGTAGGCTGGGGCTTCTGTTTCGGCCAGGTTTTCTGGTTCGCACAATGGGGTGCCGGTCAGAGTAGTGGAGAGCGTACCAGGTAAGTTTGACTCTCTCAGCTTTCAGTTGACGATGATCCTCTCCAAAAGTTTCCCCGGTTTATAAAGGGAGCCGGGCTTTGTTGGTCGTTTCCTGCGCTTCCAGTGGTCGCCGAGGTGTGAGAGCCTGGTCGTTTCTGCTTTTTTCCTAATTGTGGCTTTATCTCCTCCTCAATTAGCGGCCCATTTTTGCGAGAATTTGCTTTCTTGTGAAAAGACGCGTATTTTGATATGCTACTTGCCCAAGTTTGGTTGAATATTCCCCGTGTATGTTGACGGATTTTCGCTAGGCCCGGTGTTATAATGGCCAAGTTTTTTACGTCGCGCTCGGCGGCCGTTTCCGATTCAGAAGAATAAGTGGAGATACATAGGGGTTACTAATTGCTTCATTTATAATTAAACTTATTCCAATATGAAAGGCGAAAGCGTAGGTTATTTTTGGTCTTTGAAAGCAGACGGGAGAATTCAGTTTTCATTGCTGGTCCCTTTTGCCGGCCCTAACGGTGAGTCTGCAGTTTAAGCGAATTTGAGCTTCTCGGCTCGGCATGTTTTCGCGATCTGGGGGTGGGTTTTTGCTGGCGCGCTTGGCGAGGAGATTCGTTCCAGCCCCGGCGTGAATTCGATGATCTAAATTTTTCTCTTCTCATGGATACCAAATATGCATATGTTTCAAAACGCGATATATTTGTTTGCGCGTTTCTCTCGGCGCTTGGCAGATTCGGAGCCTTGGTCGATGGTCCCCCGTGTTCGAACTAGCATCTGCGGCGGCAGGATTTCGCTGAGGTTTCCTTATTTTTATTAGCTTCGTCCGATACGTGCCTTTCGCAAAAATTCCACACACCCTAGTTCCATAACATTTATGGTTGTTTTCCTAAAATTTCTCGAATTATGCGCGTTGTTCGAGGCGTTTGTTTGGCAGCTGCAAATTACCACGTGCCGGTTTTTGTCTAATTAAGACGGGCAACGCGATATTTCAGCCTGCCTGTCTCATATCATGTTTATATGTTTCCATTGAAGATGTCAATTTCTTGGGACAATAAGTTAGCTGTACTGCAACTTACCAAGTTACATATAAAGGTGAGTGGCATAGGATATTGGTTCTTTGTTTATCCAAGTAAAAATAAGCTCGAAAGCGCGAAGTGACTCTGGATACAAGAAAATTTAGTTGCAAGAATTGTGGAACAACAATCAATCTTGCAATGTACTACTCGATGTAAAAATATTATAGACGAAATATAGCGACGAGTTTCTAAAGACTACAGTTTATATTCGTCAAGTAAGAGAGGTGTTATTAAAGAGTATATACCCGTTGATTTGTAGTGCAAAAACCGTATGAAACGCTTCTGAATTCTTTCTGCTTGAACTTTGTAGACAGTATATGTTGGCGACCATATAATTGCAGAGTATTCTAATCCCTAGCGAACATATGAATTATAAAGTTTTACTAAGGTTATAACGGAGGTTGAACGGATTGTTAAAGAATAACCAAATCATTTTTAATTTCATGTTTAATCACTACTTCAACGAAGCGTCCATTACATGTTGTTACGTTACACTGTCGGTAAAGCAGTTTTTCACATATCAACAAAAACAGTGGCGTCACAGTTCATTGTTTAACAGTGGCGTTACACTACTCCCCCTTTGGACCACATAAACGTCCTCGGTTGTGGGACAATATGGGTGAGGTTGCGTCGTTGGACGGGCCATAGAACACCTTCTTCTTCCGGACCCTCGTAGAAGATCGGACGGGAATGGGGTCGGGTGGTCTGGCTCCGGTCATCCTTCCATCCTTCGGCGTGGTGCTGAATGGCGGTTCGGCTGCGGTCATCCTTCCATCCTTCGGCGTGGTGCTGAATGGCGGTTTGGCTGCGGTCATCCTTCCATCCGTTGGAGTGGTGCTGGATGGCGGCCTTCCTCTTCTCCGTAAAGGGTGCAATGGCCTCTGGATCTCATCATCGGCAGGATTGATGTACCTGGTTAGGGCGGAGGCATGGTACGTCCCTAACGGAACCGTTGGGTTTTCAGGGCAGCAACTTGATAAGAAGTCGGGCTCACTATCTTAGTGACGATGTAAGGTCCATCGCGTCGCGGCGCGAACTTTGAAGTTATTCGAGCTTTAGCACTACTCAGCACGTGAGTGTCCACAAGTACACGGTCGTTAATACTAAGAGGTGGCGCGTCACGTCGCAGTCGATCAGCGTATTTCTTACTCGAATCTTGGGAAAGTTCGTGAGTTTCTCGAGCTTGGCTAAAAGTCGAAGCCAATGTACGCAAATATGGAGTAATTTGCGGCACAAAGTTTTCATTGTCTACGATCTGGCGTAAGTCACGTTGCACATCCTCTGGTGTTCGGAGCTCACGAGCAAAGGTAAGATACGCGGGGGTGTAACCGGTTGATTGACAACGCGAAGTGTTTATCGCGAATCGGGCACAGGCAAGTTTGTCTCTCCAACTCGAGTGATCACTTTTGGTTAAGATCGCGAGTTGCGTTTTAAGATCACGATTTTTCCGCTCTACAGGATTGGCAGCGGGATAATAGGAAGGGATAAGTTGCTGCTTGAAGTTCAGGACAAGGGCGACTTTCTGCATCACCTCACCTACAAACTGAGTACCATTGTCACTTATTACTCGGCGAGGGGTTCTATAGCGGAGAATTATTTCTTCGATTAAGCACCGAGCACAAGCTTCAGCTGTGTCGCTTTTGAGTGGGAAAAGTTCTGTCCATCGACTTGAAGTATCTTCAACGACAAATATCCATTTTTTGCCGGTTGGCGTTTCAGGCAAGGGACCAAATAGGTCTATGGAAATTACTTCAAAACGTTGTGCTTGTACTGGGGTCTGCACAAGACCTGAAGGTTTAAGGTTTGAAACTTTATATCTTTGACATTCTATGCATTTAGCAACATAGTCTGTAATTTGTCTCCGCATTCCGGGCCAATAGTAACGAGGAATGATTCTTTGAAGAGTGCGCTCCACGCCATAATGTCCAGCAAGGGGTGAATTGTGCGTTTCTTGCAACACCTTGGAAACTTCTGACTTGGGAACGACTTGCTGAGTTTCCTCTCCATCATAATCAGGAGAATATCTGTATAATATCCCATTAAGCATTATATAACCACGATCGCACCATCTGCGCGAGTCGAGTTCATTCAGTTCGGGACCCTCAAGAGAGTCTATTATTTTCTTTAAATCGGAGTCTTCAATTTGACTTTGCCTAATAGCTTTCGCGCTATCAGTAGGTAGATTGACGGTTACCAGGCAAACTTTACAGTTCGTATCATCTTCATCATGACATGGTGGCCTAGACAGGGTATCTGCTAAGGCGTTGCAACGACCTGGGGTATATTCTATCTTTAAATCGTATGGCTGTAGAGCCAAAGCCCATCTGGCTAATCTTCCACTTGGAGATTTAAGCGTCATCAGCCATTTAAGCGGTTGGTGGTCACTCTTGACCACAACAGAGGAACCTTCAATGTATCCTCGAAACTTGTTCACTGCCCAAACGATACTAAGAGCTTCTCGTTCGGTTGTGTGGTAGTTCATTTCAGCAGAAGTCAACAGTCTGCTGGCGTATTCGATTGGTCTTTCTTCAGGACCCTCCCCCTGGAGTAGAGCCGCACCTATCGCATATGAGCTTGCATCTGTACGTAAAATGTACGGTTGTGTTGGGTCGGCTTGACGCAGAATTGGGCTAGTCGTCAATAATTCTTTTAGCTTTTCAAAGGACTGTGTTTGCTCAGGGCCCCATCGCCATGTTACATTCTTCTTGGTTAGGGTGCTGAGAGGCTTTGCTACATCAGCAAAGTTTTCTATAAATCTTCTGAACCACGAGCAGGTTTGGAGAAAGGTTAACAATTGTTTAACATTTTGTGGCTCAGGAATCAAGGCTATTGCTCGTATTTTCTCTGGATTTGGCGATATACCCTCTGGAGTAAGTATGTGACCGAGATATTCGACCTGGGTACTACTGAAAGTGCATTTAACGCGGTTCAGCGTTAGCTTGAACAATTTTAATCTATCGAAAACTTCTCTTAAGTCTCTTAAGTGCGCTTCGAACGAAGGAGAAAGTACTATGAGATCATCTAAGTAAGCGAACATCAAAATATGCTGTAGACCTGATCTGAAACGATCGATAAGACGTTGAAACGTCGCAGAAGCCGTTTTCAAACCGAAAGGCATAGTTATATATCTAAATGTACCAAACGGAGTGACAAAAGCGGTCTTATCTCTGTCTTCTGGCTTAACGAGGACTTGATGGTATCCGCATCTCAAGTCGAGAGTGGTCATACAGACAGAATTATACGTAGAATGCAGTAGATCATCGATCCGTGGAAGCGGGTATGTGTCCGAACGAGTGATGGCGTTCAAACGTCGATAATCAACGCATAGCCGGGTGGTGCCATCCTTCTTAGGGACTAACACTACCGGAGAAGCGAAGGGTGACTCACATTCTTCAATGACTTCATTTTCTAGAAGTTTATCCAGTTCCTTTCGAAGTATTTCCTTCTTGGCAGGAGCTAACCGATATGGAGGTACCGAGATAGGAGTATCATCTGTCAATGGAATTCTGTGCTCTGCAAAAGGAGTGACATCTGTGCTCTTCTTAAAGAGTGTAGAATTCTCTTGAATTAATGATTGCAGTTGGGCGCGTTCTGAATCGCTGGCTTGAGTTGCTTCATTGTTTCTTAATGACAGGTCAATCTCAATAGAATTAACTATTAATGTTTGGGTAGCATCAGAAGTTACTGGCTCTTGATGAAAGTCGTAAGTAACTTGGGGATCACTTGCGAATGACCATTGCATTTTTGAGAAATTTAAAATAATCTCTGCTTGGGCAATAAAATCGACACCTAGTAATGTTTTACTATTTGTATATTCGGGAATAGCTACAAATGAAGTAGAAATAGTTCTATCTTGAAGACAGACACTACAATCAAAAATCTCAACATCGACAGTTCTGGTCTGACCATCTGCTAAAATCATTTGCATATCCGTTGGAGTAAATGGGCAATCAATAGATCGTAAATAGGAATACAGATTGTAACCTGCTATGCTACATTTTGCACCTGTATCAACATATGCTAATCCAGTCTTAGCAAACACGGAAATTAACAATAATGGGCGAGAAGAACTCGTTGGTAAGCACATATCTGAGGATAATAATTCTACAGAGGCAGCATTATTTACAACAGCCGCATCCGGAGGCGTATTGCAATTTGGGCATCGCGACCGTATATATCCTGGTGCTCCGCAACCGAAACAGGTTAATTGCGAACTACTGCGAAAACTCGTTTGGGGCAACTCCACATTGGATCGTGAATTTTGAGGCGACCCTACGTTAGTTGATAAGTTTTGCGACCTAGTCGAAGCATATTTGCGGCATTCTGCTTGAATATGACCAAAATTCTCACAGAAAGTACATTTGGGTCTCAATTTGGACTGTTTATGCAAAGATGACGTATCATTGTTATTTGGCGGGACCTTGCTTTGTCTATTAAATCCGTAAACGTTTTTATGTCATCCCGTGGCAATCGTTGCCGAATTCGCTGATTAAGTAAGCTATAAATCATGTCTAACTGATGCGTTTCGTGAAGAGCCGGCGTGGAAGGAAGATGCGCTAATAATGCACGCGCGGAAGCCACAAATACGTCAGTTGGTTCTTTAGCTTACTCTTTAGAAAACAATTCTTTGAAAATTTGATGCGGCGGCTTGTTAAAACCGAAAGCATGCCTGAGGGCTTTTAATGCGTCGTCCCATGACGTAATGCTGGATTTGACACCTTGAAACCAAGTTGCAGCTAACCCATCCAAAAGCAAAGAGAGTCCTTTAATTGCATTCGCGTCTGAAATCTGCAGACATTCCTTGTATACGCATATGGCGTCAATAAATGCATCGCAATCTTCGTGTTGTTTGCCCGCAAAACGGGACTGGCATTTTGAGAAATTTGAAGCAGCTAAAAATGATGTTGCGACGGGAGCGGGGGTCCCTTCGTTGACGAATATGTTTCGCATGCCTAGCAATAAAGCATTTAATTGTTCTTGCGTCATTATAACAGGATCTGCCATTGTGACGTTCGCTGTGTTTTGCAACTTTTGCGGTAAATTAGTAAAGGCGGGAAATCTATCAGGACGTGGTCTGAAGTTATGAGACATAGAAAGGAATAGAGCAGAGCGGTTTTAACCGTAATGTTAGCAAAACTTGGTACACAAGTAATGAATTACACGAACATTCGTATACGCGGTTATCACACGCCGTCTATTTACTTTTAAATGCAAAGAATGCACCTACCTCAAACGTTGCGTTCTGTACGGGCTGCTAACGAGCGAAGCACATTGAATTTAGCACTGTGTAGCACTGTATTATTACACGTTTTTAAGCCACAAGTTAGGCCTCGAGTTGGGCCACGAGTTGGGCGCCATTGTATAACGGAGGTTGAACGGATTGTTAAAGAATAACCAAATCATTTTTAATTTCATGTTTAATCACTACTTCAACGAAGCGTCCATTACATGTTGTTACGTTACACTGTCGGTAAAGCAGTTTTTCACATATCAACAAAAACAGTGGCGTCACAGTTCATTGTTTAACAGTGGCGTTACAAGGTTGAATTATTTTTAAAATTAAAACTGTTGCTCATCAGTAATCCCAAGATTATAAAAGATTTACTTTCTGTGTTGTTTATATGATTGGAAAATGTGAGTGAGCTATCAAACGTAACGCCTAAATCCACTACTTCATTTTTAACGGAAAGTGCAGTAGCATTCATATTATATGTAATCTAATAATGTTTTTTTTCTAGTATATGTTAATGGGGTGCATTTATTGATATTAAAGTATAATTTATTTTCTTGACTCCATTTATAAATTTTGTCGATATCATTTTGTAACGCCCAATCATTCATAGATTCAACCACCTTCCACAGTTTAAGATCATCCACGAACAATGAGTGCTCCGAGTTTTCAATGACGATGGGCAATTCGTTAATAAATAAGAGAAATACCAACGGCACCTTGAGGTACACCGGATGCTGCATTGTATTCCTTTGAAACCATAACTTTTTATAGACCACACAGTGTCTCCTGTTTCTAAGATAAGATCTAAAAAATAAATTAAATTGTTATAAAATCCTAAGTAGCGTAATTGTTTTAATAAATAGCGGGACTTACTTTGTCAAAGGCCTTGGCGCAATCGGTGTATATAACATCGACTTGAAAGTTATCGTCTAAAGCCTTAGATATTTCTTGTGTAAAGGGATACAAATTCGTAACGGTTGAGCGAGTTGGTATTAAGAAAATACTTCTTTGTATAAAATGGTTTCGAATACCTTTGATATTGATTGAAGTATAGATATGGGTCTATAGTTAAGTAAATTGATTTTATCACCACTCTTGCAAACCAGACACACTTTTGCAATTTTCAATTTCTCATAATAAGTATGAGTTTGCAGAGAAATATTAAATAAAGTTGTCATCAAAGAAGCTAAAAACTCCGAACACACCTTGTATATGTAGATGGAAATTCCATCAAAGCCAACAGCTGTTTTGACTTGGAGAGAAAGCAAAGCTAGTATCGTCTCTTCCATAGTTATATGGTCAATGTATCGTGTGTTCCACAAAAAAAACATTTAGGGTAGGCCTTGGAAAGAAAGATAAAAAATCTAGTCATGTCTTAACTAAGTCTGTAGGTCAGATTACATTTTCTTTATGAAAACATCTGTCCCTGTGACAGGTAAATATTTACACTGCATTAAGTTTAATTGTAGCAAGCGAAAGGAAAATAAGATGGCATGTGCACAACACAACGAGTGTATAATCATAACGGTCAATAAAAATTGTTTTTCTTAAGTGCTTTATACTATATGTTTAGGAAAATAGTTCAAGGTCAACATGTAATTTAGTTCTCTCTGACTTATGGTAGTTCATTTGCTTCAATGAGTATATATCAAGTTACAGCAAACTTCACTTTGATCATGGCATGTTACGAATGAATTATGTTTTTTTGAACACGCTATATATTTCCTCCGAGAGATTAACTATATCTGCCTATCTGTACACAGAGTTAAAATTATCTGCAAATGCATCAGTTGTCTCTGCATAGTTATTAAAGTAAGTACTATCCATGTGTATATTATCAGGAACTGACTTGGTTTTTGTTTATTTTTAATAAATGACCAAAAATTTTCAGTTTCAGTCAGAATGGACTCTTTGGCAGATGCGCAAAATTGTTTATATGCGGTATTTATGTCCCTTTTAATTTTTTTCCTAACTTCCACGTAAATACAATGAAGTCCGTTGTCATACAAGTTTTTCTTACATTTTCTGTACAAACTATTCTTCCTTCTTATGTATTTAACAATAGAAGGCGTAAACGAAAGAAGATATCTGTGTTTTAATGGTCTAAATTTAAGAACGGTAACACTAAGAGTCAAATCAAATAATTCATAGAATTTCTCTTCAAGAAAATTTGCTTTTTATAGATATAGAAGAACAAGATGAGGAAATACCAAGAATTACAGCAGAAGAAATTAGCAAAGCGCTGAAAAAGACTAAAAATGGAAAATCAGCCGGTCCAGGAGGTATTCCAGCAGAACTACTGAAGTACGCCCCTTCGATAGTATTGGAAGTGTTAGCAGATATTATTTTAACACTTGCATGTTCGGTAATGAAGAAGTGCCGAAAGAATGAAACTTGGGATATATTTATTCTATACATAAGAAAGGCAACAAAACAGACTGTTCGAATTACAGGGGCATTACAGTGACCAGTTCTGTTGGACGACTGTACGGAAGAATCATAGCAACAAGATTAGAAGATGTAATACAGTGTTCTGGAGAACAAAGTGGCTTTAGAAATGGAAGATCCTGTATTGACAATGTCTTCTGCTTGCAACAACTCGTAGAAAAAAAAATAATGCGAGGAAGAGAAACCCATCTTACCTTCGTAGATCTAAAGAAAGCCTACGATAGCGTTCCAGTCAATCTACTACTTTCAGTTTTAGAAGAAACTATTCCTAAAACGTACTTTAAAGCCATCAAAAATTTATATAAGAATAACGAAAGCGTAATCAAAGTAGGAACGGAAATTTCAAACAAGTTTGTCGTCAACAAGGGTCTGCGTCAAGGTTGTACTCTATCACCTATATTGTTTAAAATTTATCTTGAAAAGACATTAGAACACTGGACAAAAAAATGTGGAAAGATGGGAATCCCTATAGAAGATCAATATTTAGGTACACTTCTATTTGCAGACGACCAGGTCTTAATAGCCAGCGACGAGGACGACATTAGCTATATGTTACGCAAGCTAAACGACGAATATAAAAAATGGGGGTTAGATATAAGTACAGACAAAACCCAATACTTAGTTACGGGTGGAGACGGCCAGGATTTAATTTTGGAAAATAACATAATAAAAAATTGCAGAGAATTTAAATATCTGGGTGTGACGTTTACTAATGACGGAAATAGTAATAAAGACATTAAGACAAGAATCGGTCAAGGAAGAAGTGCGATACAGAAGCTGAACTCTATATGGTGGAGCGACGAACTGACTAAAACGACCAAAAGAAATATTTTCAAATCAGTCGTGGAATCAATTGCAACTTACGGTTCGGAAACTTGGGCTATTAATAAAAGAAATAAAGCACGACTACAAGCATTAGAGATGGATTGTCTTCGACGAGAGAAAACAGTTGTCGTGGTACGGTCATCTCAGAAGAATTCCTGACGATAGATGGCCAAAAAGATTATGGAAATGGGTTCCTCCAGAAAAACGAAAGAGGGGAAGACCTAGAAATACCTGGATGAAAGGGGTACAAGAAGCCATGAGAAGTAGAAATCTTGATGATAATCAGTGGGAGAATAGAACAGAGTGGCGCAGAGGGTGCGAGAGACGACGACAGTCGTAAGAAAACTCGCAATATATATATAGATATATTGCTCACCAGCAAAGATATTTCCAAATTTTACTCTGGCACAGTGTAAAGAACATTCATCTTTTTGAATAAAAGGAGTATTGCATTTAACAACATCAACATGTATATTTGACAATTCAAAATCCAATATCCTACCCATCGAATTGCTTACATTATTATGTTGTGTTAGGTTAAAAAATTATTAAAACTCAAATAGTCGCTCTGAAGTAAATTATTACCTAATGTTAGTAACATGTGAGCGAACGAAAATTAAATCAAGCTTGGCTTTGAAATATTTGTTTGTGTTGGTGGCTCTGTAAGTCTATGTTAAATTCGACGTTAGTAGGTTAGGTTTTGCATCAGTCTATGTCAAAACTGAAGCAAAACCTAACCTGCTAACCGAATTTGACATAGACTTACAGTGCCACCAACACAAACAAATATTTCAAAGCCAAGCTTAATTTCATTTTCGTTTGCTCACATGTCACTAAGATACAAGTAAGGTAAATTAAAATCACCGAACACTAACAGCTTGTATTGAATAACATCAATGTGATTCTCAAAGTGTTATATAACACAATGTAATCAGCATATGCACTTGAAAGTGGAAAATACACAGCACATAGATAATAAAGATCAGCGCCCAATTTAATTTTTACCCAAAGATCTTCGAGATTGGTTTCAAACTCTGCTAACCCGACACTTGGATATTTATTTTTATTTGCCACCATAACCCCACCCCCGCCATATTTACCGGCGCGTTGTAAGGTCTCTGTCACTACGAAACACGGTATATCTATCGTCTAAGACTTCACTATCACAAGTTAAGCCAGGTTTCAGTTAATATCACAATATCAAAGTTTTCGAAGAGAGCACTATTTAGAAATGTACTAGTTTTTGTTCTAATTCCACGTATATTCTTCTTCTTCTTCTTCTACTACTACTTTAATTCGACCTCAGGTCTGTTTATTTTCTTTAGATACAAGCATTTGTTGCTCTTGATATGTAGACTGCCAGCTGTCCTTCCATCTCTTCGGGGGTCTTCCCGGTGGTGGACGAGTTGTTGGTTTCCCTTCGAAGGCTGTGCGGACCAGTCTGTCATCCTCCATGCGTTTCACGTGATCGTACCAGTAGCGTCTTCTCTGTCTGCCCCATCTGACTACATCGTCTATTTCGCATATCCTTCTTATTTCATCATTCCTGACTCGATCTCTAAGAGTTTTCCCTGCTATCATTCTCAGTGTTTTCATTTCTGATATTCTTGTCGTGCTTTTGGTTTTGTTTGTGTCTGCTCTTGTTTCGATTCCGTACGTCAGTATCGGTCAAACGCATGTTTTATATATCCGCACTTTACTGTCTGTTCGCATGTATTTGTTATTCCATACAGTATCTATAAGACATCCGGATATTACTGCGGCTTTATTTATTTGTGTCTTTAGTTCTTGGGCTGGGTTGTGCGTGCTTGATATGTCCACTCCTAGATACTTGAACTGCATAATTTGTTGGATAATATTGCCATCGACAGCGATTTTACATCTTACGGGATCTTTGGAGAAAGCCATGTATTTCGTTTTGTCTACTGATAAATTCATGTTGTACTTTTGAGCTGTTTGGTAAAAACGATATACTTGTCTCTGTAGATCATCTTCGGTTTCTGTGATAATCGTCGCATCGTCAGCATAACAGACCATGTAGATGATTTTGTTTTGTAGTCTGTAGCCCAAATGTAGAGAGACGACTTCTTCATTTATTTTGTCCATTATTAAATTGAATAAAAATGGACTAAGACTGTCGCCTTGTCTAATACCGCCTTGAGTTGGTATATCTGCAGTTGTCTGACAACCCGGACGAGGATGATCATATGCAGGACGCGATTAGAAGGTCATGGGACCTTGCAGAAGGCGGAGATGATGACCACCCCATCCGTGAGCATGAGGTCAGGAGGGCCCTCGCCACGATGTCCTCGAGGAAGGCGCCCGGATTCGACGGCATCACCGCGGATGCGGCACTGTGTGCGTTTGAAGTGCAACCATCAGTGTTCGTAGACTTGTACAACAAGTGTCTCGCGCAGGGAACATTTCCGGACTGTTGGAAGGTCCAAAGTGTCATCCTGATTCCCAAACCCGGAGCCAGCGACCCCACTAACCCGCGAAGCTACCGGCCTATAAGTCTGCTACCGGTCCTAGGCAAGGTACTGGACAGAATAGTGACAACGCGGGTGGAACACGTGGTTCTCCGGACTGGCGGCTTTAACGAAAAACAGTTCGGATTCGTGGCGGGTCGATCCACAACGGATGCGGTCGAAACTGTGGTGGGTGCGGTTAAATCGCATCGCGCGAGAGGGAACTACTGTGCGATCGTCTCTCTGGACATTGCGGGTGCATTCGATAACGCGTGGTGGCCCAAGATCGTGTGGGAGCTGGAGAGGCGCGACTTCCCCCGGAACTGGATGCGTCTCGTTCGAGGATATTTCTCAGGCCGGGTAGCGCGAGTGAATCTGCCGAACGGCGTAGTGTCGCGAGACGTCGCGCGTGGATGCCCACAGGGTTCGTGCTCTGGTCCAGTGTTCTGGAACCTAGTATACGAGAGTGTCTTCCGCGAGCGCCTCCCGGAGGGCTGCTCCGTATACGCTTACGCGGACGACACCATGCTGGTGGCCAGCGCGAGACAGTATCTCACACTAAAGAGCCGCGTCGATCTAGCGCTGGAGACCCTGAACGGATGGGCCAGGAGCAACAAGCTCACTTTTAACGCCACCAAGACCGACGCGGTGTTTTATGGGAAGACCCCGCGTCAGCGGCGTCCTACCTTCTTGCTCAACGGAGAGCGAGTCTACTGCCGGGACTCCATCCGCTACCTCGGGGTCGTGATAGACCCTCGGCTCTCGTGGCACCCGCATATTAAGGCAGCCAGCGATAAGGGGAAGGAGATCGCGCATAAAATCGGAGCGGCTGCAAGACTGACGTGGGGCTTTAGAGGAGACTCACTTGCTAGGGTCTTCGAGGGAGCTGTGCAGCCAGCTATCTTATATGCAGCACCGATCTGGGCCGAGGGCTGTAAAGTCAAACAGCGCAAGCAACTTTTGAGTGCGCAGAGGATCCTCGCGGTGAGAGCTGCAGCTGCGTACGCGACAGTGTCAACAGAGGCTGCCCTGGTACTGAGCGACATCCCGCCCATTGACCTGTCCATCCAGGAACTTGCGGAAAGGAGGTCAACAATGGCGCACAGGGACCCAGCCCATCTCCGTCTACTGAACATCGAGGGTAGAGAGGTGGAAAAGACGGTGGACTTAGCCGCAGTCGTCCACCCCGCCGAGATGTTTGCGCCAACTTTTTCCACAAGTATGGATGATGCGTATGCCACGAGATGCTTCACTGACGGATCCAGGCAGAAAGACGGGGCAGCGGGAGCCGCGTTTGTAATAATCCGCGGGGAAGAGGAGATTTATAGCAGGAAGGTCAAACTAGCGGACTGGAGCTCCGTCTTCCAGTGCGAACTGGTAGCGCTTCGAGCGGCAATGGAATACATCCGAGGCAACTTAGGCGTCTTTCTTGCGATATCAATCCTGACGGACAGCAGGTCAGCGCTGATGGCCCTACAGTGCATGCAGAAACCCACCGAGCTCCAGGTCGAAGTATACTTGCTGCTCCGGCAGCTGACAGAGACGACATCCGTGAAACTGCACTGGGTCAAAGCTCACGTTGGAATTGAGGGGAATGAGCGCGCTGACGAGTTGGCCAAGAAAGCAGCAGCGGCCGAAGACGTGCCCACGTTCAGCGTAGTGACCCGCGCCTTCTGCAAGAGGCGGCTTGCCCTGCGCAAGGTCGAGAAGTGGGAGGAACGATGGCGCACAGCTACCACCGGGAGACCTGTAGAGCGTCTCATCCCATCCATAGCCACTCGACGCGACATTGTAGGCCGCCTGGACCACCTCACCACTCAGCTCGTCACCGGGCACGGAGGATTCGGAGCCTATCTATATCGGATCGGCAAACGCGACAACTCGGCCTGCGCTTGCGGGGATGAGGACACTGCCGAACATGTCATCCTCCGATGCCCACTAGAGCAACAACATCGCGGAGCCGCCGATGCGCGAATGGCCGAACGGGGACTCAGATGGCCAACCACGATGGAAGACGCGCGAGCCCTATCAAGGGAGAAAGAGTGGTGGCAGGCCCTGGTGGAGTTCGCCTCCAAGGTACAGCGCCTCAACCCTGATCGAGGGTGAGAAGGTAGGCCAAGAGGACCAACGCCAAGCGCACACAGCAGCTGTGCAGAATTAGTTGTAGATTTAGTTAGATTTAGTTTTAGTTTTAGTTAGTTTAGTTTTGTGTAGTGCCGCAAGGCGGGGCACAGGTTATCTGATATTTAGGTAACAATAAATGAAAAGTTGTCTGATTGTTTACCCTGATCACCGTCGTGTTGTTAGTATTAAGTTTGTGTATTATTCTTATGATCTCTGGTGGTTCGTGTTAGTTTATCGATTACATCATTAAGTTGGACTTTGTGGAAGACCTTTGTCAAATCAATGAAACAGACATAGAGGGGTTTATCGTACTCGATAGCTTTTTCTTTCAATTGTCGAATGATGAATATTGCATCAGTTGTCGACCTGTTCCTTCGGAATCCTTGTTGCTCGTCCCTGTTTTAAATACGTTCCGCTAGTTACGATAATAAATATTTAAGTCAGAAATGCTAGTGGACATCTTTAAAATCTTCAACGGATTTAATTATAAATACTTTACTCTCATCCTTTGCTCGCATGCAAATCTTGCCTTTGCGACACCAAAGATATTTAATGGTATTGTCCCATTTATACTCACGCGCTTCAAAATAAATAAATTTGTTGTGTTAGTGATTCATTTACGTAAATATCATTATGCTGTTCCGGCGTTTTAGTAATTAATAGATCGCTTACCTTAAGATTTCTCTAAACTTTTTTACAATGCAGGAATTCATCTTTGTCTGTTCTGTAAACAAATTTTAATAGGTATAATTCCTTTCGAGTTATCTTGCCGATTATCATTGTTGCCTAAACGGTGCACTACATCTATTGTTTTCCAATAGCGTTGACCCAATACCCAATACCCCAATAGGGTTTGGCATTTTTAGATCAACTTGTTTCTTAAAATTTTCGAACCCACTCGTTTATGACATGGGCCGAGGAAACTCTCCAGTAACTTCGAAAATAAATTCCACACAGTTTTATTATTTTTGTACTACGATTTAATCACAAAAGCACGTTGTTCACCGAACCACTAATATTCCATGATTACTAAGTGGCGTACAATGACAGACAATTTGGCACAAAAAGAAACACATCCCACTGTGCATAGTTACCAAATAACAATATTTTCAAAACTTCCCGCTCCCGTTAACCACCTTGTATTCCGGATAGCTAAAAAGTTCAAAATAGATGCTTAATTAACTCAAAACAATAGCATTCGATAATATGAGAAATGTCTTCAACATTACCTTGTGTTATTTATTTACTGAGTTATGCAACTACTAATGTCCAAGCTAACTTGCATGGCGTATAGAGAGAATGATTTTTTCAGCCAGGTACAACATCAATACTGCGGTATGAAGCAGGTACAAACTCAATACAGCTCTCACTGTACTAGGTGCAAAATGTCCTCCCTTCTCCTCAATGAAATAAAGGTCTTCTTATGAATCCTTAGCACAATTTTTATCAAAATCAAAAGTATAAACGTCCGGCCTTGTTTATTTGTTGCTTCATTGTGAGGTTGGTTTGAAAAGAAATATCAGTTTGCAACAAAATTATAACTTGGGCCAAGGCTCAAGCGACGATGAAACATTTTAAACGGCGGAGTGCATGTCCATAGAGCTATAGAGCCGTGGTGCACTATACCACTTTGCCCTATCATAGCTACACCATTGCTGACTTGTTAACATCACGGCATGGCAGACGGGAATGGAAAATATTATTGAGAATAAAAGAGAAATTTCTGAGAGAATGTTATAATTAGAGCACGAATTTTATGCAAACGGCATATTCTATAATAATGTATGCATATCTTAGGATACAATTCAAAATGTTCACAAATTGAAATGTTTCCAGTTATTCGATTAATTTGATTAATTAATGCATATTTTGCAAATGTAATCATTTTGCATATTTTAGCAGTTGCGTGTATATTATAGCAACTATAATTTTTTAGCAAAAATTACCTAGGAATGCTTTTAGATATTCGGAATCTAAGAAAATAACGTGAAAGAGGTATTTGCTGGGAATCATCGAAGAAAACGAGTAACTTATTATTTTCTTAGAAAAAGTAACCAAAATCCAAGATACCAAAAATGTTGTTTTGGAATTTACTAATTCTAGTATTGCAGTTGAAAATTGCTAAGAGATATTTAACTATAAATCTGGCATTAATTAAAGGAAATTATAGTTTTGTTTCGAAATCGCTAAAGCAATTGGAAACGCAAGGAATGACTTCATGAACCTTTTCTATTAATTAACAGCTTTGAAAATGCAAAAGTGTAAAAGGTAGGAGCACTACTTTTAGAAAAAATTAATTCAATAATGTAAAAACCCTGATTATACTATCTTAAACAACATACCCACATTTTGAATGGTGAATTTTTTAAGAAACTTGATGTAGCTCGTAATATTATTGCAAAATTTATAATTGCTCCTTGTGTATATCTATAGACGCTGAAAGATCAATTTAAATATTTAAATACATGTTTTCAGGCAGAAAACATAAGTTTCTTCTTAAACATTTTGAAATGCATTTAGTTGTAGGACGTTATTACAGCAATGATTAATGTACGAATTTTGTTTCTATTACCTATGTTTTTTACTATAATTAATCGTCTAAATTATTGTAAGAATTATTAAAATGAGTAAAATAAAACATTAAATGCGTATTTTCTCTTCCTTTTAAGATTATTATAGGTTTATAATTAATCTACCATTAATTAAAACGTTTTCAAATGTTCCGTAAAGTAAATGATGCATATACATTCATAATTGCATATTTCTATAAGTTTCTGCATACTTTTACAAAATAGGGTGCATATATTTGCTCATATTTTGGTAATCTACAAATCTAACATCTCCAGGCCGAGGCTGGCAAGATCCACGTGGGATCGCAAGATAGTGCCTCTTAAACAAACTGTAACTACAGCATCAAACTTAAACTTGTTTCATTATCGGTAATGGAAGTTCAACGAAGGCCTTCGATTAACAAACTGTACGCGATAACAATCCATCTTTTTGTGCAACGCTTAATGCGTTGGTAATTCATCTTTTCTTATTGCTAAATTTTTGTATGTACCTTATGCTTATTTCCGCGAGCGTCCTTCAGGTGCTCGACATGACCTTGCGATCGACTGAAGCTTCAAGTAAAGTAAAATAGTTTTTCGGACGTTTGCATTGCCTTCGAATTTTATGATGTTTCAAGTCCATAGTTTGGACTCAATATTGTTGATGAGTTGAATCCGTTTATTATGTGACAATTTATGCTTTTATGCAGTAGGCTTTGCCTTACAATTGTAACGAACCATTCTAGCCTTATTGGCTTTTGTAAATAACTTATTTGTTGCCGATTTACTGTGTTATTTTGTTATGTTAAATGTTGAATAAACTAAGTGATGTTTCTAGAGAACGAGGGTTAGAAATAAATAAGAGCAAAACAAAAATCATGACAAACGAAGTTTAGGATAACTCTCAAATAGCGCTTAACAACACAAGTATAGAGAAGGTGGACAAAATATGTTTACCTTAGACAGGAAATCAGGATGGAGAAAGATAACTTAAAAGCTGAACTGAATAGCCGTGTTAGACAGGGATGGACGGCGTACGGAAAATTGGGTTACATAATAAAGATGAATATTCCACACTTCCTGTGCTATTGTACGAAACAGAAACACGGGCATTCAACAAATCAATTGTCAGAAAAATAGCTATCACACAAGTGGCCATGGAACGCAAAATAGTGAGAGTAACTATAAAAAACAGAAAGAGAAATTCATGACTACGTAGTACATCAAAAGTGGACGACATAGGTGAGCGAATGGCGAAGCAGAAGTGGGAATGAGCAGGCCATGTAGTAAAATTGCAAGATAAATGGACGAAAAGTTTGTTCAATTGGAGACCATGGGGCCAGAAAAAAACAACTGGAAGACCTCAACCACGTTGGGCGGATGATATGAAGAAATCGGACGGTTTCAACTGGCAGAACATAGCGCAGAATTAATCGAGGTGGAATGATGTTAAGGAGGCCTATATCCACAAATGGACTCAGGAAAGCTGAGAAGAAGAAGAAGAAGAAGAAGACTTTGTCCCCCCTACACCCTGTGCATTTTTATATAGGTGTGAAGTCCGTAATTCTAAGGTAGGTGGTGATATATTTATAGCTAGATTTGTTATGTTGTTATGTGTTTAACGACGGGCGTCCAAAATTTTGTTGCTTCACAAAAATTATATTTAACCCTAAGGATCGCCGCCTAGCCCTTACTCACATTATATTTTCTTCTGAGAGTCAGAGCAAGCTAGGGCTGTGCCAACCCCTCATTTAAGGGTGGTAAAAATCTTATTCATGCGTCTGTTATTATCATCATCATTCATGGATTAAGCCATAAGGGCTGTTCCGGTTCTACATTCCACCTCGTTCATAGTCGTCCGACTTCTCGTTCTCCTTTTAGCCTCTACTCACAGCCATTGTAGAATAGAATTTTAACTGTTTCCTTACTAGCATTTCCTTTCAGTGTACGCCTTAGTGTTTCACATATGTATAGAAATGTGTTAGATTTATTGTCGATGTCTTTATATTTGTCGTATGAAACATCGCATCCTAAGTATCTAAAGTGGCTTATTTGCTCTAAGCATCGATCATCTATTATAACCGTCGATCTTACTAGGTATTTTTCTTTGAATGCCATTACTTCATTTTATTTATGGAGATTTTAGAATTATACTTATACAATGGTGTTAAGGTAAAGATTTATTTTTAAAGGAATTCCGATTGGTGCTTGATTTTTCCACTTTGTCGGCATATCATCTATGTATAATTAAAAAGTATAGGTTTTGAAGGCAATGAAGTTAATTTGTGCGTTGTCTTTTTCTTCATTCTTCAAGCGTTTTATTGTTTTTATGCAAATTCTTGGCGTCCATGTATATCACTTTCAATTTTATTGAAATAGTTCTCACAACTCTTACGATGCGCTTAACGAATGGTTGTTTTATCTTCTGCGCATTTTTGTCTGTACTGTGAGAACATTTTTAATTTTTATGATCCTAGGTCTAACTTGTGGTATGTTCTCGTTCTTAACTTTAAAAACCCGTTCGTAAAGAAGCATTTCGAACCATGTGCCTGTCTTCAGCTGCCAAGTGGCACACATTCCATTTTACAGTACTAGAAGGAAGCGGTCGCTGTGAGTGCAAGCAAAGCAGACGAACACGTGTCTTTTATCGATCCGTTTTCAGACGTGAATTTGGTGGCAACGCTCACTTTTAAATCAAGTAAGAAAGAGTCGTTCTGCGTGTAAGAATGAGACCGAGCGAACTGTTTTTTCCCGCCCTGTCTGACTTTGTTGTTAACAGGTGTACAAGTTTAGGACTTCTCGTGGAGACTCTTACGCCAGCCTCTCGTTAAGCAACAGTTGGTTTTGGGAGCTGTCCGTTCACCCAAGCGTGGGCCTGTCCGGCCTGGCTGGGCATGTTGCAGTTGTTTGTGTTCTAATTAACTGTTGTTACTTGTGAGTGTACATACCGCATGTTTAAATGTCCCGTCGATTAGAAATTGCAATTATTGGTGTTTTGAGTAAAGGTAACTTTTTCCGTATTTTGTGTTTCAACTGTACGTTTTGTTGAAAGTAGGTCTTGGTGTTTTTATTAAGCATCTGTGGATGCCGTTGTAAGCCTTGAATTCCCGGTTATCGCAAAGTGGGCCGCATCGACCAACGCCGGTTGGCAGATTATTTCGTGGTAACCTCAGTATCAGCTTATTTTGCATCAGGAAGTTCCGGTCTCTCGTTTAGGATCTTTGCCACGTCGTCACGGACTTCATATTATTCTCGATTGGGAATGATATTATCGCCCCTCCCGTCGGCAGCATCTCGTTGCTATTGTACAGCCTCTTCAAGCGTCTTCGAGCAGTTGGTTTGGGAAGCGGCCACCTGCAGTTCTGTTGGACGCCGTATGTGGCCACCTGAACTTATTAAAGTATGTACTACTTTTATGTCTTAGTTTTACAGTGCCATAGTTTACAGTGCACGTAGTGTGTTGCTGAAGTGTCAGTGTAGTCATTACTGTTGGAACAATTGTAGCTGTCTTTCTCTCGAATTAATTACCGTCAGATTTTATGTTTCTGCTTAACCTAACGTTGTGGCAATTGAAGTATGTATCGGATTTGAGCCACGTGTTTGTATTTGTTTGCCGTCAAGTATTATTGTTTATGGGTCAGTGCTTTTATTATTTAATGTTGCTACCATTTGCGAGTTATTTCGTTCATTTGTTGTCAAGTTTACCTCATATAGCTAGTTTAAAACGTTACGTAATATTATTTAACCCCCACTAACCCATTTCGTTACACTTATTTACTAAACCATAATTCATTAACATATTATTGTTAATACAGTTTATTTTCATTTAACTGTTCGTTTCTTTTAATGTTTACGATATTTGCATGAGATTTTGTATGTATTTTCTCTTCTGAAAGAAATTTTGGAAGCTGCACAAGAGTTTTCCCGCAAGGTAAGTACAACGCTGTTGTTCGTGGCTCCTCAACCATACACTACCAATATTGAAGTTAGAAGGTGTACGCATTTGCTTCAACTTTCCTATATTTCTCTTGTAGGAAAGTGGTGACACCTTGGCATCTAACATCTGTTTTTCATTTAATAGGCTGTTGTCCTGTGTAGTCCCACATTGAGCCACACCCAGCTCCATTGAGCAACGCCGGCACCCCTTTTGTTACGGGCTAAGGCAACGGGCCTATGTAATTCTTTTCCACTATGAGTAATTTTACGCCCTAGTCATTTAGCTAATTAGTGTCATGTCATAAGGTCGCGTTTATGTGGTAACAAACTAGCGCCATTATCGTAATCTAGTTTTTATGCTGCAACAAACTATTACCATTTAGAGTATTGTCGTAAAATACGATATAGCCTGTAACATTACACTTCTCTAGATGTGTAGCTACTTTGTGCTATTTGTGTTTTGTACGCTTTTTGCAACTCTGCAACTTTTAATTCCTTTTCATTAGTATTTTTATCTTACTCCTAAGGCTTCTGCTGCGGATTTTCTAATGGCTTCTTTAATATGTCTTTAATCTTTGTAAGAAGCTGTTAAGTCTAGTCTGATAAAAGTAGCGTATGCTGTCATCTTCTAATGTGTGTACTTTATATGTTTGCTGGAAATATACCCTTTTGTCGTTAACTTTCAGTTTTACCTAGGAATTTGTAATAATTAGTTTTCCTACTACAAGATAATGGTCCGATCTAAAATCTTATCCTCAATAAACATGCACATCTTGCACCAAAGAGTGTAGCTTTTCATTAAGAAGAATGTAATCAATCAAGGATCGCAAACCTCTCGCAGACCATGTGTATTTATTTTAATATTTTTTCTGAAGAACGTATTTGTCACTGTTACTTTAAAAGTAGCAAACTGTCACAATTCTTCTTCATTGTCATTAATGGTAGGTTGCCCAACATTACCACCTATCTTGGGTATTGGCGTCTGCCCAACTTTCACATACCAATCTCCTGTCAATATGATGTTATTGCTGGGGTTAGCTTTATTGTATTGCTTTTGCAGTGTTTTATAGAATGGAGTCGTGTCCTTCTGTTTACCTCCATCAGGTGCTTATATTCCGAAGATGATTAATGGTCCTCTGCACTTGCTCTTCTAATTTGAGATACGCCAGACCATTTATCATAAGTGAATTATCTATGTTTTTGGTTCTTCTATTCTTTTTTTTGTCGTTTTTGTAATCACCATTATATTTATATCTTTTGCTCTGATGATGTTCGCTATTTCTCTTTTTCTTTTGTGTCAATTCCTCTCACGTTCCATATTGCTATTTTGAATTGTGTCGCTATCCATTTTCGTTTGTCCTTTTTCCTTGCCCATTTGTCTTTGTTAGATCTGTCCGTTCCGAGGCTCATGTAGAATTTTTGACTAAAGCAATTTTTCCTTCAAAGAAGGCTACCAGTTTCACTGCAGGCATTTCTTATCGACCTTCTCTGGTCTCGATCCATCGTATTGTGCTAGATAGGAGCACCTCAGGTAGGGTGTGACCCTTCACCACGCACGACGGTCCTGATTGGGGCTAGGGTAAGGGCCTTTCGGCCTCCTTCTACGACTTATCTAGGTAATCCTGGGATTTCCCCCTTACTCATGTGTCTGTTTTAGAGTTTATTACCCGATAAAACGAGATTACGACAGTATTGGGTGATTACAAGCCCAACCTGCCCGGAATGGTGGTAATAAAAAAAATCCGGAAACTTAATAGGGGATGAAATGCCTGAGCACCACCGTTTTTCTAATGATAAAACTGAGCGATTTCTTAAAAGTGAAAAGAGAAAATCACCCGTAGGCGGGTTGTTGATACTGCTGCAGCGACGTGCTTCCTTACGCTGTCCCGGATGAATTTATCTTATGTGATTTTCTACAGCTAGAACCTTTTACACTTAGATACAGAAAAGAACGCATGCAACAACCGCCAAATCAAAAGAAAACAGAATAAATTCAATATATTGTAATGATATAACCATTAGGGTGTTAGAATTAAATTTAGAAAATATTAAGGAATTACAATGGTTCAAATTAATTTGGATTTATTCAGGTGTAATATGGGAATGTGAATGAAAAATTGCTAGTTCAAAAACAGATGAATTTGAAAATAATATAAAATTGCATAAATTGCAGTTTGAAACGAATGACAAATACTTAATTTGAAATAAAATAGAAAAATAATAGGTTTAACTCAAATATATTAAGACTATAAGCCGTTCACGATCTTTTTGGGACAGAGTTGGCTATGATTTTTTGTTTTCATGTTGGACTAACTGATTCAATGATGTAGCGGATGCAACTTTCTTTTTCTGTCAGTGTCTGTTCGACATTTTCTTGCCACCACAGTGCCAGATTTATTATTTTAATATTCGTAAGAAAATAAACTATTTATCAAATGTGTGAAAATAATTTTAATTTCCGTCAAAGGAAAATTCAAAATGCCCAAAATTATTTTATTACAACAAAAAATTTCCATTAAACGATGCTACTTCCAATTTAAAAAGGACAGACCAAATTTAAAAGAACGCGAGTTGATGTGGAGACTAGAGAATATCCGGCAACAATGTACCTATTCAGAAAATATAACCTTAAACTGAAAACAACCTAACCTAACACAAAAAGTGCCAATTTCCATGAGGGAGTTTAGTTGCAACAGAGGTTCTGCCAACAAAATTACTAGATGGTCATAGCTTCACCTGACCCAAAAAGATCGTGAACGGCTTATAGAGTGTATAAAAAGGGGATTTGATATCGTTAGGAAATTTGTTTCAATTATTCATAATAACAAATTTTGAAAATGTAGTAAAATAAATTTGGTGTGATTAAAAATATTTAAAATAACCATGTTTTATTGATAAATGTTTTGACTAATAAAAAGGGTATAATTAAAATCTACGTGGTGAATAAAAATGGAATTTTAAAAATAACAAGAAGAAGCAAAGACTTAACTAATGAAGATTATTGGTATGTGGTAAAAAACTAATGGATAGCAGAATTATTCTACAAATGTAAATCATTGAAGAAATATATTACATTAATCAAAGTGGATTACGTCAAGCTGTTTGGTGCTAAGTAGGACTTTCAGAAGAGGATCATCGGGTAAAAGAAGCACATTCCAGGAGAGTAGCAGATGTGGTAGCAAGTAGATGTCTGCAGGTTTGTTCTGGTGGCTGAATGCTGTAGAGAAGATGGAGTTCGCTGATCTTGGACGGTTAGGACGTCTTGTCTGTCTGTGAACCGTACACTGCGGGAAGATGCTTGCATCTATGTATTATACATATATTGATAGTAGGGCCTCGGAACGCCCGAAAACATTAAGGCGCCGACATAGTCTCACTTAGAGTATAACGCGTCTCTTGCGCATGCGTGAGAATTCGAACTCCGCCTTTAGAAACCCACTCACACTGATCGCTATCTACATGCCGATTCCCACCATCATCCTACACAAAAACTTTCAGTTATCAATTCGCTTGTACACCGGGCTGTTTCCATATCCCAACCCGATAATATCCACGCTGAATTAAATCACATTCGGAAAGCTCTTAGGAATAACGGTTACCGTGCTAGGAATATACAGTCTGCCATCAATCGCCATCTTCATCCACGGCCTCCCAAACCTCCAAAACCCGATCCTCCTGCAGCAATAGTCGTTCTTCCCTATATCCACCAAGTCACCGACCGCATAGGAAAGTTTCTTCGAAACCAAAATATTAAAACAGTATTCACACCCCCGAGCACAATCTCACAGGTTCTTCCTTCATCTAAAGATAAATTAAATACTATGTCATCTAAAGGTGATTATAGAGTCCCTTGTTCTTGTAATTCTGTATACATTGGTGAAACAGGTCGTTCAGTGAAAACTCGCATCTCTGAGCACCAGCGCTGTCTCAAGTCAGGTCTCGTTTCATCATCGGCCATCGCCGAACACCAACGCGATACTGGTCATAAGATCCTTTTTGATGAAACTTCCATCATCTGCAAATCCCCATTCTTCTTTAGCAGAAAGATTCGCGAAGCCATTGAGATTTGCAAACACCCTAATAATCTCAATCGGGACGAAGGCTTTCCCCTTCCTTCTATGTGGAAATTGCTAATTCCTAAGCCCCGCCCTCCGCCACTGAACCGCGACGGCATTTGCTGAATCGGGACGGCGCTTGCCTATAAATTCTCGTCTTTCTTCTTCCGATAGTCAGTCGAGTTTCGCCTCTGACGTGGTTCACACGTTGAGTTACCGTGCTCTTCTGTCCCTTCCCTTTGCAAAGAGTTTCGCCTCTGGCGTGGTTAACACGTTGAGTTACCGTGCTCTTTTGCTTTTTTCCTCCCGATGAAGCCCCTTACGAAAGTGGGGAAACGTTGAGTTCTTCGATCTCAATCATGACACGGTCCAATCCCGGAAGTCGTTTGTTACTTGAAAGGGTCGAGTAGCAGGTTAAAAGAAGGTTGACATCTGGAAACGTTATGTGGACAAAATGAAAGGTGGGTGCTTATTAAAATCATAGCTAGAAACGAAATAAAGACAATTAAAAAGGTGTACTAATTAAGAAATAATTGCTTACTGTGTTTTTTAATATTGTTGTGCACCGTTGTAAAGATTGGGTATTTGTCACTTGAATTTCAGATTTGTTTTGACAGTTGGTTAACATAAGTATTGTAACTTATGTAAATCAGATTAAAATATTAAAACATCAATTTTTCAGAAATCAAGTAACTAGATAAAAGAAACCACCCGTGATTTTTCAGGAGCTATTTTTAATAATAACTCAGTCAACAGTTTTAGTCATATTGACATATTCTGCAATTCACTTGCTACATTAAAACGAAAGATCACTGATGTGTTAGAACAGCTTTAAAATGTGTGTGTATGTATGTATAGTGCGGATATATTTGTTTGCATCTGTATATACATGTACTTATTTACACTATAATTTATTTTTTTATTTTGTTTTTTCTTTCTTTCCAATCTCATAAATCATATAAATGGATCAAATACCTTGCTAGAAACATTTACTTTTTCCTTTTTAGTTGTACTGTCGCCGGTCAATTGTTCATTTTTGTCAATGGTTTATTTTTGTTTAATTTTTGTTAAATATCTCGCTTTTGTTGGTACATTATTATTATTATATTTACTATATAGTTTTTGTAACCGATGATTGGCAATTGCTGTAGGTTGCATAAATAAATAAATAAATGAATAAATTGTCAATAATTGTTGAACAAAACGAATGGATGTGTATTTTAATAAAAGGTACTAGTCAAAGTAAATTGTATTGAGAATTTAAAATAAAATATGGCTGATTAACGGATTACACGAAAAAGTAAAAGGTCAGAAGAGGAAAAAGAAGAAGAATAAGAAGAAACGGAAGTGGTAGCGAGTTGTGCTGAGGTATAAATAGAAGAAGAACAGCAAGAGGTAGGTGTACAAGGAGATCAGGTAAGAATACAGGTAGAAGAACAAACAACAAGAAGTAATGGGCATTTAGAACAGTTAATGGAAAAGATGTACCAGTAAATGTCTAGTCAAATACAGAAAAATGCAGAGGAAAGCAAGAAAGATGCCGCAGAAAGAGAAACTAGGTTGCAGGTTTCAATACAGAATACTGTAGAGAAGTTAACACAAGACAGTAAAAAGAATGCTGAGAAAAAAGAAAACAGGTTAAGGAAGGATGCTGAGGAAAGGGAAAGAAAATTGCAAGAATCAATTAAGAAGGATGCAGAAGAAAGAGAAAGCAGATTGCAAGCAGCCATTCAAAATACTGCAGAGACGTTACAAGAGCAAAAAGAAAATGCGGAAAAATGGCTCAGGAAAATAAAACTTATGCAGGTAAGATGGAAGATTCTTTGAACAAGTTAAGGGAAGAATTTAACAAAATACAACTTGAAAATAAACAAGAACTGCAATTACAAATCAATAATATTTGTTTGAAATTACAAAATTATAAAGAGGAAGTTAAGAATGAAGTGAGAATGGAAAGGCAAGAAGAAAATAAACAACTAGAGGAAACTTTGAAACAAACAATGAGAGAAAAGTTAAATAAGAATAAAGAAGAGTTTGAAGGAAAACTAGAGGGGATGAAGTCAACAATAGAAGAACGTATAAGAACACAAAAAGAGTGTATCGATGAAAGAGTTGATTTAATGGAAAGAAAGGCAGAGGAAAATAAAGTGGTAATGCAGGGAGAAATATCAAAGAATTGGAATATTAATTTATTAACAGACAAAAATTCAACGAAATTTAAGGAGGTAGAAGAGAGGTTAAGAAGAATACAAGATGGTACTGGGTACTGAAAATTTAAATGGTAACCAAAGAATAAATAATATGGGGGTTCAAACAGACATGTTACCTATTTTCGAGGGAAGAATAGAAGAACAACCCATAACATATTTAGTGAAATTAAATGACATAATAAAGACAGTTTATTATGATAACAAGAGGTTACAAATAATTAATATGACTAAAAAGTAATGCAGATGTCTGACATAGTATAATAAAATTAAAGTATTACAATTATGAAGAATTTAGGAAATTATTTATGGTCCAATATTGGAGTAATACACATCAAGCACAAGTAAGAACGCAATTGACAACAGAAAGGTATATAGAAAGAGGTAGTACGCGTTAAATGTGTGTGATACATACATTCAATAAAGCACAGCATTTAACACCTAAATTGCTTGAAGAACTCATAGAATGAGTCAATTTATTGGAAAAGTCCATTTAACATATTACATTAATCAAAGTGGATTACGTCAAGCTGTTTGGTACTAAGTAAGACTTCCAGAGGAGGATCATCGGGTAAAGGAAACACATTCCAGGAGGATAGCAGATGCAGTAGCAAGTAGATGTCTGCAGGTTTGCTCTGTTGGCTGAATACTGTAGAAAAGGTGGAGTTTGCTGATCTTGGACGGTTAGGACGTCTTGTCTATCTGTGAACCGTGCATTGCGGGAAGGTGCTTGAGAAGGTATAGTAGCAGGTTAGAAGGAGGTTGATATCTGGAAACGTTTTGTGGACCAAATGAAAGATGGGTGATTTCTTATTAAAATCATAACTAGAAACGAAAGAAAGACAATTAAAAAGGTGAACTAATTAAGAAATAATTACTTACTGTGTTTTTAATATTGATGTGTACCGTTGTAAAGATTGGGTATTTGTCACTTGAATTTCAGATTTGTTTTGACAGTTGGTTGATACAAGTATTGTGACTTATGCAAATAAAATTAAAATATTAAAACATCAATTTTTAAGAAATCAAGTCACTAGATAAATGAATCCACCCCTGATTTTTCATGAGCAATTTTTAATAATAATTATTATTATTGACATTCCAATACATAATAGGGCAAATTTGTAATTTAAAAACAGATTAATACCTGAAGGTTCAGTTCAATATTAACGAAAATACATCAAAATGACTATCTACAATAATCACATATGACTTAATTACTAAATCCTAAGGCATGGTCATGGTGTTTTTCAAACTGCTAAAAATTGTCATTCGGATATCTCAATTTAACTACTTACAGGATTATGATTTCGTGAAATGATTGACTATTCTGCCGTTGTCTTAACGCTATAAGAGGTTCTTCAAATGTGCGTCACTTTAATTTGCTTCCGCTACACTATTTAATTTAGCGAAAATAATGGATGTCTACATTAATATACATTTTACACAGTACCTTTTGAGATCCTCGCTGCGGTTTGTGTTGTTTGATGTCCCTTCAGAAATTGCGCTTGGACGTGACGCTGCAGTGTTGCAGAAAAAAAAATCCGGCGAGCTCGATAGAATGGAATGGAGCAAGCAAGGCCACCGTAACTGCTGATAATCTGGGGAAAAAATCGATAGCACTGAATGGCAAGCGATGCTGCCGTGCGAGAACTTGGCTTACGTGCCTAGTTGCTTTGTAGGAAAACCCAGGAGTGCCGCCTGACGATACGAGACTCCGGTACGCACTCCTTATTAAATGACTTAAATCAATCGGTTCCGTAAATTAAATCCCTCAGAGAGGATTGAGAAGATACCTTCGAAAATTAGAACCGTCGTGGTCAAAACACGTAAAGACACTCGACACCCGGCAACTGAAGGAGTCCCCTCAGAAAACTATGCGAGAAGCTTTTAAAATATCTGAAAGCCGATTGTGGCAAAAAGTAATGAGATGTTTGCGACTATTGGTTAAAAATGAGTTATCCGATTAATTCAGCAGTGTGATTGGCTGAGGCCTTATGAGAGAGATGACGTGACTGATTTTTGTTAGAAGGAATTTATTGCTGACACGTGTTAGTTTTATGGCTCATACATATCAAAATTATATGCTCAACATGTGTGTTCTATGGTTCATATTTTAAATCTTGAAGTGACTTTTACTGCCTTGTGACTGATTTATGATACAGCAGCTGGTCGTTTGGGGATGTAATGCACTGCACACCTATGACCCTGTCAATTTAAGTAATTTATAAGACAGTGACTTGTTGAACACGAGGCCAATGGAAGTTTGCGAACATATGCTGCAGAAATTCTAAAATTTATGTAACAAATTATGGTTCAGCGGTTCTTCACTTGACTTTTTATCTCAAGTCTACCTTTCAATAAGTCATCAGCACTGCACAAGAATGTTCGATACACTGATTAACTGTAAAATTTCTAGACGACTATTTAGTTTACATTAGGCTTCGAAGCTCCGAAAATATCTTCATGAAGTCATTTATTATTTAACACGGTATTTGACGAATATAATAGATAAGAATTCAGTGATTGTAATGAACGTAATCGAGCAATTGGAAGAAAACTGCCGCAAAATTAGCGATGATGGATACTAGAGCGGTCATAGCTTGCGGGAATTGGAAGGCCAGAAAGAAAACTTTAGGTACGTTTTATAGTTATCTAAATAACGGTGGTATCAGGTAAAATCGCGTAATTGGAATCAAAATTAGAAATGTTTTTGTTATAAACTAATTTGACTTAATAGGTTTCAAAAATAAAGTCGTGCAGTATTATACAGGTTGCCTAAAATTGTGTGGAACATGGCAATTCCATGAGTTGGAAAAGGATCGAATACTATTTGCTATAAGTGTAACCCAAATAGAAAATGCAATAATTACTTAGATACAGTAGATACAATAACCATGTTCCGTACAATTTTAGGTAACCTGTATATAAAAGTTTCTTTTTCGAATTTGAACAGCCAGCCATAGTTCGTAGTAATATAATGTGAAAAAGTATTAACTATAGTTCTGGCGTCTTATTGCATGAAACCTTAATTATAAAGAGTACATCCCAGCATGTTCAAACTTCTGTTTGCCATGAAATAGACAATTCGGTAAAATTGTGTCGAAACAAATTAGAAGAACTAGTTCACAATGTGTCACAATTAGGGTGTGCCACTCTTAGGATTAATATGGTATCATTAGGTCAAGTTTCAATAAACATTGTTTACAAGCAAAGAGTTTTATGCAAGCGTTGTATTTTGCACTTATGCAAATAGGTTATTAGATCGAATAGCAAAACACGACACAATTTAACTGTATATAAAGCTCTGTACTTTATTTATTTTTTTAAATATACTTTTGAACTCTGAAGTGTATTCAGTTGTGAACAGGCAAAGCCTAAAAATATCTTAAGGGGTAGTTAGGCCTGGCTACTCCAACCACATCTTATCCTACAAGTCTCAACCCTTCACCAATTGTAAACCTCTTCAGTAAAATGACCTGGTCCTATAACTATACAATTTATATTCCGAAGTGCATCCTGAACGAGTGCAAGAAATAATCCACGAAACTATATAAATCCAAGGCTTACATAAATTCAAGGAGCATAGCGAACATAGCAAGTTTCAATAAGGCAACCTTTCTATTTGAAATTAATTGAAGGATAGAAGTATTACATTTCATTAGTAGTCATTTATTCCAAAATTTCTCTTTTGAGAAATATTTCCAGAACACACCTTCATATAAACGTTTTTCGTTGTTTTTGTCAGTATAGTACCTGCCGGCAAAGTTTGGCTAGAGTTATTGTGAACACCCTGTATCTATAACATTGCTTTTCCATTATCGTTTTTAAGTGGTCCCAATGATATGATTCGAAGTTCAGGCGTTTAATTCAGGATAAGAAATTACTTACTGACAGAGCAAGCACGGAAGTTGCCAATTAAATCAAACCAACAAAGACAGAAGAAAACTAAATATCAATAGCACACTTATTGGAAATGGAGAATACGTGACAATAGTTCTTTGATTACCGGACTTTCACGTAAGCACTTACCTTGTTCAAATAAATGTATTACTTACACAAGAAAGTTTTGCGTAATAGCTTTCATAGTCCCAGCAGATTTCTCATATCATTTGAACGAAAAATTATATTTAGGTGTTTGAAGGCCCAGCGATCTTAAATCACAATCTTAAAATAATAAAATATTTAGGTACTTCTGGGTACGCAGCATACACAGCATTTCCTAAAATCCACGGCACCACAACATTTTACTGAAAAACCTTAGACTGCATAGTAATAAATTTTTGTGAAGATATTCATTCTGAGGACTAATGCTTTAAAAAGCAGGTAGATATATGAATATTCGAACATATGCGTACACATGGGCTATTCATTAAATAACTGAACCTTTTAGTACAAAATCTAGAATTCCCGCTGACGACAGAAATAAGTTTTTCTCCGAGATTCAAAAGTCACTGTGAAAGGTAATGCAGTTCTCTAGATTTTTACAATCATTTAAGGGGTTTACTGAAAACGCTAGTAAAGAGAAAAAGGAAACTTCATTGTATAGAATACCGTGGGCTTGCCTAGGAAGTATTCAATCAGCTGTTACAGGTGTACCTTATAAAATCACTATCAAATTTATGTTTTCAATAAAAACTATTCGCCGTAATCGTATTATATGCAAATAGCTTATAAACCCAATAAAATTAACAAAAGCAACATTAGCAGTTATATGATTTTCCATTTTCTATTATGTTACTTTTATTACATTTTTATTATTACTTTATTGTATTCATCAAAACTTTTATTAGTTTGCAGTGCAATTGCAATATAATTTATTGTTGCCAATAACTTAGACGGGTCGCTTTATTATCAAAATTATCAAGCATTAAATAATTGTATACTATACATTTTTTAAATCTTATAAAAGTACGAATAAACCAACAGCAGATATTTTCCAATATTACGGTAAATAGAAATAAAAATTATTCGATGAACTAATTCAAAAATTTAAAATTAACACAGCTATGTTTGAAACTAAATACGAAGCAATTTGAGTTGTAAGTTGGCTTTGTAAACATCTTTCTTTAAAGTTAATTATTTGAATAAGTATACTTGTGTCATTTTTTTATAGGAGAAATAAGTAAAACTAACTAAAGTAAACCTAAACACATGACACAGCGTTGAAATCAGATAAGTTAGAGCGATCTTTTTTATAAAAATCTAATTTGACCCCCATAAGACAGTTGGACAGTTAGATAATTTGAAACAACTTTTTAAATTAATCATAAGAAATTGCCATAATAAAATTTTGACAGAATTGCTCAAATGATCCCAAATTTCATATACAGTTATAAAATGTCTTATAATTTTATGTAGAAAGCTATTCAGTAATCAGATGACTTAATATGTCAACAACGTATATGTTTTTGGTCTGGTGTAACATTCTCAAGAGCCATCATGAAAATGCGTTTCTATTTTATACAGCTTATCAATTTATCCAATAATGAATTATACCGTCCCTTTTTTTGTAAATACATCTCTGTTTGAAACAACCCTACTTCATATTTTTTCGTCGTCATCGCATTTTTGGCTTATAAAGTCTTCTTATTGAAGATCTTCCTACTGTTCTTCATTGCGCCCCACTTTAAATAGATACATGTATTGTAGCTTTAGTTTTGTTCCATTCATTCGTTGGTTTTGTGGTGTCGAAGTTTTAGGCACCTCACTTGGTTCTCCTAACTTGTAACTATCGTTGCTAGGTTAGTATAGCTTTAGTATAGTTATTATTTTATAAGTTAATTATTTCCGCATTTGCATATTATATCAACGGCGTTAGTTAAAATTATCACCGATAGAGGGACCAACAATGATGAATTTCGTATTTTAAATTTTGTTGCCTTGAATGCATACCAACCCTTATACCTGGTCCTCTTCCGGAAACGCACTATTCTTGTAAACACCCTCGAACCAAGACAACGCTTTGCGTGTAACCCGCGCTCGGCAATCACGTTTTTTCCTGTGTGAAACAGCAGTCGATTTCTGTTGAAGACGAAAGTACTATAATTCCGTCGATCCCGCTTCTGCTGTTTTCATCAGATTGGTAAGTCAAGGCAATTTATTATTTTGTGTATTTATTATTTGTTGTTTTTGATCTATTAGTTGATTAATTAAATTCATTGTTGTACGCGCCGCAATCAATTGTAAATACTATTTGGATACTGTTGGTGGACATTATGGAATGCATAATTTCAATATTGCATTAAACTTTCTTTTCATACTATTATCTAATATTAAAATTGATATTTTGTCCAAGATATATGTATATCGTTGTCGTATCTTCGCCAAAGCAATGTTTTATCGATTCGATCCAAAACCGCACTTTCATTCAAGTATCATTAAATACCACGTTAGTGTTGGTTCTTTACGAGATTTTTCTTTATCCAGTTTACATGTTCGAAAAAACCACCAAAAGAATATTTACAGGATTTTTGTAAAAGTAATTCATTAACAGTAGAATTGAAAAATATTTCTCCTAAAAAGCGCCTTGCATAAAAAACGAAAAATTATACAAACATACTACTTTTCGGTAGATAATAAAAAATCTAAAGAAGCAATTAACATTTTATATTATTTTTTCCAATTATAAATCTTTAAAGTCTTCACATAAAAAAATGAATTTTAAGTCTTGGTATGTGAAATTAGGTGTTTTCTGTCCTTGATATTGTTCAGTTAGTAATACCACGCTCTAAAAAAAAACTTTTGAAATCTTACTTAATTTCCGGAAAACTTTTTGGATTCTGATAATTTCGAACTGCATTTTCTAAATAAGTAAAAATCACTCGGTGTATATGATAGGGGCTAAATAGGATTTTAGACAAGCAAAAATTATCGACCTAAAAGGTTTTTTTGAAAAATCAAAATTCAAACATGTTGCCATATTATGCCGACTTTTTGGCGGTCACTGTATAAGTGTCCAATAAAGTTTGAAATGAAAACAATACCAAAATATTGTGAAATTGAAAGATGACGATCCAACAATTTAAAGGATGTCATTAAGTTTTAGGAAAACTAATTAATTAAAAAGGAATAGCATTCGATAATTAATTTTTTTTTCGACATCACCTTCTGCTATTTATTTATTGATCTATAAATGTGTATCGAAATATATTGTTCTAATAAAGAATAAATGATATCTTATGGATATACACTGTTCTGGAAATTAAACTTTACACGCCTCTAAAAATATTACAAATATAGCTAAAATGTGTTGCGCGTGTTAAAGACACCAAATTCTGTTCAATTTCCGATCATGAGTTGTACCTATACAGTGTGTGCATTTAGTTCGCAGGTCTCTGATTACGCCTTTACTTTTATCCCGATTAAAATTTTTATTGAGACGATCCTAATGGGGTTAAAAGGAGCACATTTTATAATTATTTTGACTACGAGTCGTATTACAGCGTGTCATATCCCAAAAAAGTTTGGCTCGAAAAAGTATTGATATTTAAGTAGAACATCGTATATTTCTTCATCGATGGTTAATTCCCTATAGGTTCTATGTTCAACTCTATTTTTTTTTAATTACTTTGTGGCGTTTCGCACTTATAAACGTCTTTAGTATATTTTGTCAATATCAAGCTTTTATTTAACACGTCATTTTCCTCGCTTTTGAATATTTCTTCCTTAAAAATTGAGGGGGTTCTCAGATAGGATACAAAAATTCTAAACTTTCCTACAAACGAAATATTTTAAAACAGGGTGTTCAAAATATCGTCTAAATTTCAATATCTTAAATCTTAATTTTTTCAATTTTTTTAAATAGAGCACCCTATATTTTATTATTGGTATATCCAGCCTTAAATTTCCTGTATTTTGTTCCCACATGATCCATACTTTATTCCAAAGAGTGTTTGAGAAATTAAGCTTTCAATAAAAATCACGATAAATGTGTAATACTTGATGCATGCATTATAAATTATAAGTGATAAAGAAACAACCAATTTAACGGTTAGCCGGCTTTCGCTTAACGTCGATTTTTTTTATAAATCGAAAACCGGTTAACTGAAAACCTGATCTTAAACCGGCGTATAATCCATTTTGTAATCCTGCTTAAGGGCCGGTTTATAAATCGGTTTAGGAATCCCTTTGAAAACCTGTTTATAAACCGGTTTAAAATCAAATTATCAACCGGTTAGAAAACGTAAATTGGTTCTACTTATAAAATGTGGACAATACATTTTTATTATTCAAAACAGACTTTTAAATCAATTACTAAACAGATTTTCAAACCGTTGCGTCAACCGATTTAGAAACCGATTCGTCATTCGGTTTACAAACCGGTTCTTAAACAGGTTTACAAGCCGGTTCTTACGAACCGGTTTACACCGGTTTAAAATCCGGTTTTCAGTCAACCGGTTCACCGGTTGCCGATTTTTGAAAAACCCGTTTTTAACCGAAAGTCGGTTAACCGTCACTTGCGCCAAATAATAAACATTTATAGTGATTTATAGTGATTTTTTATTGAAAAATTAATTTCTCAGACACCCTTTAGAATAAAGTATAACATGTTGGGATTTTAAGGCTCCATTTATGCCCCTAATAAAATATAGGGTAATAACGATTAAAGATATTGACATTTAAATTATTTATATTTTGAGCACACTGTATTAAAATATCCCGTTTTTATAAAACTTTCGTATTTTTTTATTGTAGATAACAACCCATCAATTGTTAGGGAGAAAAATATTCAAAAGTGAGAAAAACGTCACGTTTTACTTGCAAGCTTGGTATTGACAACAAAATACAAAATACGCTGAGAAGTAGAAAACTCTTAAAACAATTTAAAATAAAAATTATAGTTGAACGTAGAACCTATATGGGCTTAGATAGCCTTAAAGGAAAACATGGTTTTTCATTTAAACAATCAATACTTTTTCAATCCAAACTTTTTTGAAACACCTTGTATACGTCAAAATTATTTTAATATGTGCTCCTTTCAACCCCATTAGGATCGCCTCAATGAAACTTTTTATCGGAGAAAAAGTAAAGGTGTAATCAGAGACCACCGCACTAAATGTACACCCTGTATATAGCGATAGTTCTATGTGTAGGCAATTAATCCTTTATCTAATAGACGTGTCTGTCTGGGACGCCGTTTTGTCTGTCCGGGACGCTGTTTCAGCAACCAACCCGTAAGAGATAGAGAAAAAAGTTATTAAAGTTATATGTTTGGAATGGTCATGTCAGGTCAGGAACCGAATTTCAGTCACGTGACACTTCCGGTTTTCGAGAAATCACAAAAAAGGCCGTTTTTCAAATAGAACGCGTATTAAATAAAAACTGTTTCAGCAGCCAAACGGAGCTGCGACCCTCTGCGCCTTAAAACGTCGATCGGTTAGGCAACCACTTTGACACCTTCCTGGTCTGAGTACAGTTTTTATTTAATACGTGTTCTATTTGCAAAACGGTCTTTTTTGTTTTATTAAATGAGACATTTGTCTCACTGGACTGCTAGTATTAATTGAATAAGTTTATTAAAAGATGGAGCCACTCTTATTAAAATTTACTATCTCAATAATAATAATACATTTTCATTAACATGATATTATTTGGCTTATTAATAAATAAAGGTAAAATTAAGAACCTTAATTCAGAATAATACTAAAATTACACAATTCCTTTTCATTGGAAAGTGACGATGAGCCACTTTGCTTCTGTTTATTCTCATAATGTGGTATGTAGTTGAACGAAGCAGCAAATCCATGTAAAAACAGCCGGATGACCTATAAAAAAAAAGTTACAATGCAACTAAGAATACCCCGCAAGGGATAAACTAAATCGCTAACTTTGGTGTGTAGATACCACGGACTTGTGCTTAGACCAATAAAGCACTATAAAAAAATGTATCTCCTATCTCAAAGTTACCTCCCTGGTGAATAATTCTGATTTGCTCAAAGTATGCGGAATATGCCTCGAAATCGGATAAATTATTTTATGATGACCTCTTTCCTTCGAACGCAAAGGAATTTTTATTTTCCCGAACAAACGCATAACCTTCGATGGAGGTACCTGGCTTGAAGTTTTCGAGGTGCTGTTCATTGATCAAGACCTACTATAAGGATTTCCGGAATAGGCTATGCATTCTAACTGCATATTTGTTTCCTGCGAACAATTGTAGTGCGCGTTCCAAGCAGCGTCGCTAGGAAATGCTTTAGGCCCGAATTCCAACTAAGGGCCTCCATCTTCCGGTGGAATATCCTTGCGGCATTGTCCGCTGGAAATCGCTCGAGGGTGCACAGCCCTTGCAGGTGCTTTCAAACCAAGGTCGTTTCCGCAACATTTTCAGCCCAGGAATGTCTGCTTATCACAAGCTGTCTTCACACCTGCTGGCTGGCTCCGAGATCACTCTGAGGGGGCGTCCCATTTAAGTACAGTAAGTGCATACTAAATTGGATATTCAGCTGTTTGTTTGTGTCAATAAAAGCATAATTGCGTGCTATGAATTTGCGCAGTTATAAGCAAAGGACTTTGGGGATAAACTCGCACGGGTAACGTAATTTCATTAGCTTTATCAGACGCTATGGTGTTATCACATAGGGAATTAGCTGAAAAACATGCAGTGTGTACGCTGTGGAATACCACTTACGCAGTGTGACCTTGAACGCCTGGCATTTTCCATTTTTAATTGAAAAGTTTTGCAACTAGGCGGACGTGCCTTCGGTTGTCATCATTAATTGCTGTAATGTCTGCATAGCATTCCAGATGTAAATTTTTAGTAATTTTATTATAAATTGTGACATTATTGTGTTGCTGGTGCTAGAAATTTTAATATGTTGTTTGTGCAAATGTTTAGAGTTTTATTACATTCATATTAATTGTGTCATAATGAATTAGATTACTCCAATCGCATTTATTATTGTTTACTGCTGTAAAACGCCAGGTCTTACCTGAATTAACTGTTATTTACCATTTCTGGGCCTTATTGGGCCTCCAGCTCTAATTATGTCTGTTAGTCGTGATACTGTTGGTGCACATTAAATTCTATTGACTGTTGCTGGTATATTTTCTTTTTGATTTATGCTACGGCCATTCATAAACCTGCTTGTGTTCATTTGAGATTTATGTTGAAGTATGCGGCATACAAGGTAGGTAGTAATTTATTTTAGTAACTAGATTTGTGTTTTATATTGCATATAACGACTGGCGTCCATTTGTATGCAATTAATGAAGTTTTTTTTTTAATCTTAAGAACCGCTACCTGGTCCTTATTCACACAATATTCAGCCAAGGGTTAGAGCTAGCTAGGGCTGTGCTACTCCTCGTTTAAGGGTGGTAAAACGGTGTACATATCAAATATGGTAAAATAAACACTTTACATATCAACACAGTACACCTAAAATACTGGTACACTTTATTTGATAAATTTTAATCGGTTTTCATATTATAAATCAAATCTCGCTATTTTACAATACGAGAATACTGTGTAAGTGAATAAAACTCCTAGCAATTTTAGTTACAATATAATGACGTTATACTAAAATTGGACCGAACGATTTGTACACCAGTTGTTTGGGTTGCCTATATTTGCAAATAATTTTACTGGTGTAAGTTCACTGACTCATACTCGATAAAAGATTTGACTAGTCAAGTAAAATTACTAATATCTGCATAAATATTCAACAACTATATTTGTTGCGACGTCAGCACGATAGCATCTGCAATGTAGCTTTTACTCAAATTCCAATAATAACGTTTACGTTTCTATATAATAATCATTTCAACAATTGGTGTTCTAAGATATGCACGTTTAGAAAGTGTGTAGATTTTTTCTCTTTTTTATTTTGAGAGTATATGGTTTGGCATGTGATGTATTAAAAGAAATTATATAATAATTAGCTTTAATTTACAGTTATCTGACATAATTTAAGTAAACAAATTAGGTATTAACGCATCAGAAAAGCAATTAAAACAATGGCATCGGTAGCAAAAAGATCTGTACTTCAACAATTGATCGAAAATCCATTCAAGAAGTGTCGAAATTAGTGAGGCTGACAGGATTATGAAGTCGACGATATGTGTTTAAATGAATAAAAAATGGTAGATACTGGAATATGTTCCGCATTTTGAAGGTTGGAGATTATTACAACAATAAAACGTGCAATAGGTATACCAAAACTTGGTTAAAAGATAACAATATAGCAATCGTTCCGTGGTCAGCAGCTTCGCATAATAATGAATCCAGTGAAATGGCCTATGTATTAGCAACTAAATTAAGTTATTTTTCATATAAAATGTTAAGATTGATTCAATAAAAATCATGTGTTTGTTTATCTGGATGTTTTCATTCCACATACTTTCTAGACGTACTATACGTAATAAACACATCTACTTTCTTCATAAATGTGAAAAGATAGCAGCCAAAAGAGCTTTGATCACATTTTCTATTTGAGAAAAAAAATCCTATCAGGAAAAGCTACATTATTATATTTTACGTTATAATTTTCTGTTGACAAAGTTAAAGTGGATATTTGTAATTTTTAACACACACTTGCAGTACTAGATATTAACTTCGCATTAGAACGAAAGTAGCAATTATAAAAAAAAATATTTCTTATAAATCTAAAATGGTGATGTACCATTCTATAATAAAGGTGGTGTATCGCCAAAAATCTGTTGTTCACTGTTAACGGTCAAAAAATATCTAAGTACAACTGTGAAAACTGCATGTTGCTAGTGTTAATATTTGTGTTACAGACTTGAACTTGTGCCAGTCCAGGGCGTGACCTCATACCGACTCAAGAATGGTCGTGGCTGCTTTGGTACTGCCCCTGTTTGAGCTGTCTATGAACGACAGAACGTGGTGTTCGGGTGATCGGGTGCAGTTGTTGGATGTCAGGAAGTTGACAGTTTTTCTATCACGGTAACGAACTGAAAATGCCTAATTGTTGTGTTTATGGTTGTAATAATAATAACAATAATAATAATAATCTCTCTTTATTAAGCCCATATACATATACACCAGTGAGAAAAAAAAGAAATGTATATATCATTTATGCAATTATCTACGATAAATCTATTAATTAATTATACGTTATTCCTAACAATTTTCTTAAGAAAATATTAGTTTCTTAAAGAAACAAAAAAAAAATTTTACATTCTAAAATGCTTAACGTGGAGAGTGAAGAACCTAAACATTTCCTCTACTTTTTTGCATAATTTTCTAAGAAAGGAGAAGACACTTAAGCTTCTGATTCTAAACCAAAAGCTATTGTAAAAAGATTAAAATGGCAGAGCAGAAGAATATGCGGCAACGAATGTTTTTATTTGCACAGCAAAGCGAAATGCAGCTATGATTTTATGTCGTTGTGACGTCACAGGGGAGCAGTTATATTTAAAACTTATTCGTCTTTAAACTTCTCAAGTTCGGAAAATTCATTTTTACGTTGAGTGAAATGTTCACAGACGAGACGACGAAGGAACCGAGTATGAGATATTGAAATGAGTATTGTTGAAATTATTTTACTGACATGACGTACAACGTTTTATTTCACACTGTATCGTGTTTTTAAATTGTTTGACGAAAACGTATTGCCTGCGTTTCGGTATTCGAAAATAATCTGGTTGCGTCAATAAAATTGTGATAGCAAACGATTTGTTTTGTTAAAAAATTGCTAAAATAATTTAAAAATCATCGGTTGAAATGCATGCTGTTAAAGTAATTTCAGTCCAGGATATGCAACTTTATGGCACAAGTCCACTAAAAATATTTCTGTACGGTATTCCTTCAAATGAGTTTCGCCTCTGGCGTAGTTCACACGTTGAGTTACCGTGCTCTTCTATCCTTTCTCTTGCACAAGAATTTCTCATCTCTGACGTGGTTTACACATTGACTTACCGTGCTCTTTTGTTTACCTCCTGATAAAGCAGCTTGTAAAAGTAGGCGAAACGCTGAGTCCTTCAACTTCAATAACGACACGGTCCAATCCTAGAAGTCATTCGTTACATAATGACAATGACCGTGAAAGCCTCCAAAATCATTCCATTTATTCCGTTAAAACATACCTTTGATATAAACTTAAACCATAACCCACTTGCTAAACACTGGTGTCAACAAAAAGTGGAAAGACATTAAGAAAGCTGCAATGCAAGCAGAAAAAAGCAAACTCAACGCCAAGCAAGCTGTAAAAAACAAAAATGGATGGCGTGTAAAACGCTGATACTAATAGAAGATAGACGAAAACCAAAAACGATAGACACAAGTAAGACGAGGGTTATTTTTTTCAACTTCCAATTAAGTACAAATAAAAAACTAAAATAAATACAGTGCCTTCAGTTTTTGAATGGTCATGGTTATAGAACGTATGAATAATATGTTGGTGGCACTGTAAGTCTATGTCAAGTTCGAGGTTAGCAGGTTAGGTTTTGCGTCCGTCTGTGTCAAAACTGAACAGTCTGAATAACACCGTTTTTTTAATTAGACGCTATGATGACCAATATTTCCGCAAAAATTTCTAGTTTGAAATTTTTCATCATTACTAACCTTGATTATAAAGAGTTTGTTACAATCACGTTTATAATTATGACATAAAACGTGTTGCCCCTTGACTGTGATGGTTTGGAAAACGGCAAATCAGGAAAATGTAAATATCGTTCGCCCCAACTACGTTGCAATGTCCTGTAACGAATTTTTGCTGACTAATCTCGCCGGTACAGGCGTGCTTCACTTCGATAACCGTTAATTAGGGCAACGACCTGTTAAATTGAATGAAAGGGTTAACCTGAGCCCCACTGTAATTGAAGACAGGGCTGTCGTTTAAAGTTGGAAATGGGAACCAGTCTTCTTACTTTATCAACAGTACTCCTGTGCGACGGTCAGCGTCCAGCTATGTCGGACTTACTTAAGCTTTACAACGTTATGCTTATTTGGAAATTAGACAAAATGTCACTACAGAAGTTTAGAGTCACTATAATGATTTCCTGAAGCAAAATTTTTGAAATTTCGCGCAATAGAACATGCATTCGAAGAAAAAAATCATAAATATATCACTAGAGCAAAGATTCATTTCCTCCCTATATATATAAATAGCTATTAAATATCTAGGAGAGCGTTTTGATCAATAACACTCATATTATTCCCGCTGTAAGTACGTCAAGGTACAATTAACTGTGTAACACGGCCTTTTGCTTAGCCCTACACACTACTAAATTATTACATTATAATGTCCTGGTTCGCTAGCTTATTCAGCTGGTGCGCTATGAGACTCTATCAGCATCATCAGTGCGACTAAGGAAAAGCTAATAACGTTGTCACCTGAAATGCTGTACTTACATAAGCAAACACCAATTGTAACAAAAAAACCAAACAGTTTACATGAATGCATATAGTCTGTAAGAAAGCATAGTCATACAAAAAAATACATAAGAACAAGTACATAACGCAGTTGAGAGAAAACGCCTTAACTGGATCCTAAAAGTTCAGTAGTTCATGCACAGCCAAAGTCCACGAGCGCAAGGTCTAAAATAATTCCACACACACGAATATCTTAAACGCGAAGTTGTCGATTCTTTAGGATGCGTCGCTGTTTGAAGGCCCTGGGTGCTGAGTCAGCAAATGACGTAATGCCTACGTGATAGCGGCCGGTATTTCCCCGTTATCTGGACCGCAAACACATTAGCGCCAGTTGTGCAATTATTTATTACAATTGCTAACTGCTTATTTCGTAGCCTGATTTCAAGTAGGAACTAACCTTATTCCAAGACGTCCACCAAAGATTTGGGACCAGCGCAGTGTGTCTCCTTGATGTCGAAATCGCAGTATCTGGAGATGTCGGATTGGAACACCGCGGCTTCACTTATGTGCTATTTCACTTGAATAGCTTGCACCTACGCTAAGGATGCACGTCTTCGGCGGATTGCCCACGCAAACACCCACAAACACTTTTAACAGATCGACCCGCGCCTTTCGCCAGCTTGGGAGTGAATGAGTTCATCCGCGGGCCACAGCGTCGTTTCAAATCTGCTGTTCTTTGTTCCCCGAAGTATATTGCAGGGCTTGCACATTACCGCACCTTGCACTAACGAATTCACATGCTAAACCTTATAGTTTGCGGTCGCCTTCACAAAGTTTCTTACTTATAATGCTCTTCTACTTAAATAGGAAATAGTAACACATACTGTCAGGCTTTATTACTAATCGTGTAGGTAATAAAAAGTTATGAAATTTGTAAATACAGGTACCTAACTCCCGCTTCACCTTCTTACTAAGTTGGATAACCTTGTTTTGGCTTGTGACGGGGTCGTAAACCTATGTTCACCCGTAAATAACTCTTTGTAATGTTCATATGGAACAATATTTTAATTAACGAAAGCAAATTTCATGGTTAGATTAGCTGAAGGTAAAACTTTCTTGCAACCACTAAACTTTCATCCACACACCACTAAATTTTATGGTAAACGTCGCATGCAACATTCTGAATAAAATGAAAAGCACAGGTTAATTTAATCTGAATACATTGTATGTGAAGATAAGCATATATATAATTAACACAAACTGAACGGTAAGAAATACCTAAATACTATCATAAAATGGTTACAAGCTGCTGCACTTAATTATTGACTGTGTCAAATAGGATTCTTAAAGAGCGTCACTTGTCAATTAGCTGACCACTTCATTGTATACCATTAGCGCTTAAAATTAGGATAAATCACAGTACTTGTACGACCTTACGACGGTTGCAGTTAGTAGCTACCGCACATTTAACTGCCGACGGGATGTTTATTAGATGCGAGGAAAAGATTCATCGACTAAGGGTGTCATTGCACGAGGTGGCGCTACTATATCCCCCAAAGGGAAAATGGAAGACATACTCACAACTTGAAATTTTCGGTACTCGCACTTCCTCAAAAAAAAAACTGACACAAAGGGAGTCCTTACTGTATCCGCGTGAGTGATTTAGAGATTCTTTCTCTTACAAAATGAACTCCTAGCCGCGTTAGACCTTAGTGTTCCCATGACCCAACGTCTCTTCACCAAAACTTCCCGCGGAAAGGTAATTCGATTAACGATTCGATCGAGATACAAAGATCAACTTATTGCGATGAGAAAAAGAGCAGAAATTACTGCACAAACCAAAAGGAATGCTGCATCAATAGTCCAAGTACTACGGGAGCTTAACGCCTCCCCGCCGACTTAGAATAAATCGCCAGGCTGCCGCGGACACACAGCAACTTTAGGCTCGTCGACTGTACTTGAAGAATTCTCGAAGGTGACTGATTTCAAAAACTTGGTAATTAACGAATACCGTGCATCGCTCCTCATCTCTTTCCTACACATGTACGCTACCTTCGTTGCAGCAAGATTTCACCACATTTTGCAAGAAGACCGACGTTTAGACCGGCACGTAGGCCAGATACCTCGATAGGACGGCACCAAAATAGTCGTTAATACAAATGACTGAGCGAAAAATCCCAAAACGTGATACGGGACTCCTCTGTTTCATAGCATCTAAAACAACTAAGCACTACTTGTGCAGAATTGGAAAGGCTCGCGTTTGCAGCACCGTGCAATATTATTATACAGGGGGTTTCAAAATTGCGCAGAACAAATATAAGGGCGTCATTCTGCAGATAATAATAAAAAAACTCTAATGAACACATGTCCTTAAAATCATTCTTATCAAAGATATCCTTTATCAAAGAATTAAATATAGCAATTTGTTTTTAAAACGTTTAGATATTATAAGCTGATGTTTTATTTTTATTATATGTTTGTTTCAATTACAACTGCCAGAAGTATTATGAGTGACTTCGAACGGTTGCCATACATTTTACTAAGAAAAAAGAAAAGAAGAAAAAAGATAAAACTGAAATAATTAATTTTGAAACGCATGCTTATTATTTTTCAACTTTTTACTATAGAAAAACCCCCACATATTGTATGTAACAAAAACCTGTGGGAACAGAACACCAGCCTACTAAATCTTAAGGGTTTGCAAACGAATTGCTATCTTTAATTCTTTGATCAAGGATATCTTTGAAATGAATTATTTTAGGACATATGTTTATTAGCGTTTTTCTCTTATTTCTTGATTCAGAATAAAGCCCTTAAATGTATTCTGTGCAATTTTGCAACACCCTGTATAGAAGCAGAAGATGTCGCTAGTTATTCCGTGAATGAGCTGAATTTTGCAGAAAGTGCTAAGACTTAAAATTATCATAACAAGATGCGTCTTGTAGTTTTTCAAATATTTAAAAAATAATCGTTTAATGGTACTCTAAAAGTATTTAAATACTCTAAAAGAATTTAAATACTTCAGAGTATATAATTCCCAACAAATAGTATAATCAAAAATTATTTTCATCTAGTGTGGCTATGGAATGGTTTCTAATTTATGAATACAACTACGTTTATAATTAAATGCCAAACTTAACATTTGATTTTTAGTTTAATCCGTAACTTAGGAACTATTCCATAGCCATACTAAATGAAAGTAATGTTTGATAATGCTATATTTAAAAACTTTAAAAAATGTATTTAAATACTAAATACTTTGCAAAGTATTTACCATTACATATACAAATACCGTCCAGCTCTGGGTCCAATGAGGAAATAGAAAAAGATCATGGGAACCCATTGGTTGAATTCTGTTAGCGGAATAGCTAAGAATTAACTAAATTTTCTTTGACCATGCTGGAAAGCATAAAAGCTCACAGCTCACAGCTCACCCGAGATCAAACTGTGGCTTTCATTTTTTAAATAGACCTATACAGTGCTTGCGTAAAGTAGTCGATAAATTCGTTACAAATTCAAGGAATATGTTTTGGAAAAAACGCTGGGACCCGTCGATTTTTATTTTTATTTGCGCATTTTTTTTCAAATAAAATCTATATATTCAAGGTGTGACGTCATTGATTTTTTTTAAATGGTAACTCCTCTTTTATTGCGAAATTTGAACGAACACATTTTTTTACTTATGTTAAGCTGATTTTTGAGTATAGGTCACATGACCGAAAATGAAAAAAACTATTTTAATGTTTCAAATAGTAAATTTAATTGCAATGATAACTATGTTTTTTATTGACTGCTGTTATTCATAAAAAGGTAAAATCATACTTCGTAGTATTTTTCAATTTTAAAATGGGTTTTCGTAATTTTTGGTCATGTGACCTATACTCAAACATCAGCTTAAGGTGAGTAAAAAAATGTGTTCTTTCGAATTCCGTAACAAAAAAAGGTTACCATTTAAAAAAAACATTGATGACGTCATACCTCCTACACGGGAGACCCTGTATGTATGCATTTTATTTGAAAAAATGCTCAAATAAAAACAAAAATAGACGGGTCTCGGCGTTTTTTCCAAAAGCTATTCCTTGAATTTTTAACGAATTTATCCACTACTTTACAAAAGCACTGTATAATTATAATAGAGGTCATTTTCTATATAAAAACATATTTTCTTCTACTTATTGCGCCCATTTCTTTTTCTTTTATAGGTGTCAAATGTGATGACGATTTTTTCATGACGCTGTTTTTAAAGATTTCTAAATTAATTAAAAAGCAGCCTTGTTTCCAAAACCCATATTAAAGAAAATGTGCATTTATACAAAATAATATCATATTTTAATAATTTGCCTAAAATATTGTACTGGCTTCAAGTAGCCATAAATATGCTATAAACCTTCAAATATAGTTATATTAAACTGTTTTTAAATTAGAAATTGCCCTTTTATGTATAGAATGTAAATAATTCTTATTCGAGATAGCTGCTGAAAATCAGGGGTGGAATCCTTTATCTAATTAACTGATTTCTGAAAAATTGACGTTCTAATATTTTAAATCTCACAATAACTGATGTCAACCAAATCTCAAAAGAGATTTGAAATTCAAATGACAAACACCTGATTATTACAATGGTACACAACAATATTAAAACAGTAAGTATTCTTACATAAGTAGTTCACCTTTTTATTGTCTTTATTTTGTTTTCTAGTTATGACTTTGATAATAAATTCACCCACCTTTCACTTGGTCCACACAACGTTCCAGATGTCAATCAAACTGCTCCTCTCTGCCTACTAATCAACCCTCTCAATCACCTTCCCGCAATGCATGATCCACAGACAGACAAGACGTCCTAACCGTCCAACATCAGCAACTCCACCTTTTTTACAGTACGCAGCCAACACACCAAATTCTGCAGACACCTTCTTGCTACCGCATCTGCTAACCTCCTGGTATGTGCTTCTTTTACCCGATGATCCTCCTCTAGGAGTGTCCTTTAGCACCAAACCGTTTGACGTAATCCATTTTGATTAACGTATTCTGTCAAATGGACTTTTCCAATAAAATTGACCCATTATTATTCTACAATAATTCACTTTTGTAGAGTACTTTTGCTATCCATTAGTTTTTACCACATACTTGCAATCTTCATTAGTTTATGTCTTTACCTATTCTTGTTTATTTTAAATTTCGATTGTATTTCACCTCGTAGGTTTTAATTACTCCCCTTTTTATTATTCAAAACATTTTTATAACAAAAACAGGGTTATTTTCAATATTTTTAATTACACCAAAATCTTTTGCTACATTTTTTAAGTTTGTTATTTTCAATAATCGAAAAAAAATTACATCACCATATCAAATACCTTTTTATACACTCTAGTTTTAATATATTTGATTTAAACCTACTAAATTTTTATTTTATTTCAATTAAGCATTTGTCATTCCCCTCAAACTGCAATTTTAAATTATTATATTATTTTCGAATCCATTTGTTCTTCAAATAGCTATTTTCCATTCAACTATAAATTCTCTTTCACTTTGTAATTACATTAATCTTTTCTAAATTTGATTATAACACACATATAGGGTTGTATATGATTACAATATATTGGCAAAATTGGTATTTTTAATATTTTCTTAAATTTTAAAATCCAAATTTCCTCTTAAAACTCATTTTCTCCGAAATTACTCTCTTACAATGACTTCTTTTGTCAAACTTAATAAAAGTAAACATTAAAAAAGGTATAGCACAATATGAAATCATTAAAGTTTGTTCCCGCAGCTATAGATGAAGTGGTTCCTATATTTTAATGTTGTATTAAGATAAAAAGCGTTCATTAATGGAACAAGTTTGTAAAAAACCTGTCTAGTCGAGCACTTCCTCGAGATATTTCACGCAAACTGCACAGTTATAAACCAATTTAGTGTTTTACGTTATTGTCTTTATTTTTTTGCTGTACCAGTTGCTAAAATTAAATATACATTTAGGTTTTCCTTGAAGCATTTAACTTCCCATTTAAGTTTTTGTTCGTTTCTCGCTTATCGTAATGAAGCTAGCTTTACGTCTTTAAAGGTGCATCATTTACATGTTATTGCATAATTAACTGAACCGCTTAATTATTCAATAGTATGGAGTGTCAACCAATAATAAACAAATTATAAACGAATGCAGCCAGATTTCGCTTTCTGTTTCAATAGCACAGGCTGTTACTGGAGCACTAAAATAGTTATTTATGTACCTAGAGCGAAAAATGATGCATTAGGCGTGAGTTCGAACGAACGCCTAATGCATTTTTCGCTCGTGTTGCATACAAAATTTTTCCTACGACTGTAAAATTTTCGAAAATAGGTTTAAACTGGTGTTTTTTGCCATTTCTAAAATTTCCAGCAACGTGCAAATTTTTACATCAGAATTGGATATTTTATCGTCTATTTCTTATTTTTCTTGACACTTAAACACCGACAATACACAAAATAAAGCACAATTAACTTTAAATCGCGAAAAAAGGTTTAAATCGAATTCACAGTGACAGCTGTCAACTTTGACGTTTTCAAATAGCCGCCCACTAGCCGACTTAGGTATATAATCATGAATGCTTATATAAAATTTATGTATGTTGCTATGTATTACTATTCACGATTATATACTTACTTATGACGGTTGCCGCGATGAACTGATTCAAAACAATCAATTTTTGACGTACGTATACAAAGCGGAAAGCTTGATTTTAGAAGCAGTCGTAGGAAAAAATAATTAATAACAAAAAATTCTCAGCTATTATTTTTAACTATGTGTCATAAGCGCAAACACAGCAAATTGGAGGCAAATAACACCAGCAGTGCGTTTTAAACCGCGACTTCGTACACTCCTGTAATGAGAAAATTAGCACGTGGTTGACAAGGTGAAAGTTCTATAATTGCAAGTAAGCTCCTCGGGTTCAAGAAGAACAAACTTGAACTTGGTGCAGTAACGTGCTGCGTCGACGTCGAACCAGCAGGTCGAAACAAATAACTGAAAATATTTCAAATAGCAATCGAGGTAAATCAAACGGGTGCTCCTGGGCTTTTAAAATTTGGCATTGAACTCGCACTGAAGTCCAACTTGCTTAAAAATACTATAATAGCAGCCACAAAAACTGGTTTTTCCAGAAATCGACCTCTAACCGAGGCCTTCTTGGTTTTTTAGATGATAATCCTTGGCGTAGAAGTGTGCCCCGTGGTAATCAAAGCAGTCGTTGCACTGATCGTCGTTGGGAGTGTGTCCATTGTAGCTGCAATCAAGTTCTACACATATATCACATGTGGATTTTGCAAAAGCCGAGCTAAAATGGATGGTAAAACTGTGATTGTGACGGGGGCCACGAGTGGAATTGGCAAAGAAACCGCCAGGGAGCTGGCCAAAAGGGGCGCAAGGGTCATTTTGGCATGCAGGAACCTGGAAACAGCTAAACAGGCAAGAGGTGAGTTTTTAAAACTAGTTTATTTGAGAAAATATGCCGGAAATTGAATTATGTTGCTGAAAACAAATGCTATAAAGCACGCTTAGCCGGAGGCTATAGTTTTTTGCTATAAATGTTTTGGTAAACAAGGAACTATGATGTGTTTCAGCAATAAATAAAAAAAACCAGCTACAACATCAACAATACTATTAATAAATACAGTAAAAAACCTTAACCTGTTCATAGTTGTATATTTATTTAAAACTACTATATAGAGTGTTCCAAAAAGAACGAAACAGCGTCTGGGAAGCGTATTACTCTTATCTCCACATTTTTAGTAGCACAGGTACGATATTTTAATAGATAGTTTACGTCCACATAAACCAGGTGTATTTGATTTGAACTGAAAATTACAATGGTCACCCAGATAACAGCATTTGAAACTATTATTGCGTCCATAAAATAGCTTTTGGATATTAAATCAAACCACATCTATTATTTCGAAATGGAAAAATTCGTGTTAGCAGTAATAGTAATACTCGTAAACAGTAATTACAGATTAATACGAGAATTATAACCAAGTTTATAGTTTCAAGTTACGCATACTT